>OY744614.1:20706935-21134435 GCA_963556255.1 Allolobophora icterica | reverse complement strand
TTACAACTAAGTAATCTCACAACTTGAGAAATACAACCACAACACAAATACCCAACATTGCATGATCTTACAGTCACAGCCCGTATATAAATAAATTATTTATTATTAAAAAAATAAATAATAACACTGGAACGTCGTCACTGATTTCCAATACTTTTCTAACCTCGTAACCTTTAACAAGAAAACAATCTTCTTTCTCCGAAAATCCGCTAAAGCTCACCTGCCTAAGGAGAGTGGGAAGGGGAAGGGAGGGAGAGGACCCAGGCACCCAGAGACAAAAGCAAAAGTTGGCACCTATGCTCAAATGTATTATTATATTTTACCTGAGGTAGTGTAATCCCTCAGGATTTCAAAAATTAGTAATAGCATTGTAGTATTATTCTTTTTACCCAAAGGATGAAATCCAGATGGTGTGGAAAACTACTTTAAACAAGGGAGAATTATTATTATTATTATTATTTTTTGTTTGTTTGTTTTTTTTTTGTCGCCCGAGGTACCAAGGATCCCTCAGGCTCTAAGAAAAATTATTATTATTATTATTATTATTATTATTATTATTATTATTATTATTATTATTATTATTATTATTATTATTATTATATGCTTTTGACAAAAGTCTCTGGGACTTCCGCTGAAGTTAAACGAACAAACTCGAGAAGCCTCAGTGGATAACGAGACGGCTGTTACCTTCACAAAGTCTAACATTCAGATATTTTAAAGCCAGAATCTGTGTATTTCTATACTTAAAACTGTTTCATGCTGCCTAGATCTATTTTCCGTGGCGCTGCTGTTTAAATCTAAAAATCTGACAGATTTGGAACAAGCCGCGTAGGAGATCACGGACCTGATGAGTGATGACATCATCAGAAGTATTGAAAACTAAAGAGCTCTATTGGCTCCTCAGTACAGCACAGACGATGAATGAAATCCAGATGGTGTGGAAAACTACTTTAAACAAGGGAGAATTATTATTATTATTATTTTTTGTTTGTTTGTTTTTTTTTTGTCGCCCGAGGTACCAAGGATCCCTCAGGCTCTAAGAAAAATTATTATTATTATTATTATTATTATTATTATTATTATTATTATTATTATTATTATTATTATTATTATTATTATTATTATTATATGCTTTTGACAAAAGTCTCTGGGACTTCCGCTGAAGTTAAACGAACAAACTCGAGAAGCCTCAGTGGATAACGAGACGGCTGTTACCTTCACAAAGTCTAACATTCAGATATTTTAAAGCCAGAATCTGTGTATTTCTATACTTAAAACTGTTTCATGCTGCCTAGATCTATTTTCCGTGGCGCTGCTGTTTAAATCTAAAAATCTGACAGATTTGGAACAAGCCGCGTAGGAGATCACGGACCTGATGAGTGATGACATCATCAGAAGTATTGAAAACTAAAGAGCTCTATTGGCTCCTCAGTACAGCACAGACGATGAATGAAATCCAGATGGTGTGGAAAACTACTTTAAACAAGGGAGAATTATTATTATTATTATTTTTTGTTTGTTTGTTTTTTTTTTGTCGCCCGAGGTACCAAGGATCCCTCAGGCTCTAAGAAAAATTATTATTATTATTATTATTATTATTATTATTATTATTATTATTATTATTATTATTATTATTATTATTATTATTATTATATGCTTTTGACAAAAGTCTCTGGGACTTCCGCTGAAGTTAAACGAACAAACTCGAGAAGCCTCAGTGGATAACGAGACGGCTGTTACCTTCACAAAGTCTAACATTCAGATATTTTAAAGCCAGAATCTGTGTATTTCTATACTTAAAACTGTTTCATGCTGCCTAGATCTATTTTCCGTGGCGCTGCTGTTTAAATCTAAAAATCTGACAGATTTGGAACAAGCCGCGTAGGAGATCACGGACCTGATGAGTGATGACATCATCAGAAGTATTGAAAACTAAAGAGCTCTATTGGCTCCTCAGTACAGCACAGACGATGAATGAAATCCAGATGGTGTGGAAAACTACTTTAAACAAGGGAGAATTATTATTATTATTATTTTTTGTTTGTTTGTTTTTTTTTTGTCGCCCGAGGTACCAAGGATCCCTCAGGCTCTAAGAAAAATTATTATTATTATTATTATTATTATTATTATTATTATTATTATTATTATTATTATTATTATTATTATTATTATTATTATTATATGCTTTTGACAAAAGTCTCTGGGACTTCCGCTGAAGTTAAACGAACAAACTCGAGAAGCCTCAGTGGATAACGAGACGGCTGTTACCTTCACAAAGTCTAACATTCAGATATTTTAAAGCCAGAATCTGTGTATTTCTATACTTAAAACTGTTTCATGCTGCCTAGATCTATTTTCCGTGGCGCTGCTGTTTAAATCTAAAAATCTGACAGATTTGGAACAAGCCGCGTAGGAGATCACGGACCTGATGAGTGATGACATCATCAGAAGTATTGAAAACTAAAGAGCTCTATTGGCTCCTCAGTACAGCACAGACGATGAATGAAATCCAGATGGTGTGGAAAACTACTTTAAACAAGGGAGAATTATTATTATTATTATTTTTTGTTTGTTTGTTTTTTTTTTGTCGCCCGAGGTACCAAGGATCCCTCAGGCTCTAAGAAAAATTATTATTATTATTATTATTATTATTATTATTATTATTATTATTATTATTATTATTATTATTATTATTATTATTATATGCTTTTGACAAAAGTCTCTGGGACTTCCGCTGAAGTTAAACGAACAAACTCGAGAAGCCTCAGTGGATAACGAGACGGCTGTTACCTTCACAAAGTCTAACATTCAGATATTTTAAAGCCAGAATCTGTGTATTTCTATACTTAAAACTGTTTCATGCTGCCTAGATCTATTTTCCGTGGCGCTGCTGTTTAAATCTAAAAATCTGACAGATTTGGAACAAGCCGCGTAGGAGATCACGGACCTGATGAGTGATGACATCATCAGAAGTATTGAAAACTAAAGAGCTCTATTGGCTCCTCAGTACAGCACAGACGATGGATAGGCTGATTTTCGTTTTCATGTTGATGTCATGTTAAAGTAGGTCAACATTTGTAAATCATGACGCTTAACTGAACTTGATGCATATTCATGATCAAGCCTTCTAAGTTTCTAGCCGCGTATGTGAACCTGAATACCTGACGGACGCTAATGCATGTTTATCGATCAGTTTGTAGCATAAAAGTTCGCCAATGCATCTTGTGACGTCTTGTGGTAATTGACTGTAAACCTATCGAATGTCGCAAGTGTTTGCCCACAATAATAACAATTATGTCTACAAAACAGCAGACACTAGAATGGCTACAAAACCGTCATACAGATATTCATAACTTTTTTTGTTGCACTTAAGCACATTCGATGTTACTAATACAAAGTGATACATTGTTGTGAGGCGTTAGCTATGAGCAAGAGTGAATCTGCTGCATTACTAGACAATTCGTGTATATATGCAAATATGTATTTGTCTAGACTCTTAATATAGCGCCTTTTAAAGCAAAGAGAAGCGCTGGCTAAACTGGTCTAAATGACATTTAACTCTGCTAGAACAAGATGTTTATCAATAGCAAAGAGTTCTGAGAAAAGAAGAAACGTCACGACTACTAAATAATTCATTTCGATTATTCTATGTATGCCACCTGAATGCCGGACAGTTACCCCCTGGACATATTCCCCCGTACATATTCCCCCACGGACAGTTACCCCCCGACAGTTCCCCCCCGAATTTCTTTGTGGATTTATGTATGTAGGTCATTTTCCCCCGAACAAATTCCCCTTTGTGGATTTATGTATGTATGTATGTCTGTATGTATGTATATATGCATGTATGTATGCATGTATGACTTTGTATGTATGTATGCATGCATGAATGTATGTATGCGTGCATGTATGCATGCATGTATGTATACATGTATGCATACATGCATACATACATACATACATACATGTATGTATGTATGTATGTATGTATGTATGTATGTATGTATGTATGTATGTATGTATGTATGTATGTATGTATGTATGTATGTATGTATGTATGTATGTATGTATGTATGCATGCATGCATGCATGCATGCATGCATGCATATGCCGTATGCATCTATGTATGTATGCATGTATGTATACATGTATGTATGCATGTATGTATATATGTATGTATATATGTATGCATGCATGTATACATGCATACATGTATGTATGTATGTACGTATGCATGCAGCTATGTATGCATGTATGTATGTATGCATGTATGTATACATGTATACATTTAGGTATGTACTATGTATGACTTGTATGTATGTATGTTTTGATCATTAAAACAGAAAGCTTTGTGTATGTTGCAATGTTGCACTGAGGGGGGAAATGTCCTAGTATGGGGGGGAGGAAATTGTCCGGGGGTAACTGTCCGGGGGAATATGTCCGGCGGAATATGTCCAGGGGGTGTAAGTGTCCGTTTACCATGCCACCTAGTGTGTGGTCTTTCCAGGCATTACAGTAAAAGCACATGCAGACAAATTAACTGGATACAGTTCCAGGGTGCTGAAAACTGCGCTGATTCATAACGTCTAAAAATGTCTTGACTTTCGAGTTAAAGTGGATATGACTCGAGTATCCCTGTGTATTGCGTTTATTATACTACGGTTTGCTTTTAAATTTCTAAATAAAAATATGTCTACTAATCTCATAAGGAGAAATAATTTGGAGAAATCAACGTCACCTGTCACGCGACTTTTGTTGAAGTTCTTGAACGATTCGCATTGTCGATTTGGTCGATCAGTTGCGCAGCGTAACTTTAACTAAGACTCTAAGTTTTGATATCTAATTTTATAAATATAAGTCGTTGATTTAAATATCTAATCGCCAAATCTAATTATACAACCAACATAATTCACACAGGTTCTTGTCACACAGACTTAACCTGACACAATTAATACACAAGAATAGACCTTTGTCACGCACACAATCTGACACAATAAATGCACACACATAGATATTTGTCGCACAGCCTTGACCTGACACAATTAATACACGAAAATAAACCTTTGTCACAGACTTGGCATATCACCGATGCAGCTCTGCCCAAATATGTACATTACATTGACACTCTTTCTCACTATCGAGAGCCGGATGCACCTAGCATTCTTACCGCCAAGCATACACTGACCGGTCACCTTCATGCACTGTACGCCAACTCACACTACACCTAAAAAGCGGTGTCGCTTCACCCAAATGCTGGACAACACTGTGCCATTTGGATCAGTTCGGAGTGGTGAGTGGTGAGGTCTGAAAGCGTCTTGTCTTCTCCATCAAAGACTTACATGCAGTGTTTTTTTTCAGCCAGAACGCGCCGGAACGGCGTTCTGGCACCTTTTTCAGCTACTAAAAAATTATTTATTTATTTTAATAATAAAAACAATAATTTAGTTTTTTTTTTTTTTTTTTTTTTATCCCCGAGGTACATATAATCCCTCAGGAGTCAGATACTTAGTATGTGAAAATTATTCTCTGGAGTGACCATCTTCACCGAGACCCGGAAGTGCAAAAGTGTTGCGGAAGGCGGCTGCATTGAAGCGCTGGATTGTCACAGCTAAGCGTTGGAAGAGGAAGCTAGCTTCTCTTGGGTCTCCTGAGACCTGGCTCAGAAGACGTCCAAGGTCCTTGACAAATGCTAGTCCAGCAGCGTTGATTGGGCCGAATGTCTCAAATTTAGTTATTTTAATTTAGTTATTTTAATTTAATTTAAGTGTTTTTGAACTATTTTCAGTGTGTATTGAGACCCCTGCCAACCCCCAACCCCATTTTTCTCGTGATTTTAGCCCGTCCATAATAGTTGCGTTCCGGAACCTTTTGTTCCGTTCTGGAACCTTTTTTCTATAAAAAAAGCACTGCTTACATGTATTACGACATTTCTTTCCCTGTGCAGTTCTGCAATCCGTCGCTGACTGAGGGGTTTTACCAGCAAGTCAAATGCGTACGATTGTTTTGCCATCGTTGATCGAACCTGGATTGGATCCGGAAACTATCGTCATATCTGACGCCAATCGCTCACATTTAAGGTCATTTAAAAAAAAAACAATGGCTTCGCAGATGGTATGCTATTTAGAAGCAGGGGGCCTTATGCGGAAGCTTCAGTCAAGCTTGAGGAAAGGAGGCGGGCTTACTAAGACTCATCTCTTACGTCGGTCTTGCCATTGACTCTGGTCTTGTCACGCTGCTCGGTCCCTTGGACCAATTGATGTGGTCGATCATGACATCTCGATTACGCGTCTCAAAATCTATCATGAAATCGCTGGATGGCCTCTGGACTCCATGGCTTTATTTGCTTCTGCACGGACAGGTGATAACCATTGGCTCGGACTGCACGACTTGGAAACCAGTTCCATTCGGGGTTCTACAGGGCTCAGTACTCATGTTGGTTGGTTAATTGCTGTTTAACAACACTGTGTTATAACAAAGATGATTAGTGCCGCCCCTCCTTCTTCAGGCTTGGGACTGGCACTGCCAGAGTACGGACAGTGGCGGAGTTCTCCGGCCTCTCCTGTACAGTTTATCTGCGACAGTTTATATGTTGACTAATCACAGCTCGGAGTTCCAACTCTGACGACATACAACTCTGCTCAAATATGCCATCCATCTTAAGCAGTTGCCTGTGTGTCTTCGGTAGAGATCATCGTAGTAGAAATATAGAGATCATGATGTCTTCAAATCTGCTGCTGCTGCTGCTGCTGAATCCGACAAAGATGCAGTTTATTTGGCTGAGCACACATCTGGCATTAAGAAGAGTTGAGGAATCGATGAAATCGCGACTCCTTCGCTGTGTATGCTCTTTTGCAGCCAGTGTATGCTCCTGCTCAGCCTGTGTATCATTGTATGCTCCTTCTCAGCCTGTGTATGTTTTGGACGGATACAGATATCAATGGTAGACCATATGAATGACCTTTGCAGATCCTGCTTCTACCAGTTGCACCAGATACCAGTTATTCAACGCAATCTACCATTCAGCGCTGTACTGACCCTCGTTCACTTAATCACCCTGAGGCGCTGGACTATTGCAACTCAAGTCTTGCCGGTGTGATTTGGTTGCACCAGACCCAGTCCGTTCTTAACTCTGCTGCTAGATTCGTAACCAACAAGCCAAAAATATTCGCATATAATAGAATGTATGCGAGAAACGTAACTCAACTCAGTCTTTATGTTTGCGGATCTTTGCATTCAAAATCATTTAGCTGACACGTGCCTCAATTGTTGGCTTGGTCCCGGCATACATCAGGAAGCTCTGCGTTCCAGTCTCGAATCAGCTGTGTTGCGCTCTGTGGCTTGTAGAGATATGCAGGTGCCGTGCTTCCGTGAATCAACTCGATCCCATAATGACCTCACATTTTTGACCGTAATAAGAAGAACACAATCGTGTTCCTAAGAAGACCCTGATGTTCCTAAGAAGACCCCAATGTTCACAAGAAGGGGCCACTTTATTGCTGAGAGAACCCTAATATTCCTAAGAAGACCACTTTATTGCTGAGAGAACCCTAATATTCCCAAGAAGACCACAACTTTGCTATAGTAAGAAGACCTTAGTGTTCCACTGTTCCTAAGAAGACCATAATGTTTCTAAGACGACCGTAATGCCTCTAAGAAGACCACTATGTTGCTAAAAGCCGAATGTTCTCCTAAGATGGCCATAAGTTTGCTAAAGGACCGTATTGTGCCAAAGACGATCACGGTGCTGGATAGTGGACCATCAATGTTGTCAAGAAGATTTCAATCAATTTTAATAATGAATGTTGACGCCAAAAGCGTTGTAAATGATCACAGTTCACTGAGAGGGTCCTAAATGCTAAGAGGACCGTAACTTTGTCAAGTGGACCATAAACGTTGCCTTGTTCAAATTTAAGAGATAATGTAGCTGGCAATGTTATCATATTTATGCAAACGAGAACGTGACGGCGTTAATGCGTTGCATTCTAATTTACGAATTTGAACGCAGATGACTTTAAGAGTTTCATCGACAGACGAAGACTGAGAGAGATCTAATCGATAAGAAATTACGTTCGCCTTGTTTTGCATACATATTGAAAGAACGCCTCATTTAAACGGTTGCATTGTGACTTGGAATCATGCTGTAGGTGAATCAAACAGTCGTAGACAACACGATCAGCCTCAGCAGTTGTAGGACATGATCTTCTGGATATTAACCGGCTTGGTTTTGGTGAGCCTTCGGTTGACGCCTTGTGCATTAGACACCGGGGCAATTATACTTACATTATTATAAGATTAATTATGATAAAACACGGTCGGGACATGAATCCAAAATTTGGGTGCTCTGCAGAAAATGACGTCATTGTGACATAGTCGTGTGGGTCCTGAAGACAGAGTTGTGAGAAGGTTCCGGTCTGTGTACATGTACATTGCCAAGCGTCATCGACTGGTGATGGCTGGCAATGACTTTGGACCCATTCAAAATATAACACCACCAACAACCACACATTATTCATCGTACTACTAGCCGTCAGACAATTATTGCTCTTACCTGGAGTGACAGGAGTAACAGTAGCAGAAGTAGACCTAATCAGTGGTAGTAGTAGTATAGTAGCAGCAGCAGCAGTAGCAGTAATAGTAGTAATGGGAGTAGTACTAGTAGCCATAGTATTGATAGTAGTGTAAGTAGTAGTCCTAAATCGCGCATACATATGTCACAATTGGTAGGTGATGGAATAATTCATTGTGGCATATGATGGACGGACGTTCGTCTGTCCTTTCGTCCGTCCGTCCGACGGACGAAAGGACGGACGGAAGAAAGGACAGACGAACGGACGAAAGGAAGACGAAGGGAAGGACGAAGGGACAGTGGATCGACCTGATCCTATAAATCATGTCGTGGAAAGAATCGAAATCGATGAAGAAGAAAGCTAATGTCGCGGGTCAGCCAGAGTGTTTTGGACACGTGACTAGAATGAATGCGAACAGATTACGTCAAATGCACGACGTCTATATATAACACGAACAAATGCACATTACACGTATTATACACATTGATATATACGTATCAGAATTATATATATATACACTAACAAAAATATATATAGATATATAATATGAATACTCATTTGTAACAGAAATGCATAACTACATATATATATATACATAAGAAATAATATAAATAGGGCCTATATCCATGCCTTCATGCCTGTGCATGAAGGCAATAAAAATATATATAATGTATTCAACTATAGATATGAGTAGTTGTATTTAGACTATTCCAGCACAACCACCCAATGCCTAGGTTCATAATGCAATAACCACCCAATAACCACGCAATAACCACGTGACGTCACGACCATCGTATGAGTCATCGAAACTATTGGAAATTCCCACAGTTTCGATGACGCGCCTATGAGTCATGGGACGATTACGTTGGCTGGGAATAACCAGTAGTTTCTATTACTCTAGTTTTATGAAAGGGCTTAAAGGCATGAATGTCCATAATAAAATGGATACAAGAACTGATTTCAAGAAATCGCTTAAAGGAATAAATGTCTATAATAAAATGGACTATTCATCGAAGACTGTAAAAGAACTAAGAAATATCGCTCGAGAGAGAGGTATGGTTGGTTATTCGAGACTGCGAAAAGCAGAACTCATAGCATTCGTGTCCCCCAGGTCTGCGAGCAACCTGCTAGACGCTCCAGTTCCAGACATTAAAGTTCCAACGCTTGTTCCAGGTAAGTATACGCCTCCGTCTGATACTTGGAAATCTTCTGTTAGTAATGTTTGGAATGAGATGAAGACTAAGGTTAGGTCCGTTATTAATTCTTTTGCGGATCAGTGGGTTAGTTCCATTCCTCCAAAGGAAAAGAAAACCGTGAATGAAAGATTGGAATCGTTGAAGTCTCGGGTTTCGAGTATTTTCAGTAAAATTAATAAAAACAAGTTCGAAATCCGAGAGACCGCGAAGGCTATTAAGGGTTTTACTAAGCGATACACGATCGATTCCACCAGTTCCATCGATGTCACATCTTTTCTCAACGCTGTAAGGCCCCAAGTAGTCGGTCTGTTAGCGAAAAATCGTGGGGTAAAAGTTCAATTCAATCTTAATTGCGTAATGAAGAAAGTAGATATTAAATCCGGGGAAGAAGTCGAAGCCGAACCTAATTTTAAATCAAAGACCGATATCATTTTAGACGCAACCGACGTGAGTGAAATATATAGCAACGCAGTGGATAAAATTAAGGAGAGCATGGCAAGTTTTCAGATGAGAGGTAGTAATTGGAGGTTTAAAGCCGTTATGAAGTTGGATATCGATACGGTGGTATATAAGCCATTGAAAGGCAGTTCTTATATTCCTCTTCCCGAGTATTTACTCAATAAAACGGCTATTATTAACCTGAAAAACGACGACGATGAATGTTTTAAATGGTGTATTACTAGAGCGCTGAATCCAATGGATAAAAACCCTCAAAGAATCACTAGAGATCTTAAAGAACAATCTAAGAAACTCGATTGGAATTGTATTGAATTCCCAGTCGCTGCTGATGCTAACGTAATAAATAAGTTTGAGCGTCATAATAACGTTAGCGTTAACGTATTCGGCTATGAAAAGGATGTATATCCATTATATATATCGAAGCACGATAGCGATATCTGTGTAGATCTACTGCTTATTTCCGACGGAAAAAAGAAGCATTATTGCTGGATCAAGAACTTTAATAGATTGATGGCAGCACGAACAGAAAAATCTGTAAATTCGATGCACTATTGTAAAAGATGTTTACTCGGTTACAGAAGCGTAGAAGCGCTTACTAAGCATAGCGAGTACTGTTCGAGGCAAGACGCCCAACGAATAATCCTTCCCGAACCAGGAACCATGCTAAGTTTTAAACATTATTTTAAATCGATGAGAGTGCCTTTTATCGTCTATGCAGATTTCGAGTCTTTTATTAAACCTATCGATACATGCCAACCAGATCCTAACACGTCTTACACCAATAAATATCAGAAACATACGCCCAGCTCGTTTTGTTATCATATAAAATGCTATGACGATGGCGTTTATTCCCAAGAGCCACGGAGGTTTACGGCTGAAAACGAAGACGACGATGTCGCTCAGATATTTGTAGATTCTCTTGTAGAAAATATAAAAGAAATATATAACGAGTTTAAATTCCCTAAGAATATGATATTCGGCGAGACCGAGAAGAAATGTTTTGACGAAGCTACTAACTGTCATATATGCGGAGGAGAGTTAGGTAAAGATCGAGTTAGAGATCACTGTCATTTAAGCGGTAAATTCAGAGGCGCCGCACATAATATTTGTAATATGAACTACAAAATCCCCAAGTTTTTCCCTGTAGTATTCCATAATCTATCCGGATACGACAGCCATCTATTCGTGAAGAAATTGCGGGGTGAGAATGGTGAGAAAATTAACTGTATTCCTAATAACGAAGAAAAGTATATATCGTTTAGCCGAGAGATCGTAGTCGGTAACTTTGTAAATAAAGAGGGAAAAGAGATAACGGTCAAGCGCGAATTACGCTTCATCGATAGTTTTAGATTCATGCCTTCGAGTCTCGACGCGTTATCGAAGAACCTTCGTAAAGAACAATGTAAGAATTTAGGTGATTTCTTTGAAGGCGAGAAGTTAGATCTTTTACTCAGAAAAGGTGTTTATGCGTACGATTACGTTGACGGCATTGAACGATTAAACGAGACCGAATTGCCTCCGAAGCATAAATTCTATTCTAAACTGAACGATTCAGACATCAGCGATGAAGATTACGAGCACGCTAAAAATGTATGGAAAGTATTTCGTTGTAAAACGTTAAGAGAATATCACGACTTGTATAATCTTTCGGATGTTTTATTATTAGCCGATGTATTCGAAAACTTTAGAGACGTGTGTATCGAACATTATAGGCTCGATCCCGCGTGGTATTACACTTCACCCGGACTAGCTTGGGATGCGGCGTTAAAGTTGACTGGCGTAGAGTTGGAATTGTTGAGCGACTACGATATGTTACTGATGATCAAGCAAGGAATAAGAGGGGGAGTCAGCACGATTTCGAAACGATACGCGAAAGCGAACAACGAGTACATGGGAGAAGATTTTGATCGGAGCCAGCCTTCGGTATTCATTCCTTACTTAGACGCGAATAACTTGTACGGATGGGCGATGAGCAAAGCTCTACCAACTCATGGGTTTAAATGGATGAGCGATAACGAGCTGAACGATTGGAGAAGCGTTACCGAACGAGATGGGGTGGGGTGCGTGTTAGAAGTCGATCTTGAGTATCCTAAGGAACTACACCACCTGCATAACGATTACCCTCTAGCTCCTGAGAGTATAAAACCTGCAGGATCGGATGTAACGAAACTAATTCCAAACTTAAACGATAAAAAGAAGTACGTTGTTCATTACGGTAATTTAAAGTTGTACGAAAGTCTCGGATTGAAGATAACGAAAATACATCGAGGAATAATATTCGAAGAAAGCGCTTGGTTGAAAAAGTATATCGACTTGAATACGGAATTGAGAACGAGAGCTACTAACGATTTCGAGAAGGACTTTTTCAAGTTGATGAATAATAGCGTCTTCGGTAAGACTATGGAATGTATCGAGAATCGAGTTGATGTACGATTGGTGTGCGATGAGAAGGAAGCTATTAAGCTCGCGTCGAAACCAAATTATGACGGTCGAACCATTTTCGATGAAAATCTAATCGCCGTTCACATGAAAAAGACCAAGTTGTTCTATAACAAGCCTATATATCTAGGAATGTGTATTTTAGATTCAAGCAAGACATTGATCTACGACTTTCATTACAATTACATCAAGGCCAAGTATGAAGATAGAGCAAAGTTACTTTTTACGGATACGGATTCTCTAGCTTATGAAATTAAGACCGAAGACTTCTACGCCGATATAGCTCCTGACATTAGAAGTCGGTTCGACACGAGTGAGTATCCGAAAGATCATCCATCATGTATCGAAACCGGAGTTAATAAGAAAGTTATCGGTATGTTCAAAGATGAGGCGGCAGGTAAACAGATCGAAGAATTCGTAGGTTTACGGTCGAAGTTGTACTCGTACAGGATGTCCGGTGAAGACTATAAGAAATGTAAAGGAGTGAAAAAGAACGTGGTTAAGAAATCTATCACTCACGAAGATTATAAAAACTGTGTGTTTACGAGAAGAGAACAGTTAAGGAAAATGAATGTTATTCGGTCGTATCATCACGACATATATACCGAAGAAGTAAATAAAGTCGCTCTTTCAGCCGACGACGACAAACGAGTGATATTGGAAGATGGTATTCATACTTTAGCACACGGACATTATTCGCTTCATCAATAAGAGTATTAGTCGAATATTAAAATGAGTTTTACAACTGTGAAAAACGTAGATGTCGAAGGCGTAGTTCTTCCAAATCAAACGCTAACGAATTTTGAATTATTAGATGCCGCGAAGAAGCTGAATATCAAGAATTTTAGAGGCGTGTTCTTACGAGACACCCTACCGAAAAAACCTACACGGAATGAGTGTGGGATATTAAACTTAGACGATTCTAATGGGGTAGGACAACACTGGGTCGGCTTTTTTAAGAACGGTAACGAGAAAATATATTTTGATAGTTACGGTCTTCCTCCTCCTACAGAATTAATAAAATATCTCCAAAGACCGCTGCTTTACAACAGCGAGCGAATACAGCCGGATAACGAAGTGTTTTGCGGACATTTGTGTTTGTACGTGCTAAAGAAGACGATGAACGACGGATGCGAGTTTCAAGAAGTCATAAACGACTTGCATTAAACTAATAACTAATCTTATTAAAAAACAATGCCAGTAGATAAATTTGGACATACAGATTCAGGATCTACGCAAAGAGTAATTGCCGGTGGTGTTACTCTTAGTCAAGTAAACAGCGCTTTTCTAAGGCTAGATGGAAGCAACGACATTGTTGGAGATATAGATATGGGCGGTCATCTTCTCATAGGTTTACCGACTGATTATCCATCAGCTGGTAACGGCGATGAAGCCATTAGCTTTAACCAGGCAACGGCCTTAGTCGCCGATAAAATCACTAATAACACCAACCCAACCGCTGAAAACCATATAGCTAATAAGAAATACGTCGATGAACAAGACGCCACGAAGGTATCGAAGACTGGCGATACCATGACGGGCAATCTATTTCTAAGTGCCGGCGGTGATCGCTTTCGCACCATGGGGTGTAAGGATGTGGGAGGAAATAAACAATTCCATTTGTTGTTGGGTAGTACTACGAATAAAATGCAATGTCAGTCGAACGTTCCTGTTACGCTACAAACGACCGATGGATTTTTGTGTAAGCAAGGGGAGAACGATATAATAAGATTCGGAAAATCTTCTACCGATCGTAGAACCGAACTGTACCAAAATATCGTGATGAACGAGAAATATATCTCTGATTTACACGATCCCGCCGAAGCTCAAGACGCGGCTACGAAGAATTACGTCGATAAGTCTTTTAAAAAGTGTCTCGTCGGGTATATTCCTAATTTGGAAGCTAACGATAGTATAACCGGTTTCATCGCTAGTGCCAGTTCGAATAAGAATAAGCATGAGGCGTACAGAGCCTTTAACAATCTCGCAGTCAGTTCTGCTTGGATTCAAGGCGATAATATAACGGTTTGGTTGCAGATCAAATGTCCCGAACCGGTTATAATTTGGAGAATCGCGCTCTATCCTAACGTAATGCTACGGGCTTGGAATTTATCCGCCAGCAACGATGGATCGTCGTTTACGCCGCTATTAGCAAACATTCCAGGAGGGGGAGGACTAGGTCTGTCATTTTATAATGTTTCGACTACGACTGCTTATCAGTATTACAGACTTACGATCCCGGAACGCAACGACGACCTTCTCACCGGAATTACATTAATGCAATTATACGTTTACGACATATAAAACACAGAATTTAAATAGAAAGTACCTATTTAAATTCTTATAACTAACCCATAGCTACTTCACTACTGCTACTCTCTTCGCTTGGGTGTGCAACTGCATCGATTGTTTCATCGTATGCTCTCGAAGTCTCTTTATCGATCTCACAGATTCCATCGTACACCGTAATTTCGTATTTATTTCTCCATACTTTTCCGTTATAATACAATATTAGTCGAGCGTTTTGTCCGTAAGCTTTAGCCGCTTTGTGCATCGACGAATACTCGATGGTCTCACCCGTTTCCAAGTCAAAAATAACGACTCGTTTCGGGTTGTTTCTGATACCCTTCAATCTATCGTATCTACCATCGTCATTATATTCTTTTCGACGATCTTTCCAATATTCTTTTTGATATTCTTTTAGATATTCTTTTCTCGTTAATTTCGGTTTACCTACCAGGGAGTTGTCCTCGGGAATCAATCCTTTCTCGATCAGCAGCTCTACCAATTCCGGTTTGTTGAGATGAGTGACACCTTTAATCTTATTCTCTTTCGCTAACTTGTGTAATTCTGGCAGTTTCATTTTATATACTACAAGATTGTCTTTAAACAAGAAACTTATTTTCATACAGACGATTAGTACACCACGCTCATTTTCTGACCATCCGACTGGAAGTTTAGCAACTTATCCGAAATTATAACCGCGTAACCTTGCGTATCGGCGGGGACTGCGGCGCTAAAAGTAGCTTTGATTTGGATATCGACGACCGACGATTTCAGTCTTTCCGATTGTTTACTAACATCGAAAACTATGAGCGGATATAGATCTTTGTAATCGGCTGGAGTGATGTTGCTTTGCGTAATCAACGGATCCATTCCGTAGAACTTTTCGCTGAACGACGCCGCGTCTCTATAAGCTCTCGAAAATTTCTGGTTGGGAAACGATAGGTCGTAGTCGACCGCCGGATATCTCTCTTGATTCATCATCACGTACATGTTTTTGAGGTTGCAATGATCGAAAATCGAGGGGTTATGTTCTTGGTTGCCGTCGCTTCGAGCGGTTTGAAATCCTACGACTATCCATCTAGGTTTTTCCGGAGCCGTCTTGACGCTAAGACGCCAGCTAAAAGTATTCGATTGAGGAACCCCTATTGTATCGCATTGACGAGCTCGATACGCGACTGGTACCGATGCTTTCGATTCGATAGTTTTGTACAATTGCATCTTCTCCATATCCGCCGGAGTAACGTGCGGCATAAACCACGAGATTTTCACGAGGTCGACTTTTCCAGCATCCGCGGTAGCGTGTCTAAAAATAGCGTCGTCATCCGATTTGCGAACCATCGCTAGCGTGTGCTTAAAACCGTACACTATTTTATCATAATCTTCGCAGAATCCGAAAATATGTTTAAGGGGTACGACGAAACTAAACGTTCCCCTAGTCGTTGGTTTTCGAATAAGATACGCCTGTCTGATCGCGAAACCCGCATTATCCGCTATAACCGCGGTTGCATCAGTATCTTTGCACCATAACTGATTAAGACCTTGCGCTTTGGCGAAGTCGTCCGGATATTTCAGCAAACCCAACATCGTGGTTGCTTGTCCCGGGTGAAATACCGTTTCGATATCTTGATTCGATAGGGAATACGCGATTTGGCTGAAAAGATGCAAGAGTCCGTTGTTTGCGAGGGCTGCGGCGTCACCATTAGCGTACGCGGTGTTCATTCCATCTCCTTTAACCAACCTACCTTCGAAAAGCAGGTAAGATTCGGTGGGATGGCAAAATAGATCTTGAGTTTCGATATTTATACGAATCTCACCGGGTGTGTTAAACCCCGTTCTCGCTGCTGGTTCGTATTCATGCCATTCGTATTTTTCGATTCCTTCGTCGACCTCTGAGGGTGCTGTAATGTTTAGAATATTCGATTGCATTTTAATTACTAAAGATTATTTATTTAAACTCACGCGAGTTTCAATCCAGCTCCATTTTTGTTGAGACTACGCACGAGATCTCGAATGGACACGGCATTCGAAGAAGGTCTGTTAAGTCCGTCACCGGCTAGTATCTTATTAATATCAGTAGTTCCTGCCGCGTCGTTATCGATTAGCCGTGCTAAGATAGCCGCATTCGATTGCGTAAGCGCTGGTATCGTTTCGACCTTTTGGTTTTTGACTACGTGAGGCGATAGTGCTAAGGAAGCTAAGAGTTTAGCTGCGGTTTTATCCATCAATCGCTTACCAACTTCTACGGTGGTATTCTTTCCAACTTCTAGCGCCTTTTTACCCAACTCTCTCGCGGCGTCTTTACCCGCGCTAAGGGCGGACGATGCGGCTCGTTTACCGACATCCGAAGTGAAGAGCTTCTTTAAAACTCCCGTAATAGTATCCATTATTCCAGCTCCTCCTATAACGTATTTTCTCCTAAATCTTCTATTAGCGACGACGAGCATTTTTATAATCGCAACATTAAGTTTTTATATCCAGAACTGGATTGTTCGATGTTAGAATTACGAATGTTTATTTATATTCTCCTGTTAATATAAAAACAACACGAAAATATAAAATGGATTCCTACGAAGAATATGTTGAAAAATCGGCCGGCTCATTTTTAACTCTGGCTTCTAATAACGCAAAGATTATATCCCTTTTTATTTCCGAAGTGAAAGACGCTTGTAGTGAATTCATAACCGACGTTTTCGACCTAGTCGGAGACGCTTCAGAATGTAGCGAGTATAGCGACAGCGAGTGTAGCGACAGCGAGTGTAGCGACAGCGAGTATAGCGACAGCGAGTGTAGCGACAGCGAGTATAGCGATTGCCACTACATTAAAGTAGTCTCTAACGTGGAGAATAATACTGAAGAGACTACGAGTTTGTTCTCAGATTATGGCTCGGATGAGCTTACCAAAAAGATCGTTGCTAATGAATTCGAGTCGATCATTCACGACCTTAAGAACAAGCTAAATAGCTTGGAAAAGAGGTATCTCACGGCGAAGCTTGCGTTCCATAACCGTATGAATGATGAAATGGAGATCTTTACGACAACGACATATGTGTAAACGATATTCTGTAACTAAAGCGAGTTACAGAATCACACGACCCTAACTCTTCAAAGTTTTTTTTTATAATCGCAACATTAAGTTTTTATACTGTTCTTTACCGATCTCTTTTTGTCGTAATAGTTCATCGCATATACCAACGATCTCATTTCTTACTCCCGTATTACCCGCGTCGTAGCTAGCGAAACGCAGACTCAACATTTCTACTAAAGCATTCGGATCTTGCGGAATTACGACGACTCCTTTACCCGTCTTCGGCGTCTGTTTTCCAGTCTTCATTTCCCATATCGGTTTAATGATATTTCTATACTTTTCACTTCTAGACGATTTTGGTTTACTCGGATTGTTAGGTTGTCTCATGGCATTCGTCGCGTCTAGAATCTCGACGTAATCGGACACATCGTTGTCGTCGTAAATCGAACTGTTCGGTTTAGCCATAGTCACTAGCTCCCAAAGTCCTGGAGTACCTGTATAAGTCTTCTCTCCGACTATTATATCGTCGTTCTGGAACGATACGCGTGTGTCTCCGATATAAAATTTCCCGTCTTTTTTTGAATTTAGACCGAACGTCGTATCGGTAGACTTTTTATTAGAAGCGTATTGAGACAAGTATTTCGTTGCCACGTCTCCTAATTCTAACATTCTAACGTCTTCTACGGGATCCTCGTAAGCCTCTATCGAGGGGTACTGTGGAAGCTGTATGGCTTTTAACGACGACGATATCGATGCGGGAAGCGCGTTTAGAGCGTTAGACGTGGCTGCTGAGTTTTCCTTAATAGTAGATAACAAAGCGTTTTGTTCTTTCGATATGGTCGATTGCGAGTCCACGATCGGTTTGTACAACTTTACCAAATCTCGCTGCAATCCTATATCGCCTAGTTTCTCGGATAAATAATCTCGTTGAATGTTTTTCTTCGTCTTGAGAAACTCGTCGACGATAAAGTCTCTTTTGGTGGGATCGTTAATCTTTAGAAATGACATTTTTTAAATAGGTGGTATAATGTTTTAAAGCGTTTTTGGAACACGCGTTAAAACATTGAAATGAAACGCGATAACGAACGTGATTTTACACACGTTTTATGTTCTACGTTTACGTTTATGTTTTACGTTTCACGTTCTACGTTTTCCTTCGATTTCGCAAACGCGTCCTTCAACGACTCGGCTATAGTTTCTCCGCTATTTCTCGATTTTCTGATTTCTTCTTTCATTTCGTTAAATTTCACGCGTTCGTTTAGAATTAACGAGTATTCCTCGTCTGAAATATTACCGTCTTCCAAAGCTTTCGAGATGTAGTGACTGATGGTGTTGAGTTTCGCTTCAGCCAACGTTTTAATATTTTCGTGCTTCTCCGCCTTTGGCGTGAGCTTTCTGTTGATTACGCGCCCGATCACGCTGAAAACACCCGCTCCAACCGCCAGTACTTGTAGACCTAACGCGATAGGTGCCGCGACTATCGTAGACAGAACCGTGATTGCCGAAGCAGTTGAGCCCAACGCGACTAGAGTCGATATACCGTCTACTACGTTGATAATCCTAACGCCTTTACGATACTTTTTACCTAGAGTCTCTCTTTTTTTGAGTTCCCGCTCGAGCTCTTGTTGAATTTCAGTGATTTTCGAAAGTCGGAAAGCATGGGCGCTTCCATCGATTTTCAGTGGGATCTCCATTCTTTTTATAATAACGCGATATAATTTTTTAAACTGCGATATATTTTTGGTAATTAACGAAACATAACGAATCGCCTTCGATTATACTAACTACGGAATCGGAGTCGTTTTGAATAGTAATTTCGATGTCTTCTACTTGTCCGATAACGACTCCATCTCGTAGACTGCAGCCGCTCGCTTCGATTTCCTGTCTAAGCGAAACTAAACACGACCCTTTAGTCATTCGAACACCTAGTCCTAGCGCTACCGTAGCTGTTTCTCTAGGTTGAATCGTTATCAGTTGTTGCGTAAAAATCTCCCATCTTAGTCCGCCCAGTTGTCTGCAGGGTGTGTGCGTCACTTTTTTCAACGTCCAACGCACCTCTTTCGGTTGAGTTCTAACTTCGACCCGTCGAGTGGGTTTCGTTATAAATTTATGGATAGGCCTGTTGAATCCTGACATTTTATTTATACGAGGATTATTTTAAAGCAACATGCCGAGAATCGGAATATCTCGGAAAGGCGAATTAGGACCTAGTATAAGCCCGCTACCCGTTTGCATATACATCCCGCTACCCGTTTTCATATACAATCCCGCTACAATCGAACCGCCTTTCGGCCACGGAGACAGATACAACCCATTTCCATCCTGTCTTACTTTACAAGCCAGGCCCCTTTTTTAACGTACAATACTCCCGATCCGCTTATTTTATCTACAACTTTCGATGCAGCTGCGGAGCCTATCCCCGTTAAAGCGCCTTGTGCTAAACTAGGTAGTACGCTTGAAAGAAGATATTTTCCAGCAGTAGCTAGAAATGGTAATATAGCTCCGATAAAACCGCCTTCGACTTTCTTATTATACTCTAGTTGCGTTTTACTCATTTTAATCGTCGTGCCCGTTCCGTCCTGCCAAGCTTTCTTCATTTTATTAATTTGCGCTTTCGTAAAAGCTAAAACGTGGTCTCCATCCATATCATCGTGAGATAGTCTAATACTGACGCCATCGATTCCCGCTTCGAGCGCTCGTTTAATCTTGTCTTTTTGTCCTTCCGAAATATTAACGCGCATGTCTATGTATCGATTCATTTTATATATAACTAAGATAAAGTTTTAAGTCTTCACACTTCTCTAATATGAAACTTGATCGACATCGCCTCCCCTCTAATGTTAATTAGTTTTCCATTTTGATCGGTAAGTCTCGTTTCCATCGATGAAATCGTATTCATCGTAACGGGGAGATAAATTAAATTAGCCGGGATTTGGATGATCTTATAACCAGGTCCAACGGTAGGGAAAAACGAATATAGGCCTATCACGTTCGTCGTCGATCCATTCGAGTACGAACCCCCGATTATATCGCTAGTTACTCGAAAGCTGTCTATGTTCATTATGTTCACGATGTTCTCCGATTCGAAATAACCCTCCGTATATGTCCCGGGAGTGAAACCTAGGACCGTTCTGATCGAGTTGTCTGATGTGAAATCAACCTTATAATTCGGCGCAATGTTTAACACCGCCTTCAACGTATTAGTGTTTGCTTCTAACGTAATGCGATATTCTTCGTTTCCGGCATCGTAATGGCCGTTCTCTTTCATGATTTTCTTCACGTAGTCGTTTATATCCTCGAGCTCATAGGACCCTTCCGGAATATCTACGTCGAACCACGTCACGCCATTGTCGGGCGAATACCTGAAGTTGTTGTTGCTCGCGTCTATGTTAGGAAACACGTAGTAAGTATACAAATCGACTAGAGCCATTTCATACTTTTTGGTTTTATCTAGTTCGATTACAGGATTGTTCCTCGTTATTATTCGTGCGGTTCTGTCCTTTTCGTTACCCACTAAAATGTAAAACGACGATTTAGGATTCGTGTTAGTCGCAGTCTGTGCCGTGTTCACCTGTATCTTCACGAGGAGTTCTTCCATTTTTACTAGTATATTATATTATTTTAATTCAGAATTGGGGATGTAAAATTCATCTAATCCACAACGGTATTTACCGCTGCTACTTTCACTCGTTAAGTCGATAACTACGAATTGATGCGGTTGTTTCCACGACTCCACGCATAGTTTTTTAAATTCCTCTATAGACATGTCCGTACTTACATGATCGTTGTAGATATGGGAAACGTTCTTCATGTCTTGGGGAAATAAACAAATAAAGTTTGCGTTCTCTCTGATAGTCTGCCTAGGCAATTTAAAATAATTCTGGGCGAGGTACAAACAGTCGACGTTACTATGTCTGCCCCTAATATAATACGTTTCGCATTTGTTCTGCTTTTCTAATTGTAAATCGTCAAAAATCATCAAGTTCTTCTTTTCACGGCTCAACTCTCTCGGATCCGGTACATCATTCGCGGATTCGTAAAACCTGCATTCGATATCCGACTTGTCTCTTAACTCTTTCGCTATCTCTTCTACAACGCACGCCGGAGAAATATTAGACCTCATTATCTCATCTCGAATGTTAAACAGCTTGATGATCGTTTCTTTTGGTAGTTTTTCTTCGAATGCCTTCTTAAGAATTTTGTACTCCAGCTGAAATAGAGATTTTCCGAATACTTGTAAATTGTTATAATCGAGCCATCCAGGTCTCAAAAGTAAGTTTAACAATAACATCGTCTTACCACATCCCGATTTCCCTACTATTACACCCCTTATACTTTTAGGTAATAGGTTGATATTAAATCTTTTCGATTGTAAATCGTTCCACGTTAAGTCTTTCACTTCCATTTTAAATATATAAAAGTTCTATATTAAAACTGAAATGTATTGCGTAAAGTGTAAAAGACAGACCGAAACAAAAGATATACAAGATGTCGTGGCTAAGAATGGGAGACCCATGCAACGAGGTGTATGCGTTGTATGTGGGAAAACAAAAACTCAATTCGTAAAAGGAACCACTGCGAAAGGCGGAGATGTAGTTGGTTCGTTGAATGCAGCCACTAGTAAGATAAAGTTACCTTGGGCTAAATATCCAGGTGAGATGCATCTTCCAGGTCACTCGTTTACAGGACCCGGGACAAGACTAGATTTGAGACTGAATCCCGACGGCACTCCTAAAGATTGGAGTAACCCCATCAACAGAGTAGATAACGCGGCTTACCATCATGATTTGGCTTACGATCGACACACTGATACGGCTTCTAGGAATGTTGCCGATAGAGCAATGATTAATGATTTGAATAATATTCCTAATCCTACTATCCGAGAGCGTATGGAGAGAGCGGTAGTTAAACCTATATTGTCTGTTAAATCGAGTCTCGGGTTAGGTTTAAAAAAAGCCCCGACCCGAAATGGACTGATCAATTAGCGGATGAATTGCATAAACCGGTAGTAAAACATTTTAAAAAGAGAAAAGTGTACGTTAGTGGAATAGATGAGATATGGGCTGCTGATTTAGTTGATATGCAAGCCTTCGCTAAAGAAAACGATGGTGTGAAATACCTATTAACCGTTATAGATGTGTTTTCAAAGTACGGATGGATCGTGCCATTGAATTATAAGAGTGGGAAATCTACAGCTAGCGGCTTCGTGAAGATACTCGAAAGTGGACGAAAGCCTGTTAAATTATGGGTAGATAATGGGAAAGAGTTTTATAACAAAGACGTTAAGAATTTTCTCGAGCTGTACTCTACGGAGAATGAAGAAAAATCTTGCGTAGTCGAGAGATGGAATAGGACGATGAAAGATAAAATGTTTAAGTACTTTACAGCTAATTCGACGAGAAGATATATCAACGTTTTAGACGGAATGGTTAGTAATTACAACAATACAAGACATTCTTCCATTAAAATGACGCCTGCTAAGGCTAGTATGAAAACGAATGAAAAGACTGTATTTATGAATTTATACGGCGAAGAGGTCTCACAGCCTGTTTCCCCTAGATTCTCGGTTGGAGATAAAGTCAGAATAACGAAGAAGAAAAACATATTTGAAAAAGGATATACACCTAGATGGACTGAGGAAATGTTCACAATTGCGCAAGTTCAGTATACAAATCCAGCAACTTATAAGATTACTGATTCTAACGGTGAGGAGATACAGGGCTCATTCTATGAACAGGAGCTACAGAAGACGACTCAAGAAATATTTAGGATCGAAAAAGTGATTAGAAAACATGGGAAGAAATCACTCGTTAAATGGTTAGGATATTCAGACTCGTTCAATTCTTGGGTCGATAATGAAGACTTGGTTAATCTATAATCAGAAACTGCAAGAAATTATTCCCAACCAACGTAATCGTCCTAATGACTCATAGGCGAGTCAGTCATCAAAACTGCGAGAATTTCCAGTAGTTTCGATGACTCATACGATGGTCGTGACGTCGCGTGGTTATTGCGTGGTTATTGGGTGGTTATTGCATTATGAACCTACTAGGTTAGCGATTTGGACCTAGTTATTGGGTGGTTGTGCTGGAGTAGTCTAAATACAACTACTGATATGCTATGAGCAAACTACCTAATATAAATAAATATGACTACCTAATATAAATTAATTATGTATTATATATAATATGAAGTAATATGTGCATATATTTGTATAATATTATATACTTATTTGTATATAGTATCAATATATATTCGTATCAACATATGTATATATGTAAATATATAATTATATATATATGTACATAGCAGGCTACGTGGGTAGAAGGTAGTGTATGAATGTGAAGAAGGGTTGCGCTTGAGATAGATGGATAGGATATGGTCCGACAGGTCGCAGGTTCCAAGTGACAAAATGGGACAGACAGAGACAGTGACAGAGTGACGGATACAGAGAGAAAGAGAGAGACGTATAGACAGACAGGACAGGCTGATTTCAGGAATTTGTGCGAGATGAATTGTCTTGATGGAACGAGAAGACGTGCTGCATATTTTTTCGTCGACAGCAATCAACAGAAAATGGAGAGAAAGAGAAGAAGACGACGAGATTCTCATCGTTTGCTGTCAGTGGCCGTCGTCCTTCTTTTTGCCCTCAGTGTCGTTTCGATAGATTGGTTCGTCGTTTGCGGTTGTCTGGTGATAATTTTTATGCTCGGTCTAACCAAGTAACCCCCCTCACCTGGAATGGGAGAACCGCCTCCACTCTCGCCGACATATATAAGAGGCTCAGAAGTCACTCAGAACTGTAAATTACTCCGAGATAACATGTGTTTTCGATAACATACATGACACATGAATTAAATATGTTATCGGAAATCAACAACCCCCCCCAGTTTATATCAGAACGTTAAACCTCCCCCCTCCCCAGCACCACCATTTCTGGCAACAGTGGGAGAACGTTCTTCCAACCCCCAACCAACATTGGTAGACGCCTCTGTGCTCGGAGTTTCATTTAGTGTGTTCAAGTTGCGTTCTGACAGCTTGTATTAGTAATAAACGAAAATTGATTGATTGATTGATTGATTGTGTCCGAGCTTGCGTTTTCGAAGTTTATTCTTGAGCGGATTTCGTGTGTTTTGGAATGTGTTTGGTCGCATGTGATCGAAGCCTGATGGCTAGTTTAGGCTGATCGAGTTATTCAGAAATGCATGGACAAGTCAACGACGATGAGTTTCTACAACCAATCGGTAAGCTGCTAAGGAATGCCTGTGCTGTACAGACCTGATGTCTCTAGGAACAGAGTCTAAGCGCTGTGTCTCCTATCGTCCACGAGGGACTGTTGGATGGTGACGTTACAGTGTGCTGCGGACTTCGTTAGTTTCTTCATGCTTCAATGTGGTGCAAGAAATCTGAATATGGCATGAACTGTCGAATGCCTGCAGGGAGCGAGAGCTATTCACGCCTGACTGTTCTAGTTGTGTGATAAATGTTTGTTAATTGATAAACGTTTAATTCTAATTAAGATGTAACAATATTTTGGATAGCTTGTGTGAAGTACTAACATGATCTAGATATCTAACTATTGCTGAGGAAATTTTAAATGACAATAAAAATATAGAGCTATATATTCGGAAAAAAAGAAAAAATAGGAAGAAGAAAAAGAAGAGGAGAAAGAAGAAAAGGAGGAAGAAGGAAGAAGAGCAAGAGGAAGAAGAAGAATGTGAAGAAGAAGAATTAGAAGAAGGAAAGAAGAACAAGAAAGAAGAAGGAAAACAACAAGAAGAATCAGTATAAGACAATTAAGAAGGATTAGAGGAAGAGCAGGCCCTACAGCTTGTCCGTTAGCAACTTCACATTTCTTAGCCTCGGCATATGAGGGCTGATGGCTAGTCTTCTTTCTGGCCGCCTGATCCTCCAGTGTACGGTCAGTGAGTGTACTAACTTAATAGCCGAGTTTGCTAGAGGTTGCAAGTGGATCTGATGACTCAAGTGCTTCCAAAATGGTGAAACATCTTTCTTTCCATGGCGAGGGTTGAACATCCGACCTCTAGGTTGACAGTCCAGCTCGCTTATCCCATTAGAGACTGATGCTCAGAATATATGCAGGCGACTGGAGCGATTGACTCAAACGGATCGGGATAACTGTATTCTTGTGCAGACTGATTAAAGATATAGGAAAAATTACCTAGACAAGATTACTTGTTGCTGCCTTCTTGATCCAACCATATCTTCTGTCCCTCCAACTTTCGACCCTGCGTCTGTCCATGAATTGTATACCCTGCTGTGTTTGCCTGGTTTTGCCTTAGTGCAAGCAATGTCATTATGCAGGATCGCAAGTTTTTTAAGCGTTAGTTATGGTCCTTGATGTTCTGAGACTTCTAGAACATTCGGCTGAGGCGTCGCCATGACAACAGCAATCCATTATTACAAGGTTTACTGCAGCGTCTCCTTGTTTACGGATGTCTCTCAGTGATTTGCGTATCGAAGGTGGCACGCGGGGGTCCGACGCCAATCCGTGAAAGGCGGTTTGTCAGATGAAGGAATGAAACGACTGACGAATCTATTAATATATTAGAATAGGTGAATAGGTGTGTGTGTGTGTGTGTGTGTGTGAGTGTGTGTGTGTGTGGGTGGGTGGGTGGGTGGGTGGGTGGGTGGTTGGGTGGGTGTGTGGGTGTGTGAATAAGGGACAACATGGAGGGAAAGAAGATAATTTGATAAAGACAAAGGGGAAGAACAAAGAAGACAGATGGACACAGACGGAGACCGACGCAGAAGGAAGCAGAGAGTGAGAGAGAAAACGAAAGAAAAGATGGATATATATATATATATATATATATAGAGAGAGAGAGAGAGAGAGAGACAGACAGACAGACAGACAGACAGACAGACAGACAGATTGACGGACAGGCAGGCAACAGGATGAAGGAATGAAGGAATCTGTTGTACAGATAAATAAACCGGGGATTACGAATGGATAGACAGGCAGACAGGCAGACTGAGGAAGGGAAAGAAGGAGTAAATGAGACAAAAAGAGGACAAACGGACGGAGACAGGAACAGCGGGTGAGTAAAGGAAACTGAAAGGAAACCGTGTGGAAGAGTGCAAGAGAGAGAAAGAGAAAGTGTGAGAGTGAGGGGAAAGTGTGAGAGAAACAGAGTTAGTGAAAGAGACAGAGAAGGAGAGAGAGATAGAGAAAGAAAGAGAAAGAGCGAGGAAGAGAGAGAGAGAGCGGAAGAGAAAGGGAAAGAGAGAGAGCGAGAGGAGAGAATGGAATCGAATGGTTTTTCTGCATTGTAAGACTCCAGTCATCAATCACATTAGACCTCGGTTCGATTTCCCACAAGACATGAAATAGACTTCTTCATTCGATTGCATCGCGTCTCTGTCTGTCTGTCTGTCTGTCTGTCTCTGTCTGTCTGTCTCTGTCTCTGTCTGTCTGTCTCTGTCTCTGTCTCTGTCTCTGTCTCTGTCTCTGTCTCTGTCTCTGTCTCTGTCTCTGTCTCTGTCTCTGTCTCTGTCTCTGTCTCTGTCTCTCTCTCTCTCTCTCTCTCTCTCTCTCTCTCTCTCTCTCTCTCTCTCTCTCTCTCTCTCTCTCTCCCTCTCTCTCTCTCTCAATAATGCACGGAGAATGACAGCCTTCTCTTCTCATGTACAAACTCTGATTCTATGACGCTGACGAAAGACCCGAACTGCTCATCACTATTGATTTTATTTGAACAGTTCTAAAGCACCTTCTAAGAAGAAATCCACCCAACTTAATCGTCCACAACTCATCCAAAAATCACTCACCCGAGCTGTAACCAGGACACCCAAGCATCACCATTTCTTAAATCACTACAATGGTTGAAAATCCCTTAGCGTATCCACTTCAAAGTCCTATAGCTAACCTACAACTCACAACAATATTCCCAGCTAAAGTGCCTTCGCGAACACTTCACCATCCAGCCGTCCTGTTATACCCGATCATCCTCTTATTTCACTCTCTCCCGTCCCCAGTCACTATTCACCTCTAGTTCTCCAACCGATCCATATCCCACACTGCACCTCGACTCTGGAACGAACTGAATTCCGCAAATTCGCAGTTCATCCGCCAATACCGCCCCTCACCCACCGTCATCTGCCTCAGGCTCCTCTACTTATCACCACACAGGCTTTCCACTCCAACATGAAGTCTCACCTCTTCAGGAATTCCTACCCTAGTCCTTCCGATCCTCCGCCGTCCAAGTTTATTCGTCCTAAACGACTCTCTGGTCTCTCTGGGAACCGGACTCGGACCTCCGCTGGACATCGCTCTCTGGACAACCCCTCTGATACGACGCAACGCTCGTGAATAAGCTGGTGCCCTACACTTAGCTTTAGAGTAGCGCTTTAGAAGTTTGAAGTTTACCATTCCGATAAAGAATATCTCAAAGGTGTTAACCGCTATTAGGCCTACTCGTCACCAATAACAATTTAAGTTCAAGAAAATGACGCTCAGCCTAAGCGCTGGAAAAGTGCCCACTTGTGGTCTCTCGCACACGCGTATAGCCACCTAACATGGCGCCATCGACATTTAGCTCTATATAAAGCATCTTATACGACTACATTTGAGAGAGTTTAACGTCTTGGACGAGTACTTTTATGGGGAAAGAACCTCGATATTCAGAGGTGACGTGGCGTAATTTATGGACGACCCGTGTATGCATGAAGTATAATGGATCATGATAGTTTTATTTTCATCGGTTTGAAACCTGTTTAGAGATCATCTTCTTCATGCAGATGAGAAATGGAAAAATCTCCACGCTTATGATGATTAATCGAGCAAGAAGAACCTCGCTTAAGGAGAACTTTAGTTTCAAAAGGCGAATTTCCAGCCGGAAATGCGCTGCATAAGTCTTTCGGATCATAGGATGACGTGCAATTTACCATTACTTTTTCTTTCTGCACTCGTTGATCTGCGTTCGGTCCACAGAAGGAAACGCCAAACGGACGGAAGGAAGGAAGGAAGGACTCGTTCCGGTTGTTCCTTGTGTGCGACGGAGCACAGACCTGAAGCAGATAGAGGTGTACAGAGCGCAGACGATTTCCGGTATACAAAAACGACGGATGTCTCATTTGGACGCAATATTAATATGTCAAGCACTGCGTGATCTTATTTAAGCAGATTGCGCCCACTGAGTTAGTCTGAGACGGTCGACATCTTCGGGGAATATATCTATCTATAAGTCATACAGACGTGTATATATATATGTATATATATGATGAGTGTATGCGTAGTCTTATAAATATATATTTGCATATCGATTGGACCAGTCAAGAGGGAGTTTATTCGATAAACGCCTGTCGAATGGTGTTGGGACGAGAGACGAGCATGGCAAAGTACAGCAGAATAAAACATCGCAGAACGGAAGAACGCAGAAGAGAGAACGGAATATCCCCTCCCCCGAACACAGGAGGATAGGGCGAAGGCCTGCAGAGCAGACTAGCGCAAACCATAGCAAAACAACAAAATGGAGCAAAGAAGCGCAAGGCAAAGACGAACATAGGACAGCAGAGTATAGGCTTTCATAGCTAAATAGAACGCAGAAGAGAACATAAGCAGAGCATAATACAGCAAACCAGAACATGAGCAGAGCATAATACAGCAAAGCAAATCAGAGCATAAGCAGAGCATGATACAGCAAAGCAAAGCAGAACAGAACATAAGCAGAGCATAATATAGCAAAGTAAATCAGAGCATAAGCAAAGCATTATGCAGCAAAGCAAAGCAGAACATGAGCAGAGCATAATACAGCAAAGCAAATCATAGCATAAGCAGAGCATAACAGCAAAGCAAAGCAGAACATGAGCAGAGTATAATACAGCAAAGCAAACAGAACATAAGCAGAGCATAATACAGCAAAGCAAATCAAAGCATAAGCAGAGCATGATACAGCAAAGCAAAGCACATCATGAGCAGAGTATAATACAGCAAAGCAAATCAAAGCATAAGCAGAGCATGATACAGCAAAGCAAAGCACATCATGAGCAGAGTATAATACAGCAAAGCAAATCAAAGCATAAGCAGAGCATGATACAGCAAAGCAAAGCACATCATGAGCAGAGTATAATACAGCAAAGCAAAGCACAAACGAAGCAGAAAATAAATAGCACAGAGGAACAATACAAGAGAGGAGGGTGCAGGAATAAAATTGATTTGAGTCAGAGAAGAGACATCTCACTTATAACATCTTCCATTGTGCTCTATTTCGCACTATTCCAACCAATAGTCACTGCTATCCGATAAGTCTCCCAATGTGCTCCATTTCGCATTAGTTCAACCAATAGTTACTGCTATCCAGTGCTTTTTTGGCCAGAACGCGCTGGAACGGCGTTCCGGCACCTTTTTTCAGGTACTAAAAAATAATATATTTATTTCAATAATAAAAACAATAATTTTGTTATTTTAATTGTACTTCAGTGTTTTGAACTGTTTTCAGTGTTTATTGACCCCTTCCAACCCCAACTTCCGTTTTTCTCGTAATTTTAGTCCGCCCGTAATTATACCGTTCCGGAACCTATTTTTCCGTTCCGGAACCTTTTTTCCAGAAAAAAGCACTGCTGCTATCCGATAAGTGTATGATGTTCGAAGTTTTTTTGCTTTTGGCCGTTTCAGCCAGACAAAAGTCACAGCTCACGTGCCACGTCAATAACCAATCACAACAAATCGTAATCGTAATAGTAATCTCCAAACTTCCAAAGCGCCACTCAAATCGTAATCGTAATAGTAATCTCCAAACTTCTAAAGCGCCACTCGAAGGCCAAGCGCAGGGCACCAGCCTATTCACGAGTGCTGCGTCAAATCACAGGGGGTTTCCAGAGAGTAGTCCACAGTGATATTTTACTTCTGAAAATAATTCCTAATTCAGTTTTAATTCAGTTCTGAGCTCTTGAATTTTACTCTAATTCCAAATTTTACTTCTCAAATAAATTTACTTCTCATTCCTATTTTAGTTCTCAAATAATTTTACTTCTTATTTGAGTTTTCCAAATAATTATTAATTTCCGCGCTGTAAAAGTATGCAATGCTTGCATAGAGAAATACACCGAACTTGTCTCAAAAAAGAAAAAACTGTGTGAAGTAAAACAAGGGGTGAACGTTAGTCTAACAATGTATAGTGATTAATGCTCCTATGCCAGCGTGTCACCATTCATCTATCCCCCCCTCCAAAGACTTGTATTGCTTATTGTATTTCTCTAGCAAGTGATGTTCCACAAATTCCATCATTTTCCCCGTTTAGTTGGCCTATTTGGCATATAGGGCCTAAATAGATCTACCTGTAGCTTCGTCAAAATGATAAACCCAAAATCGGGGTGTCTCGCTTCCTTCCGGCCAACATTCTCGATAAACTCATAGGAATAATTTTACAATTTAATGATCAAACCCGAAATAAAATGGCGTACGAAATTGAGGTCGTTGGTATGCAATTAAGTGGGATAATTATTAGACAACGAAGACCAAAGACAGTAGATTAGGGCCTACATCGAGAATGGTATGCGCAGCGTCTTCATCTCAACCGAAGTTTTCCAATGGATTGTTTGGATGTACTTGCCTTTGTCTCAACTTAAGCGCCACAAGAAGTAAAATGATTTTAGTTCTGAAAATAATTCCTAATTTCGTTCATAATTTTAGTTCGGCAAATAATTCCTAATTCAATTCCTAATTTAGTTTTGCTGCTGAAATAATTCCTGATTTTACTTCTAGTTTTCGTTAACGAAATCATTTATTTTTACTTCTAATTTTAGTTTTCGTTAACGAAACATCACTGGTAGTCCAAAAGAGGTCCAAGTCCGATTTCCATGGTACCAGATCAGGACAGGCAGAGCAGCTGTCAAGGCGGGTGTCGTTTACGGCCAGAATAATTGGAAGGCGGAGGATCAGATGAGTCAGGGTAGGAGTGCTTAAAAACGTGAGACTTCAGTTTTGAGTGGAAAATCCGGGGAGTGATATATAAAGGAACATGAGGATGAGGATGAAGGACGGGTTGCAATGATGATGGAGGAACTGAGAAACTGCTGAATTCAGAGGGGAGATCATTCCAGAGGCGTGGTGCTGTGTTGGATATGGCTCGGTTGGAGAACTTGAGGTGAGTAGTTATTGGGGGTCGAGAAAGACTGAGATAGGACGATGATACAGCAAATAAGATAATAAGAGGTCGCTGTTGCCATCGCACATGCGTACTTTTAGTGTCAACAACTTCCGTCACCACAATTGTAGAAGGCAACAAGTGAACTCTGCGTCGTATGTATGTCATTGCACATGCGCGCTGCTGATGTTTCAGAGCAACAGCCATCATTATGACCGAAAATCACTTTTGATTTTAAATACTTTCATTAGGAAAGTAAATAATCATGAAATGAAAATTTAAGTAGACGTTAGATTAACGTCGTTCGTCTTTGATACGAAGGCGTAGAATGAACTGATCACACGAATGCAACTTCATGATTTCATCGTTCGCTGCATGATAACTTACATAAACAGGCTAATTATGTCATCGTATATGCGCGTTGAGATTTTCTACTCGTAATCGTATTCCCTATTTGTTCAGCGGAGGAGCATTATTGCTAAGTCGTTTTACGCCCCCCCCCCCACACACACATATCTATATATATATAATATCCATAGAGCGTGTGTCTGTCGATAAACGCTACGTCACAAACGGTTTCTGTTCTATTGTGAAACACAAACCGTTTGTGACGTCAGTACTGCGGTCTTGACGACGGCGATCAGAGCATTTTAACTAACGATACATATGGGCCTATATACACTGCCGTCATAATATGACGGGCAAATACTCTAGTATATATATATCGTATGCGCTTACATAGCTATTTATAGGCCTATGGTGTATAAGCATATGTAACTGCATACTGCCATTGTCTACTCTTTCGTCGTATATATGTCATAGACTCATAGCATATGCGCACTGCGACTGAGCCTAGCTAGAGTCGATCTAATTGGACAGGCGTGATCGGAAAGATTTTCGTGTTAGTGGGAAATCTGTGTTCATTAGGCGGCGCCCGAATTAGCGTCAGTCTCAACGAAGCGAAATAAGACAAATTGTTGCGTTGCATGAATGGCTGCAGTCTCAATCCAGAGGTCACGTTTAAATTCACGCGTTACGCCATACCCCATTAAACAGCTCCACTGCACATCTGGTCGCACAGCCATGTCGTGCGTGATGGCCGGACCGAAATGGGTTCTTTTACCATGAACTGCAACAGTCGTGATCCATTGCATGTGTTGACCGAGAACCATAGTAAAGGAACTGCTGCGGTTAGAGTACCCTACGTGACTAGTTTGTTATCTGAGAAGTAAGCCATAGTTAAATACTGTCACAACTGCCATTATGTGCATTGTGGGCAGCGATCGTTTACCCTTTGGAATTCCAACTTTGTTTATTTTCACAACGTCGGTGATTCCCTCTTGATGATGGTGTTAGTTGTGGTGCTTTACTTGATGCTGTTGATTAAAGATAATGGTAATGGTGATAAAACAGATGAGGCAGTAGAACAAAAAGAATTGGAAGGTTAGGAGAAGAGGGAGGAGAAAAAGGAGAACGAACAAAGAGAAGCAGAGAAGCAGAGAGTTGGAAGTAGGAGACGAAGGAGGAGACTGAGGGGGGCTGTCGGAAAGTAGAAGGATAGAAGAAGAGAGAAATGCTACGGTTGGAGGTGATGGAGGGAGTGGCCGGGGTCGCTGGAGTGCGTCGCATCGACGGTCTGTGCATTCCATGATGGATGGTTATTGGACGAAACGGAAGATAAGTCGCTGTGAGGCTAAAAATGAATAGATCCATTTCGGATGATGCCATAGCTGCGGCGGCTACTGATGCTGCTGCTGAGGCTGCCAGAGAGATCTCAGATGCATCGTTCCACTGAAGGGACGCATCCTCCATCTCTCTGTCTATTTAGTGCGATTCCACAAAAGCTAGAGAGAGCAATGGTAGACGTGAGGAGGCCTTCGCTCCTTTGTTGCACACGTCTGTCAGTTGTGATTGGTACCACCTGTCACGAATGATGTCACTCGTATTTGAACGTTAAGAAAGGCGATGTAATTAATGATGAACACATCTTCTCATTCACGAGGTTTCTATTCTGCAAGTAGGAAAAAGGAATCAGAAGGAACAAAAAGTAACAAGTTAAGCTGTGTGTATCAATGAAAAGTTAACGGGTATACGGCAGCAGTAACTGTGATTCTCTTTGTGTTGGCAGGTTGTAGTGGTGGATACGGCTAGCTGCTCGGTCGGCCAGTACCAGGTGATGGGTCCCGTTGGGTTGCTTCCAGCGGATCGTATCCGCAGAGAAATGCTTAGTTGGACTAGGAACGACCTGGATGGCTCCCGTTGTTTCCATAATGTCTGGTGTATGCTCCGCGGCCTCTAACGGTACCGTCTGCTTAGTAATGGCTACCCTCGTGCCATCCGATCGATACAGAGTCTCTCTGCTGATTGTGTTCGGTCACAGTTTAGATGACGTTCCACCTTGAGGGATATCGTGTTCTTAGAGGTCTATTGGTTGGATGCCACCCAAACGATGTGACGAGCAGTTCCTGAGGGCATCTCTCGTCGTGTCGGGAATGGAAGACATGGAGTGCGGTGGTAGGGTCGACCCATGAAAACACGATAAGCCTCAAGGTGGAACGTGATACTCGTCTGCTCAAAGCCGTTGGTCGTGTGTGTGACCCTCGGTGATCTGTACCAGCAGGTGTTAATATGGGTCTTTGTTGCCCTTGCCTGTTGACCGTGTTCCGTCTGGGATTGACGGGGGAATCAACCCACAACCGCCATCAATGTTGAAATTAAGTGAGTAGGGTCGAGTGCCAACCCTCGGTGCAACAGTGATTGCACCCTATTCATTAGTCGTCGTTAGAGAGCGCCACCTGTTGAGGGTGGCAGGTCCCCGCGAACAGAATGGTGGTATGCGGCCGCCTGTATGTCAAGTCGTGGTCCGGTGTAGGAGTGCAAGTTTCGTGCAGAGGGAAAACCGGAATCCCCGACCCCAAAAGAGGAAGGGGTGGCCCTACACAACTTGCCGAAGTGGCGTCGGGAGCCGCATCAAGACACTCGAGGGACGTGTGGCTTCGGGCACTCCTGCCACGGTCGCCACACCCTGACAAGGGCAAGTCTCATCTATGTCGTAACCTGAATATCAAAGTGAAGAAATTCAAACAGCGCAAGGGTAACGGTGATCGTATCCCACACTAACGGAGGCAACATGTATGTATAAATGAAAAGCAAAATAATAATAATAAGTAGATCCAAGCAAGACTAAATGCAGGGACAGATTAAAGAATAAGAAAAACGGCGAAAGTGATTGCTGTGGCTGCGGACGAGCAAACTCAGAAGAGAAATGAATGAAACGAAGGAAGAAGAGCAGCTGAACGAAGGAAGGAACTGACAGACGAACAAAGAGAAATGAATGAAAGACAGAAGGAATGAACGAAGGAAGAAGAGCAGCTGAACGAAGGAAGGAACTGACAGACGAACAAAGAGAAATGAATGAAAGACAGAAGGAATGAACGAAGGAAGAAGAGCAGCTGAACGAAGGAAGGAACTGACAGACGAACAAAGAGAAATGAATGAAAGACAGAAGGAATGAACGAATGAAGAAGAGCAGCTGAACGAAGGAAGGAACTGACAGACGAACAAAGAGAAATGAATGAAAGACAGAAGGAATGAACGAAGGAAGAAGAGCAGCTGAACGAAGGAAGGAACTGACAGACGAACAAAGAGAAATGAATGAAAGACAGAAGGAATGAACGAAGGAAGAAGAGCAGCTGAACGAAGGAAGGAACTGACAGACGAACAAAGAGAAATGAATGAAAGACAGAAGGAATGAACGAAGGAAGAAGAGCAGCTGAACGAAGGAAGGAACTGACAGACGAACAAAGAGAAATGAATGAAAGACAGAAGGAATGAACGAAGGAAGAAGAGCAGCTGAACGAAGGAAGGAACTGACAGACGAACAAAGAGAAATGAATGAAAGACAGAAGGAATGAACGAAGGAAGAAGAGCAGCTGAACGAAGGAAGGAACTGACAGACGAACAAAGAGAAATGAATGAAAGACAGAAGGAATGAACGAAGGAAGAAGAGCAGCTGAACGAAGGAAGGAACTGACAGACGAACAAAGAGAAATGAATGAAAGACAGAAGGAATGAACGAAGGAAGAAGAGCAGCTGAACGAAGGAAGGAACTGACAGACGAACAAAGAGAAATGAATGAAAGACAGAAGGAATGAACGAAGGAAGAAGAGCAGCTGAACGAAGGAAGGAACTGACAGACGAACAAAGAGAAATGAATGAAAGACAGAAGGAATGAACGAAGGAAGAAGAGCAGTTGAACGAAGGAAGGAACTGACAGACGAACAAAGAGAAATGAATGAAAGACAGAAGGAATGAACGAAGGAAGAAGAGCAGCTGAACGAAGGAAGGAACTGACAGACGAACAAAGAGAAATGAATGAAAGACAGAAGGAATGAACGAAGGAAGAAGAGCAGCTGAACGAAGGAAGGAACTGACAGACGAACAAAGAGAAATGAATGAAAGACAGAAGGAATGAACGAAGGAAGAAGAGCAGCTGAACGAAGGAAGGAACTGACAGACGAACAAAGAGAAATGAATGAAAGACAGAAGGAATGAATGAAGGAAGAAGAGCAGCTGAACGAAGGAAGGAACTGACAGACGAACAAAGAGAAATGAATGAAAGACAGAAGGAATGAACGAAGGAAGAAGAGCAGCTGAACGAAGGAAGGAACTGACAGACGAACAAAGAGAAATGAATGAAAGACAGAAGGAATGAACGAAGGAAGAAGAGCAGCTGAACGAAGGAAGGAACTGACAGACGAACAAAGAGAAATGAATGAAAGACAGAAGGAATGAATGAAGGAAGAAGAGCAGCTGAACGAAGGAAGGAACTGACAGACGAACAAAGAGAAATGAATGAAAGACAGAAGGAATGAACGAAGGAAGAAGAGCAGCTGAACGAAGGAAGGAACTGACAGACGAACAAAGAGAAATGAATGAAAGACAGAAGGAATGAACGAAGGAAGAAGAGCAGCTGAACGAAGGAAGGAACTGACAGACGAACAAAGAGAAATGAATGAAAGACAGAAGGAATGAACGAAGGAAGAAGAGCAGCTGAACGAAGGAAGGAACTGACAGACGAACAAAGAGAAATGAATGAAAGACAGAAGGAATGAATGAAGGAAGAAGAGCAGCTGAACGAAGGAAGGAACTGACAGACGAACAAAGAGAAATGAATGAAAGACAGAAGGAATGAACGAAGGAAGAAGAGCAGCTGAACGAAGGAAGGAACTGACAGACGAACAAAGAGAAATGAATGAAAGACAGAAGGAATGAACGAAGGAAGAAGAGCAGCTGAACGAAGGAAGGAACTGACAGACGAACAAAGAGAAATGAATGAAAGACAGAAGGAATGAATGAAGGAAGAAGAGCAGCTGAACGAAGGAAGGAACTGACAGACGAACAAAGAGAAATGAATGAAAGACAGAAGGAATGAACGAAGGAAGAAGAGCAGCTGAACGAAGGAAGGAACTGACAGACGAACAAAGAGAAATGAATGAAAGACAGAAGGAATGAACGAAGGAAGAAGAGCAGCTGAACGAAGGAAGGAACTGACAGACGAACAAAGAGAAATGAATGAAAGACAGAAGGAATGAACGAATGAAGAAGAGCAGCTGAACGAAGGAAGGAACTGACAGACGAACAAAGAGAAATGAATGAAAGACAGAAGGAATGAATGAAGGAAGAAGAGCAGCTGAACGAAGGAAGGAACTGACAGACGAACAAAGAGAAATGAATGAAAGACAGAAGGAATGAACGAAGGAAGAAGAGCAGCTGAACGAAGGAAGGAACTGACAGACGAACAAAGAGAAATGAATGAAAGACAGAAGGAATGAACGAAGGAAGAAGAGCAGCTGAACGAAGGAAGGAACTGACAGACGAACAAAGAGAAATGAATGAAAGACAGAAGGAATGAACGAAGGAAGAAGAGCAGCTGAACGAAGGAAGGAACTGACAGACGAACAAAGAGAAATGAATGAAAGACAGAAGGAATGAATGAAGGAAGAAGAGCAGCTGAACGAAGGAAGGAACTGACAGACGAACAAAGAGAAATGAATGAAAGACAGAAGGAATGAACGAAGGAAGAAGAGCAGCTGAACGAAGGAAGGAACTGACAGACGAACAAAGAGAAATGAATGAAAGACAGAAGGAATGAACGAAGGAAGAAGAGCAGCTGAACGAAGGAAGGAACTGACAGACGAACAAAGAGAAATGAATGAAAGACAGAAGGAATGAATGAAGGAAGAAGAGCAGCTGAACGAAGGAAGGAACTGACAGACGAACAAAGAGAAATGAATGAAAGACAGAAGGAATGAACGAAGGAAGAAGAGCAGCTGAACGAAGGAAGGAACTGACAGACGAACAAAGAGAAATGAATGAAAGACAGAAGGAATGAACGAAGGAAGAAGAGCAGCTGAACGAAGGAAGGAACTGACAGACGAACAAAGAGAAATGAATGAAAGACAGAAGGAATGAATGAAGGAAGAAGAGCAGCTGAACGAAGGAAGGAACTGACAGACGAACAAAGAGAAATGAATGAAAGACAGAAGGAATGAACGAAGGAAGAAGAGCAGCTGAACGAAGGAAGGAACTGACAGACGAACAAAGAGAAATGAATGAAAGACAGAAGGAATGAACGAAGGAAGAAGAGCAGCTGAACGAAGGAAGGAACTGACAGACGAACAAAGAGAAATGAATGAAGGACAGAAGGAATGAATGAAGGAAGAAGAGCAGCTGAACGAAGGAAGGAACTGACAGACGAACAAAGAGAAATGAATGAAAGACAGAAGGAATGAACGAAGGAAGAAGAGCAGCTGAACGAAGGAAGGAACTGACAGACGAACAAAGAGAAATGAATGAAAGACAGAAGGAATGAACGAAGGAAGAAGAGCAGCTGAACGAAGGAAGGAACTGACAGACGAACAAAGAGAAATGAATGAAAGACAGAAGGAATGAACGAAGGAAGAAGAGCAGCTGAACGAAGGAAGGAACTGACAGACGAACAAAGAGAAATGAACGAAACGAGAGATGAAGAAATGGAGAGCGAGAAAAGCACCGAATGGTGTGAAAGGAATCGTTAATAGGCTGCTGCTGCTGCTGCTGCTGCTGCTGCTGCTGATGATGATGATGATGACGATGCTGATGCTGCATCTGACAATCGAGCGACTGGAGACATCTAGCGGGGTTTAGAGGCGACGGTGGACGACAGACGACGAGTGTCTTTCTGTCTTGGCGACGGAAGGTGTTGACAGTTGAGATGCATTGTGGTCCGATCAGACATCGTTGACGACTTCAATTCTTTGCATTATTAATCGTCTCTCTGGCGATGTCGTTTTTCGGCCTCATTGCATATGTGATGTGACACAAGAATACGACGAAGATGACAACGACGACACCGCCCCCATCCTCCTCATCCTCCGCATCCTCTGCATCCAGCTACGGCTGCTGGTCATGCTCGCTCCATAGACGATGCGCTTGGATCAGTTTGCGTGTCGGTCGGTCCACACGATAGCGAATGAAGATGAACGATGTTCTGTTGACCCGAACGAAGCACCTTGCCTAGACGAATAGCAGAAGAAGGCGATATCTTACTTCGCTTCTTCCCTCCACCGATCTTGCCTCCTTTGTTTTCACCTCTCCTTCGCCACAACTTTTTCAGAGCTGCTTGTCTTTATTCCTCTGCTCTTTCTCTGATCCCCTCCGCCTCCTCTTGCTCCTGATCCTCCTGCTCCTTCTCTTCCTACTCTTGCTCCTCCTATTCCTCCTCTTCCTTCTCTTGCTCCTCCTCTTGCTCCTCCTTCTCCTCTTCTTCCTTCTCCTCCTCTTCCTCCTCCTCTTACTCCTCCACCTCTTCCTCCTCCTCTTCCTCTTCCTTCTCTTCCTCCTCCTCCTCTTCCTCCTTCCTTTCCTTCACCTGCTCCTCTTCCTTCTGTCCTCTTCCTTCTGTTCCTCCTCCTCCTCTTCCTCCTCTTCTTCCTCCTCTCCTGCTCCTGTTCCTTCTCCTGCTCCTCCTCCTCTTTCTCCTCTTCCTGTTCCTCCTTCTCCTCTTTCTTCTCATCCTCTTTCTTCTACTCTTCCTCCTTCTCCTCTTCCTCCTCTTCCTTCTACTCCTCTTCTTTCTCCTCTTCCTCCTCCGCTTCCTCTTCCTCTTCCTCCTCCTCCTCTTCCTCCTCCTCCTCTTCCTCCTCCTCCTCTTCCTCCTTCTACTCCTCTTGTAATCTTTTTATTTTGTTCTTCTCTTCCCGCCTCTTCTTCCACTCTTCACACGTATTCTCTTCTTCTTCGTCGTCGTCATCATCATCATCATCATCATCATCATCATCATCATCATCATCATCATCATCATCATCATCCGAAAATCATCATCCCTTTATCAGACAAACTTAACACCGTTGGTTTCACCTTCAATGTTCCTTCTAATAGCTTTCGCCACGTGGGCAGCAACACTTGGGACCTGCGCTCCATTCTGTGCCAGATGACAGGGCGCCTTGTGCTAGCACAATCGCATTGTCTTAGAAAGAAAAAAGACAGGTTGAACTTAGCTTTACACTGCTAGATTGTGTCTTTGTTTATTTTCGGAGCCGGCCATAAAATTCGTCCGCCAAAAACCTACTTTTGACCCCTCACTCTTGTCCGCATTTGGCATTACCCTCCCTAATCCCCTTAGCTGCTGCCCGCACTCCATCGCAGTACCGCAATAGGGCTACCTGATTAGGCTACGAGACATAAATAGGCCCTAAGTGTGCTACGTGATGGGGTAATTTAATACTATCGCGACCAAAGCAAAGACCCTAATTAGATCCAGTTAATTAATTAATTGGATCTAATTAGATCCAACGAAGTACCGACTGCCTGCTATTTGGCTTAAAGGCCAAGCTCGGACCTTCGAATTCTAGGGAGAAACTGTATGAATCACGAGCTGCCTTGGTTTCCCATTCGCTACTAGGACAGCCTCGTGTAGGACACCGGTTACACTGACCCACTCCAGCAACTGTTTGTGCCAAATGTAGATTCGTTCGTTCGTATTTTTGGCATGACCCTCTCCTTATCCTCCTTTGGATGACCCTCCTAACCCTGGGGTACCGCACTTCCTACTTTTAAACAATGCCAATCAATATTTTATTACTGTGCCTTCCCAGAGATCGCAGCCTCCGCCTTGCTTCGTGTATGTAGACAACAAAAGTACGAAAGTACTTAGATATACACAGGTAAACCGAGAGCCAGACGAACTGAGTCACAGGCAGTCAGACAGGCAGACTTTCAGCCACACAGGTCACCTGACAGACACTCTGCCGTGACCGGTCCGCAGGCGCCACAGATCTGGGCCACGGCTGTATACTCTTCTTGGAAAGATCTGACATCACACTCACTCTCCGCCTTATGGTTGTCATCTAAGTCATATCGGGATGTGGAGATGTAGGTCAAAGCGGAAGCTTCTATATCCATTGTGTGATCTAGCCTACCTACAATGTAAGCTAAACGGGCTCATACTAAGCGTATACTACAACTACGTAGAAGAGTAGACTACAAACACAAGTAAGCATACCCTTCCAGCGTACCACATCGGGCCCACGTGGACAGACATTTCTATACGAGAACCTTATAGGGCCCATAAAAAATTAATGAGAATACTGGCAATATGTCCAAATTGGTCTCGATGATGCGAAAAGCGACAGTGTAAAAGAAATTGGTACCCGCCTTGACAGCTGCTCTGCCTCTCCTGATTTGGTACTCTGGAAATCGGACTTGGACCTCTTTTGGACTCGAAGGCCAAGCGCATGACACCAGCCTATTCACGAGCGCTAAGCTGGTGAATAGGCTGGTGTCCTGCGCTTGGCCTTCGAGTGGCGCTTTAGAAGTTTGGAGATTGCGATTACGATTTTTTAAACCAAAGTTACGCCCCTGTAATAACCAGTTTAATTGCCACTAAAGTAGGCCTTTAGACGTTCTACAACTTAAACTGTTAATATATTTGGCATTTCTAACTAGAAATCACTGATATAACTGGCGGAGAGAAATCACTGATATCACTGGCCCCGTGTTCAGGACCTTGGGATTCGTCCATTACCGGCTCAAGGGCTTAGAAAAGGAAATGAGCGCCTCACCTACGTGCCACTTTGCGGATATGGACAGACTTTACTTTTATTTAAGTAGAAATTAGTTTCACTTAGGATTAAGCTTTGCGTAGGCCTTACATAGTTGCGTTCCTCAGTACAGCATTTGATACTATGCCGGAATTTTCACGCCGAAGCGCCACGAGCAATTGCGAGTGAAGGACTTGCCCAAGGTCCGTACGCAGCGGCTAGAGTGGGATTCGAACCCGCAACCCTCCGGTCACAAGGCGCCGAACTTACCACTGAGCCACCACGCCCCACAATTAGGCCTAACGTTTACGTAGGCCCGTACATAGCGGTCATAGCCTACTTACCTACTTACTGAAATTCATTACCGTCGTGGTTGAACAAGCGGCAATGCAATCACCCGGAAAAAGAACTTATACTTAGATCGGGACCTCATAAATATATATAAGAGGTCGTTGGTCGGGACATTGCCTTCTAGATACTGACTCTGATTAGAGACCTTTAATGGGAGCTATTATGGTCAGTCTTGTTGTCAAGACCTTAAACCTCAAGACCAAGACCAAGACTTTGAACCTCAAGACCAAGACCAAGACTTTGAACCTCAAGACCAAGACCAAGACTTTGAACCTCAAGACTAAGACCGAGACCAAGACCCCATAAAATCACATTCAGGTCAAGACTTCTTTTCCTTACCAAAAAATTGTCAAGTCGGACTACTCGCTATTTTAATGAAAAAGTGAGTCTTTTATTCGAGCAAATTAACTTTAAATGCAGACTGCAGAGAATTCCGAAATCGTATTTACAAAAGACGCAAAATGTTAATCCAATATCCAATATATTTTATAAAAACCAATTCGCTCAGAATTTTCTAACCAAGACGTGCCTTGTGGGGCCTCATAAAACTTCTGCCATGTGAAAAAATATGTTCTACAGGTGCTGAAGTCGCTGGCACACACAGTAGCTTTTCAAGCCCTGGATGTAAATGTACAAATCGTGAGCCTTTTGAATCCTCCCATGGTTTATTAGACCGTCTGGCTTCAGAAAAAGTCTCGGAAGGGCTTCCAGATACAGCATAACTTAGTTGCTGCTGCCGATGGGTTTTCCTGACCAATGACTTGTATTCATCCGTATATATTTGCGCAGGCTATGATGCAAAACAGGCTTGATAAATTTTTAAATTCTTGAGTTTTGTTAAATGATTGTTCATATTGAGAGCCGGTCTTTGTCTTGGTGTTGCGAGACCAAGACCAAGACTTTGAATCACAAGACCAAGATCAAGACTTTGAACCTCAAGACCAAGACCAAGACAAAGACTTTTGATCTCAAGACCAAGACCAAGACTTTTAAAAACGAACTCGAGTGCACTCGAGATCAAGACCTTGGTCTCGAGGACAAGTCTGATTATGGTGCTATATAAATTTCGATTGCGTGATTGAAAATAATTGGACACAAGATACACGTGATCAACATCGGTTTCGTGATTGGTTAACGATTGGTAAAACAAAGGGTAGCGATGACGTAAAATTGTTTGTCATGGTAACGCTTAGGCTAATTGTATGTCCTCGGCTGTCTATTTGAAGATTTCTTCTTAAATGTTCAATCGAAAAAGTCGATTTTAGATTCTTTTCGGCGTATCTTTGGCAGAAATGACAAGCCTGATGTTCAGAAATACGAAGTTTGACAAGGTGATCGATATTACAAGGTCTTAAAATTATGTGTTATCAAGATACTCGATGGAAAGAACCGACAGGACGCGGGATAAAAAGCTAACGACTTTGTTAGGCCTAGACACGATCGAATGGTTAACTGAGATTTATATTATATTACAGATCCTCTACCACCTAAATATTAAAATTAATAAGGAATTAAAATGGTTTACAGAATTTTGGATAAACTATTCGCCTACGGTAAGGAAACTGAGCAACAAAAATAAAAAGCAGTCACCACTTGCTAATCGTTTCAGACAGAAGAAAACGCGCTAATTCAGTTATACAGATTTTTTGCATACATATAATGCATGCATACGTGAATACATAGGGTGAATACATACATCATACATGCTTACATAGAATACATACATGCCTGTTGCATTTATATGTAGACAATTTTCGATTATTTGTTTCAGAGTTAAACTATGAAGAGATCATGCTGAAGTTAACCGTGAGAGGCACGTAAATAGCATTTATTGTATTTATTGTTTATGCCGAGGTTTATATAGCTCCCATTTAAGTTGTTTACTCAGAAGCACTCCCGACCCAGCCCCAGCTGAAGAGTACTGTCTTAAGATTAGAGTACAATGTGGGGTCATGGAGCTGTATTAGGCCTATATTGTAGCATCTAAAGTATGGAAAGACTGGCTATTTGTTGTATTGTTGTATTAAGCATTAAATATTCATTTTACGGAAAAAGCAGGAAGCAGAAGAACAGTTTTTAAGAAGAGTAAAAACAAGTTCAGATTTGTAGGAAAAATAGAACTAACCTCTCCGCTGTTGCGAATTATCTCCCACTGTATAGGATACATTTTCCCCACACATTTCGTTCCTGTTCAGTGTAGGTATTTCGCTTTACAGCTTTGAAAAACTTTAAAGCATAGAGCTTAAGGCCTGCTTGCAGATTGGAACACAGCTTTCTCATTGCTTTCCATCTTCAGAAGTAATTGAGGATTAAAGGGGTGTTTTCAGCAAATAAAATTTTAAAAATCCAGAAAGTCAACCTCATCGCCAAGTCGCCAACAATGAAGCAAAGCCAACTTCAACAAAGCAAAGCTCAGAAAAGAAGGGACCAAGTATTTTAAATTCAGGTTCTTCTTTAGGTCTTTATTAAAAAAAAGCTTTAAAACACAGAACTAAAGATCAGGTTTGTTTAAACTTCATTTAAACTTTATTTGAACTAAATTTAAACTAGATTTAACCTTAACTTTGTATCTTTTTCTATCTTTTTCATAATTGAGGGTTGAAGGGGAGTTTTTAGCAAATAAAAATAAAAAAAATCGAGGAAGTCGTCTTCAGTATGGCCAACATTGAAGGAAACCCAACTTCAACAAAGCACAGCTCAGAAAAGAAGACGCCAGGTATTTGAAATTCAGATTCTTCTGTTCTGCTTCTTTGAGACACTTTAGGGGTTGAACATTTTTAGTATATAAGAAATACAGAACATTAGTAAATAGAATGGTAACTTAGAATGGTCTCATCATCGTTTATCCACTGCGAACGTCATCGTTTCCATCCTCACCTCCAGAGACAAGTCAAGATCGAATGGAAAAATAGCCACATCTATGCTTCAAGAGAAATGAAGGCTGAAAAAGACGATTGGAAGTTTGGAACATGCAACATCTACACTTCATGAAGAGATCAAATGAATGCTGCAAAAACAATTGGAAATTTTGAACATTCGACATTTATGCTTCAAGAGAAAGGAATGCTGCAAAAGACAACTGGAAGTTTGGAGCATTATATTCTCGTAGGAAAAACCGATAGTCTTCAAAGAATGAGCTCTTTAATTATCTGTAGGACATGAACCGATAATATTTGTTAATTTACTAACACCTTGTGTCAGATCCACGATATTGTAAATGAATTTAATATCAAATTCCATGCATACCCCTGGAAAGCCGAGAAACAAATATCAGCCTACAGTTTATAGAAAAGTAGTCCCTACTTCTTTTACAAGCGTAATAGACATTGTTAACCTATTCTGATAATTGTGCTCAAACATTGTTACATCCAGCTGCAGCTTTCAAAATTTAACAAATTGCAAAACCTTTTTGCTTCATGGAGATTTAATCCACTGAAAATTTGTTTCCAACTTTTACAGCAAATTCAGGCAGTTGCAACTTTCACAGTTTTAAGTTGCTTCTAACTCTTAAAGCAAAAGCATATGAGTTATTTTAAGGAAACGTAAATGACATAACTGTTCTCTAATTTCCTATAATGTAAGGAACGTTTACTGAAAATTCACTTAAATTCAGATTGTTTCAGAGTAGTGTCCAGAGAAATTCAATTCATTGTGTTTCTCAATTTGCTGTTATGCTGATAACTTGAGGAAAATTTGCTGGAAAAATTCAATGAAATTGAGATTCTTGTGTTGGTTGTTATGAAGACCGCCGCTGGCCTGTGGATCTTTCACTACTAACATAACTCATCGTGTTTTGTTGAATTAACCTACTAACCCCTCACTCCATGGTCAGGACCTTGTCGTGGTGAGTGGGCTTTCAACAAACACTGGCCAGAATTCGCTGTTATCATTTGTCATTTATCAAGTTAGCATTTATCATTTTGTAATTTTACAGTTAATTGCTGTTATCACTTCTCTGTTTTTATATGATTTCCTGGATAATTTAACACCAAAGACTACCGGTGACTTTGTATGAACTGGGTGGAATTCGCTGTACGTGGGATCAGAGGTTTGGCTTCTTACGGCAAAATTCAAGTCCCAACTCCTTTGAACAATCAACCTGAAACAATTGGGCCAGGAGGTTAGTTTTTAACTCACCACTACTGTACTCTGAAGTGCAGTCTCATTATGTACATCACATGCACCCACACTCTGAGTGAACTATCTATGTATAGGTACCTGAACAGTTACCCATTTAGCGTCTTTTCAGAACCTAATAAATGCCCTAGAGGTGCAATAAAGACGAGTTTCAAGTGACTATTGGCAAACTATAGTATACCACACATGTTGTTCACAGTTATTCGTTTGCCATGCTCAGTATAACTTCTCAAGAGCTGTTGTAACCAATGCCGTATTTTTGTTACAAACTCTTCATTGCACTATAGACTATTGCCTATAGACAACATGATGAAGACGCCGCTGACAAATCACCCATCGGATATCTGCCTAAAAAAGGTATTTATATAGAGTGTTTGATTTCTGATATTCACATAGATCTCCAGTGACATCCTCCTCCTCCTCTTCCTCCTCCTCTTCCTCCTCCTCCTCCTCCTCCTGATTTTTTGGTCTTTTGAATCCTCTTCCTTCTTCTGTTGTTTTTAGTGCTTTGAGTCTCTTCCTCCTCCCTTTTCTGGTGTTTTTCGTCTTTTGAGTCCTCCTCTTTTCCCTCTTCTTACTCCTCCTCCTCCTTCTTCTGATGTGTTAGTATTTTGCTTCATTCTCCTCCTTCTCCTTCTTGTGATGTTTTTGGTGGTTTGCGTCAACCTCCTCTTCCTCCTCTTCCTCGTCTCATCTTCCGCTTGTCAGACACATGCATGGCACCTGATTCAGTCACCCATAGTTCATCCTGATAGGATGTCTTCTTTGTCCGTTTCTGTCCCTATCCCTGTCTGCTTATGTGCCGTTCTCTAAGCATGCATGCCTCCCTTCTCGTCAACCCACTAGACCCGTCTATCTGTGTCTGTCTATATATCTATCCGCCTCCTTGTGCCTCCATGTCTGGCTCTTGTTCTGTCTACCACCCTCGCTGTCAACTGTCTGCCTCATTGTCTGCCTCTGTCTGCCTCGTCTTCTGATTGTCCGCCTGTCTGTCTCCTTCTGTGTCTGTGTTCTTTCGTCGTCTTTGCTACTTCATTAGCACCGGTGTGTGTGTGTGTGTTTGTCGATGTCCCGTCGAGTTTGAAGTCATTCATCTTCGTTACGACGCTCGGCCTCTGACTGCCGCTGCTGCCGCCACGTAATTGTTGACGTCATAAATGGCGTCATACGGCTTGTGACATCATTATACAGTTAATGAGTATTTATAATTAGTAATTGCACAATCAACATGTACATGTTTACGGATGTGTTACCGAATGCGTCTATTTGCTATTCGACGACAACGTTTCTTTCATAGTTAAAAGCTTGAGAGAGGAATGCAATGTAAGAACTTGGAATAGGCGTTACAGAGGAACTATATATATCTGGACGGAGAAACATTATATATTACGTGTACGTAGGCTATCATTATTTGAGATTATCGAAGGCAGAGTTCCTGGATGAAGAGCTCAACGAAGACTTGAAATGACATGGATTGATAGACGAAATCGTGGACTGAATTATCATTCGATCAGTTACCGAAGGAGACAAGAGACGGAAGTGGATGCAGCAAAATTGTCCCTTGTCCCACTAATCCGAGGATTGACGATGATTCAAGACAAGACATTATTTGGAATTTGGCTTTCACGACGAGTTTCTTTCGTTGCGACCATCGACTGACGCTTTGAGAATTCTACATTGGCGCTATAGAAGTTGCTGTTCTTTTTTACCCGAGTTAAGAGAAAGGACAGGGAAGGAGACCATGGAAATCATCATCAGAATCAGAAGGTTGAGATGGATGGGCCATGTCTTCCGCATGGACGACGGCAGAAAAGGGAAACAGGTGATGAAATGGGACGTTGGAGGGAAAAGGAAAAGAGGAAGGCCGAGAAAGAACTGTCCAGAGACAGTCAGAGACGACCTAAAGCATCTGGAGCTGACATGGAAGGAGGCGGAGAGGCTGGCAGTGGACAGAGGGGAGTGGAGGAGATGCGTCGCCCGATGTGCAGACCTGCACAGGAAGGACTAAGGTCTAAGGGTATGGTATACAGTGTAATCTCGTAGGAGTCAAAAATTTTGCTAGAAACTGTCATTATGGGTATCCGGAAATCAAAAAGAAAATTGACCTAACGCGACTCTCCATAAAGTGTCGAAAGGCGTTGGCCAACCTCTCAGATGAAATCAACCCCAGCGGAGTTATTTGGATCCAGTGTTTCGAAGGCGATGGGCTGAAAAAAATTTGAAGATGGCAACCCTGAGTATTTCTCGGTTTTACGTATAGGGCAGCCTGTTTTGTCGCGATCCCATGATGTTTCTCCGTCCAGCTACAGTTCCTCTCCAACGCCTATTCGAAGTTGTTACATTATATTCCTTTCTCAAGCTTTTAACTATGAAAGCAACATCGTCCTCGAATAGCAATTAGACGCATACAATAGCACAGGTTTCTTGTATTTGCTATGTGAGCAATGTAGGATGCCACATAAATAGGTACAACGTTGGCGCCCAGGACAGATATTTACCTGGCACCCAAGGAACCATCGTAGCCCCGTCTGCAGGTCTCTTCCCATCTGAGCAAATCTGTTGGCTTCTTAATACTTGGAACATCATCTTTGATGACATGATGACGAAGGGATCGAAGGGATATTATTAAAACTCTGCTTGTCATTCCACACAATAAACTATGTTTATGTGCTTTCACACACACACACACACACACACACACACACACACACACACACGCACACGCACACGCACACGCACACGCACACGCACACGCACACGCACACGCACACGCACACGCACACATGCAGATATATATATATATATATATATATATATATATATATATATATATACACGTTGGATTCCTCTTTAGCAAAGAATCTCTCAAATTGGGCATCAATGTATAAAACACTAAACTCTGGCGAATTACAATACTTAAAATTATTTCATATTCCTCAACCTCATCACTATTCAAACGGTCATCTAATTGCTTTTCTTTCGTCATTCATAAAACTAGAACGGAGGAGAACGAGCTTTTTCTGTTCTTGGAATTGGAACTCTCTCCTGCTATCTGTCTGTTTTGCTCAGTCGCTTTTATCATTTCGTTCTCTACTTAATACTGACCTTTTCCAACGACCCAGACCCGAAAATCGCCGAATGCTTGGCGGAAGGTAAGGAGATTGCTTGCAGTAATTACCCATGTACATTATATGAAGTCATTATATATGTGCATCATACTGGAATGTTACATTTAGTTTATAATTTTGTTCATAATTGGACACTGCATACATATACTCCGCACATGTGTGTATTATGCGTGGACGTTACATGTATGGAGTCTACATGACATGTAGACGTTACCAATGTACTCTATATATGGACACTATAGTATATCTTCATTACACTTACACACTATGTGAGCATAAAAATATGGAGAGAGAGAGAGAGAGACAGACAGACAGACAGACAGACAGACAGACAGACAGACAGACAGACAGACAGACAGAGAGAGAGAGAGAGAGAGAGAGAGAGAGAGAGAGAGAGAGAGAGAGAGAGAGAGAGAGAGAGAGTGAGTGAGAGAAAAGAGAAAAGAGAAAAGAGAGATATCCTCGGCGTTGGCGTATGAGAGATGGAAGGGTGTTAGATTCGAATGTGGAAAGCGATGGAATTACAGAGTGTTGATGCTGAACCAACTGAGATGACCATCAGCACTTGATCCGAAGCTCCTGCTGCTCACCTCGATTGTCTTCTGCAGCCAAGTACGCAGACCGAGCGCCACCATCGACGTAAAGATGATGCTTGTGCTGCTGAGACTGGCGAGGCTATTGAATGAATGGCTGGATGGATGAGTGGATGGATGGCTGGATGGATGAGTGGATGGATGGATGAGTGGATGGATGAATGAGTGGATGGATGGATGGATGAATGGATGGATGGATGGATGGATGGATGGATGGATGGATGGATGGATGGATGGATGGATGGATGGATGGATGGATGGATGGACGGATGAACATTTTATCGATGCATTGGGAAAAGAGATAACAGTTGATGAGCGGATATCGATCAAAGATAACGGTTAACCCGGCTATTAAGGAGGTTAATATGTTTGTGTTGGGAGCCCCTGCCCGGTTCTTTCCAATTCCTCGCCTCCCGCGGTCGTTCCATCACTCATCTGGTTTGTTCTAGTGCCGAAGTCAGGGCACAAGCAGCAGCAGCAGCAGCCGATGGATGTTTATGGCGATCGGGGGATGCTCGGTGCTGAGATCGGGCGGAGTGGCATCGCTGCATCGCTAATGACTTCCGTTCGATCAGCCTCTGCAGCCGACGAAGATGTCTTGGAGGCGGTGCCTCGCAATGTCCCATCGGCCTCACTGCTTCCTTATGGACGATATGTGGCCTCCGAGAGAAGGACGGGGGAAGCAGGCAAGAAGGGATGGAGAGTGCGAGGGAAGGAGGCTGGCGTACTAGAGGAAAGAGGGGGCGCGCAGACAACAAGGGGCACGGAGAGATGGCGGGAAGTATACTAGCAGAGAGAGGGAGGGAAGGAGGAAAAGGAAGAATGGTGGAAGGGAGGGTGGGAGGGGACTTTGGTAGGGGAAAGTGACGCAGGGAAGGAGGGACGGATGTAAATATACAAGGAGAGACTGTGAGACAGATATTTTTGCAGAGGGAGGCCTAGAAAGTGGAAGGTATGTTCAGAGAAGAAGAGATTCCCAAGAACAAGCAATTTAGGGGTATAGGTAGAGAGACAGGACAGTTAATTTATCAAAACAAGGTGAAAGGAATACACAGATGAAGGTCTATAAAAAGTAGAGGTAATCTATTTCTTCTACTCCCCTTCCCTTTCGACTAATAATTATTACTTGATTAAAAGAATGAAGTGTCGCTGCAGAATGTCGTTCGTACTAACTTAATGGACATAAAAAAGTAGGGGTGCGGTACCCTGGGCGGTTCTCCTTATGCTATAGAAATTACGTCTGTAAGGGGAAGGCAATGAGGCGAAGACAAAGAGTGGCAGTATTCTGGGCGCAGACTGGCGGACGGGCAAGAGGGCGGGCAAGAGAGAGATTAAGCCAGGAAGCTAGGCAGACTGGAAAGCAGGCATAAAAGCAGGCTTGAGGCAGAGATTCAGAGATACAGGCAACGACGGATGGAAAACTTGATGAAAGAACGAACGGACGCCAGAAATCTATAGCAGACTTTACAGAGAAGGCATTAGAATGGTGGAGAAAAAGAAGAGACTAATTGTGGGACTATTTGAAGAAGAATTTGGATGAGAGAATTAGAGGCGAATTAGCAGATGGTGTCAAATTTAAGGAGACAGAGAACAGAAATTCAGAGAAAAAGAAAATAACTTCAATGAAATTGGAATGGAATAGGCAAGGTATTGTTAAGTGCCAAAAGCATGACGAGTGATCTACTCGCTGTTCTTTTAGCACCTAACATTACCTTGGCGCTTTCATTTCGATCTCATCCGAATCAATTTCTTGCTTTAATTCGAACCGTTATTGTATCGTTAAGTTCCTTACAGCCATTCATAGGCTATCCTTACTGGATTGGATTTCGTTTTGGTGCGTCATCCATGATGCTCTGTGTATTAGACATCTGCGCGATTGAAGTTAAATGCTATCTTCAATTCTATCTTAAAATCCTATTTCTATTTCATTCATTCATTGATCCATTGCGATATTTTTTTCGTTCGTTCATTCGTTGTTTCCTTTCGTTCATAAATTCCTTCGTGTGTTCGTTCGTTCAATCATTCAATCACTAAGAACTTTAGTGCTGAAGATAGCTGCTCAGATGTAGGCCTATACCTCAGCCCAACGGCCCCAACCCTGGCGAAAGAGAACTGTCAGTTTTCGAGCGTTGAGAAATAAATAATTTTCTATTGTTGTTGGATCCCTGATCGAAATCCTGAAGCCTCGCGTTAACACAGCAGACTTCCACGTGGGTGGTCGGATCATGGTCTACGCCAAACAATGCAATCACCAAAAGTTGTAATCGTCAAAGAAGACAACTATAGGACAACACAACATCTACATCCTTACGGGTTTCACGGCTCAACAACTAATTGCAAGTATTACAAGACGTCTCGCCGAGACGAACAACCATAAAATGCTAATTGGAATAGCCATAGCGTTTCATTGGCATAGCCATAGCGTTTCGTTGGGATAGCCATGCGTTTCATTGGCATAGGCGTAGCGTTTCATTGAGATAGCCATGCGTTTCATTGGCATAGCCATAGCGTTTCATTGGGATAGCCATGCGTTTCATTGGGATAGCCATGCGTCTCATTGGGATAGCCATGCGTTTCATTGGGATAGCCATGCGTCTCATTGGGATAGCCATAGCGTTTCGTTGGAATAGCCATATCGTTTCATTGACATAGCCATAGGGTCTCATTGGGATAGCCATAGCGTTTCATTGGCATAGCCATAGGTCTAATTGGGATAGCTATATCGTTTCATTGGCATAGCCATAGCGTTTTATTGGGATAGCCATGCGTTTCATTGGGAAAGCCATACATTTCATGTGGATAGCTATAGCGTTTTATTGGGATAGCAATAGCGTTTCATTGGGATAGCCATATAACGTATCATTGGCATAACCTTATCGTTTCATTGACATAGCCATAGCGTATAATTGGGATAGTCATAGCGTTTCATTGGGATAGCCATAGCTTTCATTGGCATAACCTTATCGTTTCATTGACATAGCCATAGCGTATAATTGGGATAGCCATAGCGTTTCATTGGCATAACAGTAGCGTATACTACTCTGATTTTCCTCTTTAGTCGATCGACGCAGTGAATGTGATCCGTGACGTCAATAGCAAACCATATAATTGGGCATCGAAGTCTGTGACAGCTTGTTAGAGATCGTCTAATGATGACAGATTCTGCTCCGCATTTCCGATCATGCGACCAGCAGGAATTTTCATCGATATATTTTATTTTTTGCAAGTATTGCACTCGCAAGGTCAATAAATCTGAAAATTAGGGGCGGGACAAGCGGACAATTTATCCAGGGTCGTTGCACGGAGTAGGTTCAAACTCGCAATCGTCAGACTAAATTCAGCACCCTCCCTCAAGTGCAATAGTTGGATTTTGTTGCTATGATTCTAGCACCTTGAAGTTAAGACGTAACATGCTGGGTTAGTATTTGAATGGATAGATGTCAGTGGACATCAGTCCATCTGGTACCATCCGTCATTGCTCCATCCATGAGTACCAACGGTAGTTGGGCTGTTAAGAAGTTGCATTGTTGTGGTCCAGCGTGCATCTCAATCGTCCTCTATTCAACCTCAGGACAACTCTCCTTCTGACGAGTTGTGCTACCTTCACCCGTTACATACATACATACATACATACATACATGCATACATACATACATACATACATACATACATACATACATACATACATACATACATGCATGCATGCATGCATACATACATACATACATACATACATACATACATACATACATACATACATACATACATACATACATACATACATACATACATACATACATACATGCATGCATGCATACATACATACATACATACATATATACATTGGCTACATGCATATATATGCATGCATACATACATGCATGCTTTCTGGCTTGCTTACATACATTCATGCATGCATATCTACATGCATACAAACCTCCGTAATCAATAACTCCATAACGAGTAATTGTTGACAGAGCTACACAACAGAACCACGTGTCCATAAATGCCGGAGATGTCCAGTCAGGATCAGTACAGCGATGTCTCTAAGGGACGGAAATTACCAGAATTACGGGAATGACCACGTCCTCAATTGCACGCGCACACGTAGTGCCCCGCTTATAGAGTCCAGTGTGGATACCTGCAGGCATTTAGTTTTTCCAAAGGTCGAGAGTAGTTGCTATCGTCCACCAAACACGGTTACAACGCCGACCGAAGACCACGGCCATGGCCAGTCAAGCGCCTTCCCTCTAGGGTAGGGATTAGACGGTGGCTTAAGAAACCGATTCCATGTCGTACGTAAATAAGCGGATGGATTGACGCTACAATCTCAGGCGTCGACAAAATCCGACAAATTTCCGACGGATCGCCGTAAAGCAAGTCATGGACTGAGCGGCGGCGGCGGCGGCGGCGGCGGATCATGGCTTGTCCTGCGCTTGATTGACTCTGCGCCGGCCAAGGCAGTTCTTCTCGGAGTCAGCCGACCGTATCACGACCGCCAGAGACCGGGAGCAGGCGCCTTTAGCGTCGCTCCAATGTGCATATGAGATGCATAAGCAACGTCGACCGGAGAGAGAGAGAAGCCATTGTGCACAGCCCATCATGATTTCTGAGGCGCCATTTTGACCGGCCGCTTTCAGAGAATGACACTGGTGGATGATTGTCATCATCGGGTGGTGGTGGTGGTGGTGGTGGTGGTAGTAACGGTGGTGGTAACGGTGGAGATAGAGGTGCTGATGGTGGTGATTGTGGCGGTAACGGTTGAGTGATGGTGGTGGTGGTGGTGGTGGTGGTGGTGGTGGTGGTGGTGGTGGTGGTGGTGGTGGTGGTGGTGGTGGTGGTGGTGATGGTGGTGGTGGTGGTGGTGGTAATGGTGGAGATAGAGGTGCTGATGTGGTGATGGTGGCGGTAACGGTTGAATGCTCATGGTGGTGGTTGTGGTGGTGGTAGTGGTGGTGGTGGCAGTGGTAACGGTGGCGGTGGTGGTGGTGGCAGTGGTAACGGTGGCGATGGTGGTGGGCGATGGTAAAGAGGATATTCATAGCAGGACACAGATAGACGGACACAAGGTGCAAATAAAAGCTAGACAGATATGGAAGATGATCCGCTCACAGTCAAGGAGAGAAATACAGAGACAGAGAAATCGAATTCAGTTACTTATATAGCTCTGTTATCATAATTCACGAGTCTATGGTCAAGTAAAGGCGTTGTCAGGAATCACGGATCAGTTGGAGCAGTATCCATGGTCGGAAACCAGAAATCAGGTCATGATAGACAAGCAAGTGGAAATAGGTCACTCTTAAGTCCAGACCTGAACGACATTAACCAACAGAACTGTGCAATGAATTCTAAAATCTGTTGAGCTAGACACCGAGAAAGCCTGAGAGCCAGCCCACCACTGTTCGGATCGGTGAAACTGTGTGTCGAGTCCAGTTTTGTTAGTATGAGCTATTGAGCACTGAAGTCAGAGGAGACACAGACAGAGACACGGAGACAGAGACACAGAGACACGGAAAGAGTGAGACACAAGGACTGAGAAATAGAGACACAGACAGAGAGATAGAGAGACAGATGGAGAGGTGGAAGATCAGCGGGGTGGGGGTGAAAGAGGGTCAGGGAGAGAGATGACGGCGGTGGCTGCCAGGTTCATTTCTTTAATGGTCAGATTTATGATCACAGTTGTCAGAAAAACAAGATGATGCATTTGACAGTTTAATCAACTCAGATTTCTTCCAGTTGCTGCGTGAGTTCGCTTCGATGGAGTCAGATGGAATTCGATGGAAGGCAAACGAATCCCAAGACATCCGACAGAATCCGAAGACATCCGACAGAATCCGAAGACATCCGACAGAATCCGAAGACATCCGACAGAATCCGAAGACATCCGACAGAATCCGACGACATCCGAAAGAATCGGACGACATCCGACGGAATCCGAAGACATCCGACAGAATCTGAAGACATCCGACAGAATCCGAAGACATCCGACAGAATCCGAAGACATCCGACAGAATCCGAAGACATCCGACAGAATCCTGAAGACATCCGAAAGAATCCGAAGACATCGGGGGGGGGCGATAGCGCATTGGATAACATCTGGCGTAGAGTGCGAGAGGTACAGAGATCGAGTCCCATAGGCGGACATGCTTTGTAGGCTGCAATTTGCGCCGTGTATTGCAGGCTGTCTGTTCTGTTAGTAGTTAAGGTTTATCGCATAACATGTACAATTGTACATGTACAGCGCAGTGCGTTTGCAGGCGCTTAATTAAAGAATAAATATTATTATTATTATTATTATTATTATTATTATTATTATTATTATTATTATTATTATTATTATCATTATTATTATTATTATTATATTTAACAATAATGATTTAATTATCTGAAGCGCCATCTTAGCGTCACTCAGACAGAGGTGGCAGTGTCCTGGAAAGGCAGATGGCATTTCCACGTTGCAGGGCCACTGAAATCCGTTGGAACAAATACGATGTCTCCAGTGGATCGTGCGTTGAGTCCGATATTCGGCTTCCCAGCTCCACAACGAACTGTAGACCTTCATCACTCCAAGATCCGCCCGTCTCCAAGGCGATCGCCACAAAGGTATGGGTGTTAGTGATGGTTGCGTATTTCGCCCTCTTGATCAGAACTGCACGTTCCGCGGCTTCGCCAGCTCCGATGGATGTGTGGGCAAGGTGGGAGGTGGCGTAGGTATCGGGCACTGTCACGTCCCATGTCAGGCATCGTCCGCGTGACCAAGGAATCAGCGTGACACCGTCTGGTCGTTTTCCATTTCCTCTTGAGAGGCCGAGAGGCTCTTTCTGAGCAGGGATTTTAGCTCTGCTCAGCGCTCTCCAGATTACGTCATTCAGCATAGCGTGTCGCTGTTGTTTCCCGCCTCCTTTTCTACAAACGAGACCATGAAGCCCTCTTGCGTCGACATTTTCTCGGCAGTGGTGGCACAAGTGCGGCTCACAGAGTGCCGTGCCTAGCCTCACCCCGACTGCGATCCGTATCTCCTCGTCTGAGAGGCGAAGGCCCAAAGCAGTCACCGGAGGAGCTAGCATCCAGTCACCAGAATGAGGTGCTTGTGAAGCTAGCAGGCGAGCACGATCGCGAGGACAGCTGGTGGACTCGAGTAGGCCTGTCCGTGCCTTGTCTGTGTATCGGATATCCCACTCCTTTTGGCGATGAGTTGCTGTTCCTGTTGGTGGTTCTGCATCTGTCAGGGTCTTCCACGCGGTGAGTGCTGAATTGACCAGTTCGTATGGTATCTCAGCCGACTCTGTTGGTAAGATGCATGCCTGCAGTTCGGTTGTGCTAGCGGCAGAAGCCAGAAAGGCGGAAAGTGCCAGCGTAGATGCACAACGAACTCCCAGACCACCGTCTCTCACCGGCAAAGAAGCCTGGAGCCACCGGTCATCGTCAAGGTTTACATTCAGGATGGTCGATAGACCTTCTCTCAACAATTTGTCGAACCGGGCCAAGCCCGGGCAATCAGCACAGACGGCTGTGCGCATACTGTATAACAGCTTCGGTACACTTAAACCGTTTCTCAGTAGAACCAGAGCATCATGTGTATGAAGTAAGGATAGTCTTGCGATTGCTCTCTCAAGATCGTTAGCTTTCGTTTCTAAAACCTTATCCACAGCTGGACCTTGTATCAGGGGTGCACCCAACAAGGTCATCTGTTCGAAGGCCATTTTTGTAAAGTCTTGAAACGCCGGGTCATCGATCGGCGTTTGGATGTTCTGGCAGGCGATCTCACATTTGCTGCGGTTTAGTAGCAAACCCAGCTTCTTTGATTCTTGCGCAATAAGGTGAACATCGGCGGCCACTGACTCCTTGCTACCCCCCAATGTCAGGTCATCCAAGTATCCAATGCGCAGATCCGAACTCAGCTTTATCAGAACCGGTTGTAAGACAAGGCAGAACTCCAGAGGGCCCAGTGGATCGCCTTGCTGGGTCCCTTCTTCAGATCGTATGATATTCGAGCCATAACGCAACAGTGGACGGTTGGAGTAGGCGGCGTGAGCAAAACGATAGAGCTCTGGGATGTCTCTAGCCACTGCCTCTAGAAGCGAATCTCTGCGCAGAGTGTTAAAAGCGTTAGTGAAGTCAAGCTTCACTAGGACGCTGTCTTCAGGCATCGTGGTAACCCAACGACGTGTTGCATGAACAGCTGCCTCAGCACCTCCTGGAATGCCTACCCCAAGCTGAATGGGGGCGAGCAGCTGAGACAGTCTTGTCACCGCGTATGAATTGGCGCACTTTGCCGCCAGGCGGCGCCAGGTGTAGCCCACCGCGATTGGTCTGATGCCTCCGTCCTTCTTGCTTAGGGCTAAAAGGTTTGCTCCATAAATGACCTCATTCGCCTCTTCAGGTAAACCTCCTTTTAAAAGCATATTGACAAGGTCGGATAGATGTTGGCAGATGTTGTCATCCACTCCAAAGGCCACGAGATCCTTAAGATGCTGTGGGGTGATGCCGTCGGGGCCGCCTGCAGAACCCGATGGGAAAGAGGAGATTGCCCTAGTGACTTCTTCTTTGGAAACCTGCAACGCGATGAAGCGCTCTGAGCTGTCTGGATCACAAGGTGTTCTCCTGTCCACTGGTGCGAGCGGGTGTTTATGCTTAAGTGCGGCCAGAGTTTCCGGTGTTTCCAGCGCCGGCCATGGGCGCCCGCAGGATTTTTTGCAGGGGAGGTCAATCACGGCCGGGAGAGTTAGTTGTGTAATATATAAATATGTGATTGATTTATTCAAATCAATCACCGTGTATACGATTAATACACTGTGTATATTTTCAGCATTCAAAGACACGTAACTCTATGTGCCCCTGGTGTCTATAGGCCTAAACCTTTCGCAGTGGTCTGCACTACATACCGCCAAAGAAAATAATTTTAGCAATAGGCCTACAGAAGAAATGAATCCAGCCTAGCGTACATTTTAGTGAAATAAATTTTGGCCAATAATACAATCTGATTTCTGAAGTTTGGACTTTGGAAGAGTGTAATTGTACTCAGAGGCCCGGGAAGTGTTTAAAAGTTGTGTGAGCCAACCTCAGCCAAGTAAGCCGCATACAGACCTACGGTGGATAAAATTAGCCATTTTGACTTTGTCCGATATAATCTATAGGCCCTATATTTTTGTAATTTTTGTCATTTTCTACAACCACTGGAATAGTGCAAGCCCCCAATACACACCTCTCACTTCCACTTGCTGCGGCGTCATCGGCAGGCGTAGCTGAATGTTTATAAAGCACACTGCACAGCACACCCACCACCTATACAAGCCTCCCATTGAGCCTCCTATCTTCGTCAGTTATTCACAGTCCAACTACGTACGCCGCTCAACCGGCTCCTCATCCGCCCTAACACTTCGCCCTTCCGTCACCTAGGCTCATCGCTAAAATTTGCAAATCGCTCTATAGCCATATAGCTTGTCTGCTTCTCTTGAATAAACTCTCACCAGAATTACGACAAATATCAGATTATTCCTACTAACTCACCAAACCCTTATCTCTTGTCATCTCTCCACATGGTTTTCACTCAAAACATAAAACACTGCTCTTTCACAGATCTTATAACCTGCTTCCTCCTCTTCCACTTGCCTCCCTCGCCGCTTCAATTCTAAACTCCATCCACCGTAGCCGTCTGACTGCCAGGCCTGCCTGACCCCTTTGCACTTTGACCCTCTGCTTATAGATTTTGTTTGACTGAGCGACTGTGAATAAACTGGTTTCCGCCACCTATAGCTTTTGTGAGCATTGAAGTAATCGCGAGATTACGATTGTGATTACAAGTAAAAACTGCGAACAAAACGGATTTTTTGTGTGGAAGAAAGTAAAATTTAAAGGAATATGGCCATCTCTAATCCTGTTTGTCAATTTTTCTGATGCTCAGATGTAGGCGAATTGTTTATAAATGCCATCTCGACTCTCAAAGGTTTAGTTGTCCAACCACTCTCTTCAGCCTTGTAGGATGATATATGGCGCGAATGCGCGTGTCATCATCCTCCGACTTTGAACCATGCAAAGAGAAACCAAGCAATCTTTCAACAGCCATCATCTGTTTAACCTTTCAGACCGAGAGAGTATACGGTTTCCAGTATCCATGATTCTCTGGGCAGTCGCCTTAGCTTGCTGACCTTACCCAAAGGTCATCGTAATCTCGAGATTTCTACAGCGCTCATAAAGCGAAGTCGCGGGAACCAGCTAATTCACAGGGCTGGCATTGGCCGGCACTGGGTAGGTTCAATTAGGCCTAGCATATACTGTGTTATTTCTATTAATTCCATAGTGCATCAACTCTGGGGTTTCTAGTCAACAGCCAGCACTTGCTGTTGCTTTCAAACTCCGAGAGTAAGGTTTTCAGTATCCATAATTCTCTGGGCAGTCACATCATGATTTCCAGGGGGGGTCACGCGACCCCCCTTGACCTATGCTGCGGGCGCCCATGGCGCCGGCTTATCCTCACTGCAGACGAGACGTATGGCTGCTTTGAAGTTGCCTTCTTCCAGCTTCCTGGCAACTGCCGTCGCCAAATACTTGGTGGAGTCGTATTTTGCTGCCTTGGGTTTTTCCGTCGAATTCAGTCCAACATTAGTTGAATAGTTTGATCCCCTCGATCTCCAATCGGCAATGCGGGACAGAATCGTCTTCGTCACGTTGTGTTTTCGCCCTCCTCTTTTAGGTTTCGCCAGCACGGTTCCTCCAAAAGCCAGCAAATCAGCAAATCAGCAAATTATTATTATTATTATTATTATTATTATTATTATTATTATTATTATTATTATTATTATTATTATTATTATTATTATCCGACAGAATCCGACGACATCCGAAAGAATCCGACGGCATTCGAAAGACTTGCATAAAAATTGGAAAGAATCTGACTAAAGCCTGATTGCTGTAAATCCGTAAGAATTGGATGACATCAGAGATTATTCGTATACCTCGAAGTGATCAAAAAATCCGATAGTATCCGATAAGCCCCTTTATAACATTATGATTTCTAAGAGACGCTGCTTAATAAATAGCTAGATAAACATAGACATACAAGATTCAAAATCCGAGAAAAACCGATGATATCCGACGAGCTTCTAAACAAGCCTATGAGATCTGACAATAAACGATGAGATCCGAAAGAATCCGATGATATCCGATGAGATCTGAAAGAATTCGGTGATATCGGATTAGTTTCGCAAGAATTCGATTATATCCGATGTTATACAAAAGAAACCTATTATTTGCGACTAACTGCAAAACAATCCAATGAGATCTGATGAGATCCGAAGAATCCGATTATATGCGATTAGATGAGAAAGGGAATCCGAAGATATCCGAACAAATATTGAAAGAAATCTGACGACAAGAGATCCACCGGAAACAAAGAGACCGTATACGTCTGTACAAGTGACCGGTTTGCAGATGTGTTGTGGCATTGCGGATGGGATGCATTTGCTCATAGCATAGAACTACGTGGAATTTCGTTGAGTTGACTTGAAGCAACAGAAGTCAGAGACAACTGAATGACGTCATCTGACAAAATCCGATAAAATTCCACATCGCAGGTCGACATTTAGAAGGCATTTCAAGAAAGCATTACACATTCTGTAGGTGAATTTGAACGATTCCGACGCAATCCGAAGAACGTCATGTGCAATCTGAAAATGAAATTCGACATACAGGTGGTTGTAAATTATTAATGTGGCAAAGGTCGTCGTCATAAATAATCTCGTAATAGAGAAAAGTCCGTTATTTATGTGGCTTTTATGATAACCCAACGAAGATGTTTAGTTGTAGGAAACAGTGACTGCGTTTTATGGGCACTCCGCTTGTAAGCGTGCGCACTGTGAATTTCTGATCACGGTTAGTCACTCTCGATGTAATTTTAGAACTGAAATCGTCGCTTATTAGATACGGTAGCTATAGAAGTTGGCATAAAAGGGCATCATCATCATCATCTGCAAAGCGATGAAAGCGGCTTTGCTCCTTTTAATATGTTTCCGAAATAGATGCACATCAGTCGTGTTCGGCGGGGAGGTCTTGTCGATCGTTCTCGGAACACTTCGGCGAGCATTCGACGGCACTTAACGACCTCTGGCGGTCGAGATGAAGTTTTATACATGGACAATTAGCGCATTGGGGATTTTCAAGTGCTTACAATTATTATGTATTTCTTTGTACAGAGGGATCTCGATGACTGGGAATTGTAGAATTGCAATGCACAAGGTTTATAGACTTGAGCAGTCATTATGGTTCGGCATTGTTATTAACTGTTTGCCTCCATCTCCTCCTCCTCCTTCTCCTCCTCATCCACTGCACTCTATGGGCTGCTGCTACTGGCTGCTGCTGCTGCTGCTGCTGCTGCTGCTGCTGCTGCTGCTGCTGCTGCTGCTGCTGCTGCTGCTGCTGCTGCTATATTAGAGTCTTGTCTGCGTAAACCCAGACAGCGTCAAGTGCGCGTGAACTTAGATGCATCCTTTTATTAGTATTTCTCTTATTCTTTGTACTTCTGTCGATGTGTGCCTCCCTAGTCTCTCTCTCTCCCTCTCTGTCTGTCTCTCTCTCTGTCTCTCTGTCTCTCTCTCCCTCTCTCTCCCCCCTCTCTCTCTCTCTCTCTCTCTCTCTCCTCTCTCTCTCTCTCTCTCTCTCTCTCTCTCTCTCTCTCTCTCTCTCTCTCTCTCTCTCTCTCTCTCTCTCTCTCTCTCTCTCTCTCTCTCTCTCTCTCTCTCTCTCTCTCTCTCTCTCTCTACTGCTCGTTTTTAATGCGTCGGCCTTTCACCTCTACTGTCGGGGTTCGAATCCCTGTGCGACAAGCATGTGAAATTGATAATCGCTGCGGAGACTGAAGGAGGAGAATTTCTTAGAGCATCACGGATGTTTTCGTATCTGCGATTCACCCGAAACATCCTGCCAACGTCAGTGCAGGCGATGACTAGGGAAATAACTCTTCCCTATGGATAAGCACTCTCCTTATAGAAACATATTAATATAATTACTTATTTATTCTTTATAATAAGATGTGAATTTACTGACTCGCTGATTAATTGACTTACTTACTAATTTACCGAATGACTGACTGACTGACTCGCTCACTCATTATTATTTTAAGGCGATTACAAGTCGATCTTTATTAAGTAAGTAAGTAAGTATAGTCTTTATTACACCATTACGAAACGCACAATGGGACAGAAGCTAGAAGCGTTGATTGTTAACCGATCTAACAGCGTGCATGAAAAGAACAGAAGTATCGCGAGAACTCGCTCGCTCACTGACTCACTTGCTCGCTCGCTGACTGGCTGGCTCACTCACTCATTAACTGAGTAAGTGACTAATTAAGCAAACAAGCAAACAAATAGTTACTCAAGTAAGCAGCGAACTAGTGATTGAGTGAGTGACTGACTAACTCACTGCCTTACTCATTCATTCACTCACTCGCATGTTCGTTTGCTTATTTGCTTGCTTGATTAATTAGTTACTTACTTACTGACATAATTATTTGCTTGCTTGCTAACTGACTTATTTACTTTCCAGCTTGCTTCATTATTTGCTAGCTTTCTTACTTAGTTTCTTGATTTGATTGCTTACACTAATAACTTGATTGTTTGTTTTTTTTGTTTGGTTGCTTGTTTAGCTGGATAGCTTAGATGTTTGTAGGAGCGTGAGTGTGATGTTTGGAGATGGAGTGAGAGTGTTGTGTATGACGATGTTCAGCGTAGGAGGCAATCTATGAATGGATATTGGAGTCAGACGCTCGCCGAACTAATGATCTATCGGACAGGGTGTTAGCCCCAATCGACTCCCTTCACCGCACGATGTCTGAATAACAGTGTTGTTTAATTCATCTGAAGGGCGTGCAGCGGGTTGGGAGGAACACGAGGAAGAGGAAGTTGAGAATGGAAAGGAAGTTACAGGATGGGTAGGAGAGGATTAGGTGGATGAAGAGAAAAAGCACCAGAGGAATGCAAAATATTACGCCGGTTATGGAAAGAGCCGCAAAGGGAGGGAACAAAGTTCGGACACGTGAACCGAATGAGAGGTAGACAGACACACACACACACACACAGGAGTAAAGAAGTAAAGAAGGTGAAAAAGAAAGAAAGAAGAAAGAAAAGAAGATAAGGAATTAAGGCAGCAGAAGGAGGAGGAGGAGGAGTAGAAAAAGAAGAAGAGGAGAAGGAGGAGGAGGAGGAGGAGGAGGAGGAGAAGAAGAAGAAGAAGAAGAAGAAGAAGAAGAAGAAGAAGAGGAGGAGGAGGAGGAGGAGGAGGAGGAGGAAGAAGAAGAAGAAGAAGAAGAAGAAGAAGAAGAAGAAGAAGAAGAAGGAGACGACGGTCTGGGGTAGAAAAGGAGAAATGTCCGGACCAGTGAAGCGCGTATCCGACGGGACATAATTTGTTACGGTTCGATCTCCATCCGGCTGCCAAGCCCCTTCCATGATTCGTTTCCGGGCCACTGGTCCCTAGCGGGGCCTCGTTTAGGTTACGCTCGGCAGGCGGCGCCACTACGGCCAGGAAGACATCGGGTATCACGTGCTGTGAGGCTAAAGAAACCGGACGATTGCATCGGATGCAGAGCGTCTTTTGTCTGAAAATCAAAGACTAATATCTTGTTGCGCTTTACGAGATTTTTATAAACTCATCAAATCTTTATCAAACTAAAGGGAACAAAGGTATAAAGATGACCACGAAGCAGTAGAGCAACAGGTTGCTACTAGTTGTTGTTGTTGTTGTTGTTGTTGTTGTTGTTGTTGTTGCTGTTGCTGTTGTTGTTGTGGTGGTGGTGGTGGTGGTGGTGGTGGTGGTGGTGGTGGTGGTGGTGGTGGTGGTGGTGGTGGTGGTGGTGGTGGTGGTGGTGGTGGTTGGTGGCGGCGGCGGCGGCGGCGGCGGCGGCGGCGGCGGCGGCGGCGGCGGTGGCGGTGGTGGTGGTGGTGGTGGTGGTGGTGGTGGTGGTGGTGGTGGTGGTGGTGGTGGTGGTGGTGGTGGTGGTGGTGGTGGTGGTGGTGGTGGTGGTGGTGTATCAGTCGATGGACTTTCCTTCTAAGCGAAGTCGTATTTTGAAAACAGCAGATCCCTGGACAGACCCCAAGAGATCGATGACTCAGACCCAAAGAGATCGATGACTCAGACCCCAAGAGATCGATGACTCAAACCCCAAGAGATCGATGACTCAGACCCCCAGAGACCGCCGCAGAAGACCTAACTCTGCGAAATATCGCAGAAATTACACAGTAAACAGAAACAGGTAAGAAGCGCCAGAGCAAGATCTCGAATGGCCATGGAGCGAGTTAAAGACTCGACTAGTAGCCCACCGTTAGTGCACACGACAGGGACGTGATGATGATGATGATGATGATGATGATGACGACGACGATGATGATGATAATGATGATGATGGTGATGGTGATGGTGATGGTGAGGAGGATGAGGACGAGGAATATGAGGATAAATATCGAGACATCGGTGGTCAAGAATATTGCCCGATAAATTCGTCGAAATACAGAAAAACTCTACATGATCACGACTGTAGGCCTACGCGCTTCTTATCGCACTCAATGCGGTTTGGCGGCTGTTGCAACTGAAAGACCGAATCCACCAGATGCGTAGTCTAATAATTTATCTTCGGTTGTGTTATAGACTTGCGAACGGTTCGCATTGTGGAGCATCACTCGATCAGAGCCACACAATAAATCGTCTTCCTATCTCGTCTGCCCCTATTGGCAGTCGTCTTAAATGGGGTCCGGGCTCCTTGACCCCAGTTCCACGCTTGCCCGGATTTCCCGGTTAACTGTCACTCCATCTCCGCTGCTCATAACGAGGCCGAGATGTCCTTTGCTCTTGTTGTAATAGTACCAGCAGTAGTAGCAATAGACTATGCGTCTCTATAAAGGGAAAGCAACAGGATGGCTGCATATATATATATATATATATATATATATATATATATATATATATATGCGTGTGTGTATGTTTGTGTGTGTGTGTTAGTATGTGTGTGTGTGTGTTTATATGCATGCGCTATAAAAAAAAGGTCGATTGTGATTTCGTTGTTCTCAGTGTTTATGTGGCGTGGCTATGTAACGCGACAGGGAATCAATCGATGGCGCTGAACACAAGGCACAACGTTTCTTATAAGACACAAGACGATAGAAGTCTTCTCGTGAAGCAGTTGAAATATGAGTGACAGAGAAGAATTCGGGGTGTTGGAGGTGTTGGTGGTGGTGGTGGTGGTGGTGGTGGTGGTGGTGGTGGTGGTGGTGGTGGTGGTGGTGGTGGTGGTGGTGGTGGTGGTGGTGGTGGTGGTGGTGGTGGTGGTGGTGGTGGTGGTGGTGGTGGTGTAACTGGTGTTGATGGTGGTGAATCTTTCAGGAAGCCTGATTTTCCAGATATCATTTATCTCTTCCTATCTATTTTTCTTTCCTGAACAACAATTCTTTTTCTGTTGAGTAAAAATTAGTAATAATAAATAAATTAATTAATAGGAATGTCATCCACCTGCAGAAAGTGCGTGCGTCCATTTATCCGTCAATCTACGCAACTCATAATTTTCCGGATAAGATAAATGATCTGGAGTTTTGGAGAAAGGAAGTCGCAATCTTCCGCTCTGAATGGATGACTCCTGCGTCAGCAGCCGAAAGGCAAATTAGGCATCGGAAGAGCATCTGTAGCACTAAAAGGCCAAGAGCAGAGAGACAGAGACTGATCCAGAGATACAGACAGAGACGGAGAGGCAGAGAAGCAGAAACAGGCAGACAAACAGAAACAGAGGTACAGAGACGAACACCGATACAACGAAAGACAGAGACACAGAGAGACAGACGAAGATGAAGAGAGTGAAGGATGCACTGCGAGGCAGAACCAGGTGCAGAGGTAGGTAAAGATTGACAAAGAGATGACGCTTGACGCTGAAGATGCTGAGCGGAGGAGTAGAGGCTGCTGCTGCTGCTGCTGCTCTCTAGATTGTCACGATCTCAGATGGAAATCTCTCGTCTCGACTTCTACTTCTCGCCCGTAATTCGACGAAATTAATTTCTTCAAGATTCGCTCTCTATTAGCGGAAGAACCGAAAACTAATTCCCTGGTAAACCTAGACTTCGACTCACACAAACGCACGTACACACACACACACACACACACACACACACACACACACACACACACAAACACCAAGACGCACACACAGCAACAAACAAACGCATAAGTACAAATACAGCCCGAAATAGATTATTACACGCTACAACGATTAAAATAATGATATATGAGAGTTTTAAGTCTTCTGTTCGGGCAAACGACGCGAACAAATTATAATTATATCTCAAGACATCTCATAACACTTCTCTCCATTTCCATCTCCACTCTCACTCCTTCTTCCATATTCGTTTCCTCCATGCTTCTCCACGCTCTTCTTTTTCGTGCTAACTTCTGCGATTAAGTGGGCTTTTAAGCACGATGATTTCATTTTGAATTGATTTCATAAGTTCTTAGACACGAGGTGTTTGCCCGCCCTAAGATGTGAAATTTACTATGACCTTCATAGTTTAAAAATTTGTTAAAATGTCATCGTCAACAATGTTTTGCGAAAACACATTTTCCATTTAGGCCCAAAACTCTCCAATTTGACGACGTTTCTTTTCGACATGATCGACGTGGATTGTCATCCATGATGGCGTTCGAAAGTGTTGCGATTATTGAGAAGATCGTTAAACGCTGAATAAAAATTACAAAAATTCCTTCTATGAGGATTGCATATACTAACGAACAAAGGAAACAACTGAGACGGTTGTAGAAAATCGATCGATTAAATAACAATCTTAAGTTCTTCTATACTTTGTGCGCGGCCTACTGTAAGCTTTTTCGAATAACTTCGTTTGACTTTGAATTAGGTCGCCATTTGTAAAATATCGACGCGTCATTGGTCATGAATATTGATTATTTGGAAGCTGACAGAGACAGCGACGTCACAATTAAGCCGCCTCGAATATTAAGTAACGTTTGCGCGTAAATGCGTAACATGTAAATTTGGACACAGATAGTGAGGAAGTGACATTTCTCTTCGTTTACCGTATATATATTATTAGCATTAGTTTAAAGTTTTAGGGAAGAATCAAGATCCTTCAGGCTCTAAGAAGCTAACTATTGACTGGAAGGTTAACATCTTAATCTATTTATCAAATTATTTGGCTGAGCTCTGTTTTTCTCTTCTATTCTCGATCATTCGTTCAACTCACCTCGCGATGTTCATTCTGCAATTCTATTACGTGCAGGAAATTCCTCCTTTTAATTAAAACTAAAGTAAGTCAGCAACTAATATACAATTGAACTGACATCCATTTAATTCAGCTGAGCTTATAAGTCGGTTCATAGGTTAAATATTTCATGACTGCCCAATTCTTTAGACAAAGAGCTGCGCCTGCTTAAGTCTCAATTGGGTCTTGCTCCACAGTACTTGCGTGATCTACTTCCACGGCCTCATTCTGCTGCTTCGCTGCGTCCTCTCCGATCTTCTGATCGTCTTGACCTCTTAGTTCCTCGTGTCAGGACTACTATGGCTCAATCCAGGACTTTTGCCTGCATAGGTCCCTAACTTTGGATTTGGAAACGACTTCCTCCTTCTGTCCGCACCACCATTCTCTCTGGCAGCCTTGCTTCTTCCTTTTCACACCTTAAATCCTGCTTTTTCTCTCGGGGTCTCGCGCCCTGGGAGCGCCTCTGAATGGTCTATACCGCGAGAAATGCTTTATAAATGCCCATATACAATACAATATATAAGTTATCGTATCGTATCGTATCTAGTAATTTATAAGGCACATCTCTGTTTAACAAGGGAGTGCGGTGACATGAGTCAGGTGAGGTGGAAAATTTATGTATAGCATAAAAGTTCATCTATTTTGCCATATAGCTACCAAAAATTATTAAAATTGGTGGAAATTTGACGAAGTTCTGACAGAAAAAATTTTGCACAGTTTATTTTGAGACACGGTATATATATACACACACACATATATATATATATATATATATATATATATATATATATATATATATATATATATATATATATATATATATATATATATATATATATATATATATATATATATATACTAACTGAGCGTTCTTCGGACTGGTCTTTTTGCCAATAATCTGTTTCTTACTAGCTGTCGCTGTAACATATTTTTCAAAGTGACACGATACTAAACACCTTCTTGAGTGCAATTCTCTGTCAACTCAACCATTTTCTTCACTGACCAAGTTAAAAACGTATGCAAAGATGCTCACTTTCAGTCTGGATATTCGTAGAATCAAATTCTTACAGCCATCAAACTGTCTCAGTCTCACTAACAACTGCTTTGGTTTCTTGCCGCCATTGCAATTGCAATCCACTTCTCGTCGAGATTGCTCTAAGAGATTTGCAAAAACTACGCTGGTGAAAAATGTCGAGAGCCACAATAAAAACCTATATGTATCAACACATTGCACTTATTATATGCGCTTTCAACCAGTCCATCGAGCAAAGAATTCTGTTTAAAATCAGCCTTTTAGTTCATAAAGCATTGCATTCGTCTCAGCCGACTTGTCTTCGCTCCTCAGTTCCCCTCCCCCTCCTCCCATCAAATGTTGCTCTCAATCAACGGATTGCTTGTTTCTTGCTGTGCATCGCACTAAACTTTATTGTTGGGCTGTCGGACTTTCTCGATGCATGGCTGGTCCGAAGCTTAAGGAATTAATGTCATTATTTTAGAAGAAGAGAAGAACAGTCTCTTAAGCTACCCTAGTCTTCTTCTTCTAACACTTTCTTTTGTCCCCCACTTCCTCCAACTTCTCATTCTCCTCTTCTAGTTTTCATTCCTCCTTCCCCTTTAATCCCATCTTCCTGCATTCTCCACCTCCATTTCATCTCTTCCTCCCTTCCTCGTCATTCTTTTCTTCTTACTCTTTCCTCATCTTTTCCTTCCCCGCGTCATTTCATGGTCTTCTTGCACATTCTCTTCATCCTCTTTCACGGACGGACAGAAGAGCGCCTCTGAATGGTCTATACCGCGAGAGGCGCTTTATAAATGCCCATATACAATACAATACAATAGGACGGACGGATGGGACGGACGAATAGGACGGACGGACAGATGAATGGGACAGACGGATGGGACAGACGGATGGGACGGACGTACGGACAGATGAATGGGACAGACGGATGGGACGGACGTACGGACTGATGAGACGGACGAATAGGACGGAAGGACGGACGGATGAGAAGGACAAGTTGGACGGGCGGACGGATGGGACGGGTGGACGGATGAGACGACGAATAGGACGGACGGACGGACGGATGAGACGGACGAATAGGACGGACCAACGGACGGATGGGACGGTCAAACGGATGAGACGGACGAATAGGACGGACCAACGGACGGATGGGACGGTCAAACGGATGAGACGGACGAATAGGACGGACCAACGGACGGATGGGACGGTCAAACGGATGAGACGGACGAATAGGACGGACCAACGGACGGATGGGACGGTCAAACGGATGAGACGGACGAATAGGACGGACCAACGGACGGATGGGACGGTCAAACGGATGAGACGGACGAATAGGACGGACCAACGGACGGATGGGACGGTCAAACGGATGAGACGGACGAATAGGACGGACCAACGGACGGATGGGACGGTCAAACGGATGAGACGGACGAATAGGACGGACCAACGGACGGATGGGACGGTCAAACGGATGAGACGGACGAATAGGACGGACCAACGGACGGATGGGACGGTCAAACGGATGAGACGGACGAATAGGACGGACCAACGGACGGATGGGACGGTCAAACGGATGAGACGGACGAATAGGAAGGACCGACGGACGGATGGGACGGTCAAACGGATGGGACGGACGAATAGGACGGACCAACGGACGGATGAGACGGTCAAACGGAAGAGACGGACGAATAGGACGGACCAACGGACGGATGGGACGGTCAAACGGATGAGACGGACGAATAGGACGGACGGACGGACGGACGGACGGACGGATGGGACGGATGGACGGATGAGACGACGAATAGGACGGACGGACGGACGGACGGACGGATGAGACGGACGAATAGGACGGACCAACGGACGGATGGGACGGTCAAACGGATGAGACGGACGAATAGGAAGGACCAACGGACGGATGGTACGGTCAAACGGATGAAACGGCCGAATAGGACGGACCAACGGACGGATGAGACGGTCAAACGGATGAGACGGACGAATAGGACGGACCAACGGACGGATGGGACGGTCAAACGGATGAGACGGACGAATAGGACGGACCAACGGACGGATGGGACGGTCAAACGGATGAGACGGACGAATAGGACGGACTAACGGACGGATGGGACGGTCAAACGGATGGGACGGACGAATTGGAAGGACCAGCGGACGGATGGGACGGTCAAACGGATGAGACGGACGAATAGGACGGACCAACGGACGGATGAGACGGTCAAACGGATGAGACGGACGAATAGGACGGACCAACGGACGGATGAGACGGACAAATAGGACGGACCAACGGACGGATGGGACGGACGAATAGGACGGACAGACGGACGGTTGAGACGGACGAATAGGACGGACCGACGGACGGATGGGACGGATGGACGGAGTAGACGGACGGATGGCTCATAACATCCAGTAACGCTTTAATCTGCGCCGACAACAAGGATGTCACCAGGCCGTACAGAGCCAACATGTTTCAGTGTGTTTTTTATCGTCGAAAACTCACGTTCTAGGACGTATGGTTACGCTGCGATGGTGTCTGATGAATCAGACATCGCGCCTCAGAGTCTGGTTCGTGTAATTATTGTATTTCCGCAACTGCCTTAAACGTGAACTCTTTGAACTGGAAACGGATTTGCCATCGTTAAATCTGTCCTCACTTCGTCCTCCGCTTCCTCTCTTTCCTTCTTCCTTCTTTCATTCGATCGTTCAATGAATCCATTTCATGTTTCAAATCGTAAAACAGGTCGTTCGACTTAACGCTTCATACAAGAAGACGGTTGTCCATCAGCTGCATCTTGACTTAATGACATCTGATCTCCTTAGATGTCAATGCGGGAAAGACAGAGGGCCAAACCGCTACAACGTCTCTACAAGGGAGGTTAAGCCCCAGAACTGAGCCCTTGCCCTCCCCACTGATTGACTGAGTAATTGATTGATTGATTGCGTGATAGATGGAGGAAAAATATCTATTAATTCGTTGTCACGGAACTTAATAAGAGAATCTAGATAAGCCGAAATTACTTAGTAACAACGGATATTGATTGGAGTAGGGTCTTTACAAATACGAAATTCTATTACACATACGAAATGGTAGTAATCGTCAAGCCTTGATTACAATGGCACAATTGTCTTTCACTCTAAGGTTGTTCTGGTAGACATTCGTCCGTGCATTCATTCATTCATTCATTCCCTCAGAGCACTTATATAGCGCCTCTCTAAGATGCCTAGCCAGAGGCGCTCTCAGTTCAACCACAACAAAAGAGAACAGTCTTCACGTGCTTGTAGAAGGTGCACGCAGGTTCTGTGGTTAATTGAAAGGGAAGCCATTACATGCGGATGGCCCAACCACTGAGCAGGCACATTGTGGAAATGCATAGCATGAGGAAAAGGCCTAAAGAGTTCACCTCGAGCCGTCGACAGAAGACGTATCGTGTGGCCAGCCAAATTTTAAATGGGGCAACACAACCCCATGAGTAGTATCCATCCATCCATCCATCCATCCATCCATCCATCCATCCATCCATCCATCCATCCATCCATCCATCCATCCATCCATCCATCCATCCATCCATCCATCCATCCATCCATCCATCCATCCATCCATCCATCCATCCATCCATCCATCCATCCATCCATCCATCCATCCATCCATCCATCCATCCATCCATCCATCCATCCATCCATCCATCCATCCATCCATCCATCCATCCATCCATCCATCCATCCATCCATCCATCCATCCATCCATCCATCCATCCATCCATCCATCCATCCATCCATCCATCCATCCATCCATCCATCCATCCATCCATCCATCCATCCATCCATCCATCCATCCAGGGGCGCCGGCAGCGTGATGCACTGGACGCACGTGCGTCCACCCACCAAATCAAATCCACACAGGGATTAGGCATCGTTTCGATATTTTTGACAATTTCACTGTTTAATTTTGGTTTACCATACAGTATGTATAAATATACTGTACTTTTTTGAGTCACTCTGAGTCATTTTCAGTGTATGACTACCAGGGCCGGCGCCAGAGTATTTGGTGCCCTAGGCGAACCTGTCGCCCGCGCCTCTGGCAAGTGCGATAACTATATAACATAACATAACATAACATCTTTCTTTATTGCATCAAATGACATCAATAACAATCATTTCCATCGAAACAAATTAATATAAAATAGTGCAGTTTCTGGAAATTCAAATTCTGTGAAACTATAAAGTAGTAAGATAAAGATACTCGCTTGACTAGCATGGAGGAAATGAAATGAACTTGAAGTAGAGTCAGGTGAGTTTGAAAGTAAACGAGTTCTTAGAGTCATAAGAGGCAATGGGCGCCCCTAAGGGACCTAGGTCCCGCTGACCGGGGATGCCCAGATAGGCAAAATTAAAAGATACAATGATGGCATTGTACAGTTGCCTCCCTCACAATAGCTTAATCAGGCCACTAGCTGTAACCTCTAAAATCCTCAACACTTGGAGGTTAACCATAATCTATAGCTTAACTAAACTTAACTAAACATAACTAAACAGTCCCAAAGGGACCATATTCATGTACCAGGCTCCGGCTCGACCCCCCCCCCCATAAAGGTCAAATCAGTATTAGATATCAATCATTTAGATAGAATCGTATCATGCGCCAGAATAAAGTTTTTCATTTGCTTCCTGAAAAGATGTCTAGCTTGCAGAGACCGAATTTCGACCGGGATCTGGGCCCAAAGCTGCGGACCTGCTGACTTGATACTAAAACGCCGAATGTTAGTGCGACTTTTAATAGGACGGTATAGTGAGGCTCCCCGCGTGTCATGTTTGTGTATGGAAGTGGCCTTTGTGAAATACTCTCTAAATGCAGCAGGTAGTAAATTATGTTCGAAACAGTAGATGAAGTCCGATATTTGATAGTTGTTTAATTGGTTAATTTTCAGTATTTTTAATTCTTTGAAAATAGGATCAGAGTGCTCACATTTCCTGGCTCCTTTTACCATCCTAACAGCTTTTTTTTGCAAGGTTATTAATTTCTTAAGTCGTGATTGATAGTTAGAGGACCAGATGAAGTTACAGTAGTTGAGGAAGGGAAAGATAAGTGCATAGTATAGGTTTCTCTTGACCTCTACGGTTAGTAGATGCCCAATTCTAGAAAGTATACCTATGTTTTTCGCGACCTTTAGAGCTACATAATTAATATGGGTTTTCCAGTTTAAATGATTATCCACGTAAACTCCCAGAAACTTTGTGGAGTCGACTTGGGTAATTGGGGAGTCATTGAGGGTTAAGGACCATTTAATCGGCTTTATTTTTCTATGGGACTTAAATATAATAAAATTAGTTTTATCCGCATTTAAGGTAAGTTTATTAGCTAAAAACCATTTATTAACCGAATCTAGTTCTTTATTGACCGTTTCCATAAGGGTTAAATGGGATTTATTGGAATACACTATGTTCGTATCATCTGCAAATAAGATAAAGGATAAAACAGAGGAAATTTTGGATAAGTCATTGATGTATAGTAAAAACAATAATGGACCCAGGTTTGATCCTTGAGGAACACCAAAAGAGATCGTTTTAGAGCCTGAGGATGTGCCATTACAAACAACTCTTTGAGTGCGATTTTCAAAATAACTACTAAACCACGAGAGTTGAACCCCCCTAATCCCGTAGTTATTCATTTTCTTTAGTAAAATGGTATGATCTACTGCATCGAAAGCCTTGGCCACATCTAAAAAGATACCAACAGTGTATTCATTCTGTTCAATTGCACTAGTGATTTTATCTTCAAGGTCAAGAAGGGCCATATATGTAGAGTGCCCCGGCCGAAACCCATACTGGGTTGGTTGTATAATATTTAGTTTATGAATAAAGGAAGATAGTCGATCATACATTATCTTCTCGAGAAACTTGGCAAAAAATGGCAGAACTGATATTGGTCTATAGTTAGTTATGGATTCTACATTGCCTTTTTTAAACACGGGAATGACTTTTGCTGCTTTTAGTAACGTCGGAACAATCCCATTAGTAAGGGAGCTATTTATTATCTCCGATAGTGGAAGGGAAATTAAATTTAGGTTTTGAAGTGCTATGTACGGGTCTATATCATCGAGCCCCTTAGTGTGTGTTTTTTTAAGATCATGTCCCACTCTTAGCAGTTCTTCTGGCGACGTCAATAATAGACCCATAGACATAGAGTTCGGTGGAGGGAGGTAATTATTAAAAGGGGGGGCAGAATTGGATAATCGACCCGCTAGTTCATAGGGTAAGTTTACAAAGTATTCGTTAAATTTATTAGCCATTGTTTCCGGATCGTCAATTCGATGTCCTTCAATCACCAGCGCTTCAATTATCGTGGATTTTTCTTCAAGCTGCATGGCGTTGCGTATCAGTCCCCAGGTGGTTTTCAGATCATTATGACATTTAAGAAATTCAGCTACATAGTAAGTCTTTTCTGCATTTTTCCTTATTGATTTAAATTTATTTCTGTATGTGGAGAACCTCTTTTTATTTTCGGCACTTGGATTCCTTAAAAATTTAATATATAACCGGTTTTTCTTTTGGCAAGATTTTAGAAGTCCAGGAGTCATCCAAGGACTGGCAAATCTAGGCTTTTTTGGCTTTGCTTGCGAGTTTAATGGAAAGGCACCATTATAAACTTCTTTGTACGAATTAAAAAATGATTCATACGCTTCGTTTACATAGCCTTGCTGAGCTTGTCTTATGACTAGCTCCCAGTTTTTACCCTTTAGATCATTTGAGAATTTATCTAGGCCTGCCGAGGTAACTGATCTTCTCTCCGATTTTATTTGTTCTTTTTTTCGGTATTTTACAGCAGAAAACTGTGCTAAGATTGGAAGATGATCAGATATGTCAGACAAGATAATGGAAGCCATCAACAACCTAGACCAATTTGTACAGAATAAATTGTCAATTAACGTTTTGGATGTTTCGGTTATTCTGGTTGGCTTGGTGATCGTTGGGAGGAAGTGATGAGCAATAAGGTTGTTATAAAAAATGTTCGTTTCATGATGGTCGTTAACTTTCAACAAGTCTATATTAAAGTCCCCAGTTAGAATTATATCTTTAGATTTTGATTCGATGTGTAGAGTCAGTTTGTCAAATTCCTGTAAGAATACGTCTAATCCCTGGCCAGGAGCCCTGTAGATAACCCCAACCATCAGCTCACTGCATTTTAATTTAATCTTTAGAAAAAGGTGCTCGAATGTTGCAAGGTCGGGGTCATTGTTAAATGGAACATAAATTTGAAAATTTAGCTGATGACTTATAAAAAATGCTACTCCGCCACCTCTCCCACTTTTTCTAGCCTTCCCAACAAATTTGTATTCAGGGATATGTATGGTATCTAAGAGGTTTTCCTCTAGCCAAGTTTCTGTGAGAGCAATAATATCTGGATGGGTTTTATTAATTATGTCAGAAATTTCCGGTATTTTATATATAATACTTCTACAATTTATATGAATGATTGTTAAATTCGTATTATTCGTTGAAACATCTGATAAACGCTGCTGGAGTTTATCCAACGAGATATAGTCACTGGACCAAATTTTTTTAGCGCCAAATAGGTTGCGATCAGGGTCTATATCGTGAATATTAGAGAATGTTTCACTCTCAGGCTCTTGGGATATCACCTCAAGTTCAAGCTCCTGCGAGCCCCTTAAAACAATTCCAATATCACTATCCCCGTTGTTTACATCTTCCTCTGAGGTAAATGAGGAGCCCTCGTCCGCTTCTTTATCCGGTATAACTCTTGTACCGGTCCCATCGAAACCTTGGGTCAGAGCCAGTCTATTATCTAATTCAAAAGTTTTTCTAGGTTTACGCGTAGTTAGTGAGAGAGAGGAGGCGAGCCCGGAGCCCAGATGAGGGGGAACGCTGGACATACAAGTCACTAATGATCCAGCCGCACCCTTTAGTAAATGCCATTTAGAGCAAACCGCGGTAGGTCATTAGGCCTAACATTCATACTGGCTAACAAATGTCAGGGAACATCCCTTTTAAAACGAGCATCCAAAGTCACTTCTGTAGCCCCACGGATCCTCAAGTAAGAGTAAGCACCCGCCGAGACTGGGTAGAGAAATAATCATATCAAATGAAACAAAAATTAATAGTCAACAATGGAAACTTCACATTGAGAATTAAGTGGTAAACAGTGGTTATCAGGCAGTTCCGCTTTGTTCAAATCATATACAGATCAAGTATTAAATGCTTAATTAGTAGCTCGTGTCGATATATGCAACTAAATACATAAGTCTGGCAAATCAAAACATAAACTCCATTACAATCAGACCGCGAGCATTAATGACACTACCCAGCAAACACACCCGCACGGGTCCCTTGTGGGATTCATCCGGTTTGACGGTACGGTTTTCTCCTGGTTTTTGACCACGGTTTGCGTAAGGGACCCTTACGGTCCAGCCCGCGTCGGTGGCGCCTCCTACCGGTATTCGTATTTCTACCGCCAGTCCGCCATTTTGTGTGCCTGCCGTTTCGAATGTAGAAATATTTGAGAGATCGCGATTTGTTTGTGTGAAAAGTAAGATTACGTTATATTTATTATACTAATGAACCTATCTCTGTGTACATTAACAGTTTATGTAAATGCTGTGTTTAATTGTGGTCGGGATAGACGAAACGGAGATTGCAGTGGGTAAAATTAGGGCTGTAGTGGTAAACTTAGAGGTGAGTACACGCTACCGGTTAGTTTTCCGAAACAAATTAGAGGTGAGTATACGCTACAGTATTTTGTGAGTATACGCTACAGTATTTTAATATAAATAAATATAACTATTTGGGAGGTGAGTATACGGTCTCTAGAGGTGAGTACACACTGTATAGTGTATACCCGCGTATACCCTCGACTACAGCCCTGGTTAGGGTTATGGACTGTACGGTAAACTTGCGCTATAAGGGTCCTAATGTTATGGTCTGACCCAAATTCAAGGGGCTATGTATTACTGTGTGACAAGAGGTCGCACCTTGACACTAGTTAGCGCCCAGACACCAATAAGGCTATTTAAATGAAAGCACATCGACAAATACTCAGCAGCAATGACACTAGTTTTCAAGTTTATCCGTGTTAGATGTTGACATCTCTCAGTTAAGTCACATTAAAGTTTCATTTAAACATTTTGAACATTTATCCAATAAATGTGGCTTAAAGTTTCATAGATTATACTTGAACGTTTAGCTTAAACTTCCTATAAATTTAGCTTAAAGTTTCATTTGAACATAGTATCCTTTAAATTTAGCTTATACATTGTTGAACGTTTACAATAAACTTGAAAACTAGCGTCATTGCTGCTGAATGAAACATTGCAGCTGCCGTGACCATCAAAACTGGATAGTTGTCGAGATCAATAAGTACTGCACTCTGTGAAGATGAGAATGACGATATTGCAGGGCTTCATGCAACAAGAGTCGACAACGTTGAAGACTAGTCTGAGAAATTTTCAACTACACAACCATTTAATTGTCTTTGTGATGTAGTTATAATATCTCTGCAATCCTTAATGAACTGATCGAAAACAAGGTGCAATTAGAATATTTTAAACGGGAGTACGTGTTGAACAAACATATTAAAAAGGCCATGATTCTGGAGAATGAAATGGTTTCTTAGTTACTTTTATATGAATGATTCACTCTTAAGCTTTGCATTCACTAGTTCTTAGTAGCTTGGTAACAGCCTGTGTGATTGACGGGTGTAATAATTACATTTTGTTTTATTATGTTACATTAGTCAACGCTGTGCAGTGGGCTTTACCAATTGCTGAGTCGTCCAGAGAATCATACAGGCAGTTCGGAATATCAACTGGTAAAGTTCGCCAGGAAGCAACAGGACAATCACCAAGGCCTCTTGGTGCTTCAAATATGCCAGTCATTCGAACAACTGGTACGTGTTGAATACTGAAGCAATGGTACCAATTTGATCCTAAGCGGCTCTTTGAAAAATTGTCTTTAGAGCAGTATTGGGATATTATCAATATTCCCTTGTATCACCCAATTTTCTTTTATATCAGGCAACATATATTTCTTGTTCTGTTACATTGATTAAAATCTAGCTATCTTTAGTGGTTACACATTTGATTTGTTATAAGGAATAATTATGTTGCTTCATTTCTATCAATTTGTAATGATTCAGTAGTTGTGTGGTCATATCTAAATGAGGTGGCAACCTATGAAATCACAAATCAGTTATTACAAGATGTTACAAGATGTTGCTATGGAAATATACCCTGTATGAAATCACAATGCGATTATTACAACGTGGGGCCCGATAGCGCATTGGATAACATCTGGCGTAGAGTGCGAGAGGTACAGAGATCGAGTCCCACAGGCGGACATGCTTTGTAGGCTGCAATTTGCGCCGTGTATTGCAGGCTGTCTGTTCTGTTAGTAGTTAAGGTTTATCGCATAACATGTACATGTACAGCGCAGTGCGTTTGCAGGCGCTTAATTAAAGAATAAATATTATTATTATTATTATATCGTGAATGTGTCTTTAAATTATCAAATTGTTTTTACTTCTGTTTGCCATGGATTATAAGCTGTTGAATATATTTATCCTTTCAGCACCTTAAGTGTGTTGACACATAGTACCGATAGTCACTGATCAAATTTGTGTAGTAATTCATAAATGATAAATATGAATTTAGGATGCTAGCACTGGGGATTCCCAAAAGTTTTGCATTGCAATCAAAAGTGTCAGCACATTTTTGTGTTACAGCTAATCACTTACTACGTTTTTGAAGATTTGTTTTGTCACCGTAGTGTTCATAAATCGAAGTATGATGGTTATCTGTGTAGACTTGATTTTGTAGGTGGCGATTTTAGTAGCAGACTCATGATAAAAATATCTCGCCAGTCTGGAGGAGTTGCAGCAAACTCAGAAACTACATTCATCTACGCTGCAGTCGATTTCGAGGCAACTGAATGCAGCAGGCGGACTTGCGGCAACGGAGCTGCCTGAGGCCATGCAATTTCCCATCGAAACCGAGGATGATCTGTCGAGCGTGGAGGACAAGGTGCTTGGCACTTCAACGATGAAAATATTGGTGTGAAAATATTGGTGAGTCTTTTTACTGTTTAAATGGTTTTTAAAGCCTCGTGTATGATTCGCTGCTAATTTCTAGGGCATGCAATTTTTATCTTGCTGTTAATAGGTTGTATTAAATTCTATTTCTTTGTGTCCATAAAGTTAGATGTGTACATAAATATTTTTGTAAATATCGACATTTAACTGAAACGGCCAGCATTTTCTTAAAACGTGTCAAATTGCAATATTAGAAGATTTCATTGTCTCTTGTTCAGTCTTGTTGTCAACACCTTAAACCTCAAGACCAAGGCCAAGACTTTGAACCTCAAGACCAAGACTTTGAACCTCAAGACCAAGACTTTTAAAAACGAACTCGAGTGAACTTGAGACCAAGACTTTGGACAACAAGACTGCTCTTGTTAAGATTGAACTGCTTTGATCTGCTTCTTTTATTGTTTAGATACAAGTACTCGTGGATAACAGTGGAAATGATTTGTGAGAATTCATCAGACGAAACATGAAGTTCATTTTTGGAAATGATCCAGCTCGACGTTTCGGTGTGACAGGGCAGCGAGGCAAGAGGACATTCAAGTCATTGAAGTTGTTCGACATTTATGGTATGTATTTTGCATATAATACTTCTTGAATCAAGTGTAATTTTTACTGCTAATAACTTGTCACTCATTAAAGTTTGATGAACAGCTGACTATAATTCAATTGCAAGCTATCAATTTCAGCTTTATTTCTTGCTTCCAATGGATGTTTTGCTTTGTTACTCAAGTAAATGAGATATTGCTAATGATCACCTTGTGCTGTCAGCTCGTGGAGCTCTGGCGATCGTCCTGGTGAACACACTCCACCGTCTCCTATTCGATGACAAGTCTCTCAATTCCGCCAAATTCATGCCAGTTACATCTTGTATCTCATCCATCCATCTCCTCCTTGGGCGACCCAGTCTTCTCCTCCCCTCACCGCACGCCAGCATCATTTCCTTCTCCAGACCATCAGATCGCATAACATGTCCAAAGAACCTTAGCTTCATTCTTGTCGCAGTTTGTTTTAACGACTCTTCATTCTCAACTCCAATCTCCTCTCGTATTGATTCGTTCGTTCTTTTCTCAGTCCAAGATATTCTCAGCATCTTCCTCCATATCCACATTTCCGCAAAGGTTCACCAGTCACTCTAGTACAGAGTAAAACGGGGAGGCGACCTGACCGACGTCTCTGTTGAGCGTAGACTCGGATCCGACCTGGGCTGGTGAACCAAAGTCCTCCGTGCCCACCTTCTCGTGGTGCGGACCGTTGGTACCCTTCCTAGGAAGGGGAACGAACGGGCACGGCAGGCAAAACCAGGGGAAGGCAATGGCAAACCACCCCTGTTAACTTGCCAAGAAAATCGTCAAATCATTGCTAATGATAGTAAAGAAAATTCATCAAGTTGTGACGTCAAACGGAAATGATGCAGTTGGCACGTGGGGACTATTTATGCTTGTTTCAAATAAAAAAGTCAATAGTCTAACGACTGTTTTATTAAGTGCTAAACCATTGAAACATTACTTATTGCATTTTTTAGGCTAAGACATCTTCGACATTGTTTAGACTTTTCTAATCTTGAACATTGTGCAGGCAGTGTCTCTAAATATTGTCATTTAATAACAGAAAGAGTTGTTGGAATAATATCATTTTACAATACAAATCAGAGCACATCAAATTCTTAATTCTTGTTCTTTGTAACTTGTTATTTTTAATCTAAATGTTGCATGTTTGAAATTTCAGGTTCGGTAAAACATAATATTGCTACCAAGGACAGCACGAGGAAAATGGTTGAAGACGAGTTGGCCATTTGGTTTGGTAATGCTAGGGATCATGGATGGCACTGGAGGCCGCTATTGAAATCGGCGCCATTCAAAGAGACCGAGTCAGAGTCGATCAGTGTTGATCAGGAGTTCACCAATACTGCTGATGACATTATTGTTAAATGAAATTACAGAGCAGATCGACTGCATGATTACTTTACTTTATTAAATTGACTTCATTAAATTGATGTGTCATTTAACGCTTTTCTTGATTATTTATTGCTTTAACTATATAGCACAGTTTACAGTACAGTTTGCATACTATACTGTAAACTGTGCCACTGGTGGAGTTCTTGTTTGACAGGTGGGGGGCGACGTTTTTGAACTGATCAGGTCAAAAAAAGAGTTTTGAACTGATCTGCTCAAAAGAGGTATTAAAAAAAACTGGGGTGACTTTTTGCTGTTTCCTAAAAATTTGGGGGGTGGGGGCAGATGTATGGTGTGTCCCCCTACTGTTCAAGGGGGTCTTGTCCCTTTTGAACTGATCTGGTCAAAAAGAGTTTTGAACTGATCTGCTCAAAAGAGATAAAAAAAACTGGGGTGACTTTTTTGGTGTTTCTTCAAAATTTGGGGGGGGGCAGATGTATGGTGTGTCCTCCCCACTGTTAAAAGGGGTCTTGTCCCTCTGGGATCGCCGCCCATGAACTGTGCTAAACTGGGTATCACTTTTTAGTCATCTGGGAATGAACTGGGAAAGAACCGGGATGCCCGGCGGGATATCCCGTATGGGTCCCGTACGGAAACCGCGGACAAAAACCGGCGGGATCCCGCCGGGTATCCCGTACGGGTCCCGTGTGGCAACCCGTATGGGACCCGTCTGGGTCCCGTGTGGGTGTGTTAGCTGGGTAGTCAACTTAGTTCTTCAAACAATGTCAGAAACTTCTATAGCCCTAATAGTCCTAACAGTTCCTCTAACCTTGAGCACAAACCTACGTAGTTAGAAGAGCAAGAGAGACTAGATCAATCCAAATTTAACTACTGGTCATCAGTGAAAAACTTCGCCTTGTAGATTATGAATAATCAGAGATTATCAAACTATTAGCCGCAGTTCAGGATACACGCTCAACTCCTGGATTCAAGAGGTTACTGAACCGGTCGTGTCTGAACACTGGTAGGTATCAAAAAAATCACCACAAACCATATGAGAGCATTAATGATAACAGATAACGATCAAACAGATTCAAATATCTTCTGTAGCTCTAAGAATAGTAACAGCTCCTCCAGCAGCGAACATTAACCCATAATGATAGAATAGAGAGAAGAGACCAAGTCAGGCAAACAAGATTATTAACCACCAGTAGAAACTTCGTCTTTTGAATTGAGTAGTGCTCGGAAGTTATCCGACAATTACCCTTAGTTCAGTATATACATCTAGCTCTTGGCTAAAAACCAACAGGCGTGCACACATCCCAATGCAATCCAGACTGCACGCAGTTACAGAATCACTGTAACAATCACTGAACATTAATGACAAAAGTAGCATAGGCAATAACAGGCGAGATTGAACAAAGGAGCCAATCTATAGTACCCATGTCTATCTGCTTGGGCCTTGCGTATTTCGGTGATGTGGTTAAATAGTTATTGATATAGGGTATGCAGGCCCATAACATGGACTGCAAAACCATCCTTGTTACATCCCATATTACGTTAAAGTTAGTAACCAGATGCAGATGGCACACTTACATGACGCTCAAGAGACAGAGTCCCAGATACGACCAGCAAGACTTAAACATAACGGAAGTTCGTCAATGCCGAGGTCGGATCGGAAATGGACTGACGGTAAAGTAAAATAAAGGAACGCGAGAGCCATAGGCGACCAGGTGAGGATCGTCTTTGGAGACAAAATGACGATCGTCTTTAAATGAGAGCTGATTTGTCCTAGTATGGAGATGGCATCAGGAGTGATTGCAGGTCTTGGAGGGAGCGTAGTTTAATTGGCTTGTTCCCCGAATCTCCGACTGGAAGGACCGAGACCAGGCCTCCCGAGGTCCAGGCTGAAGAGAACCTTCCCTCCTTTACACTGGCTCTGGCCTTCGCAAATATATGAGCATTTTCGGAAGAAAGATGCTCATTTACGAAAATAGATGTTTTTCGAAGTTGGGTTCGAGCACGGAAGACGCTGTTTCTGACGGAGAGAGAGATGAACCTTGCCACGATTGGTCGGTGCTTTTCTTGACCCTTCCTAGGGAGTCTGTAGGCTAGAGAGAGGTGTTCCGAGGTTAAGTTGAGCCCCAACGTCTGATTACATAGGTGTAGGGTGGCTTGCTTCGCTTCGATTTCAGCTGCCTCCCTCGATCCTGACGTATCATTTGTTTCTTCTATGCCATGAAGAACCAAATTCATCATTCTCGAATCAGTCTCAAGCTGAGAAACTCGGCTTCTTAGTTGAGCATTTTCAGCCTTTAGCTGAGATTGAGTATCATGTACCTCCGTTAATTCATCCTGAAGTAAGGCCTTGATTTTCTTATCTATTATTGGATCCAGCTTGGTCAAAATCTTGTCAATGATCTTGTCTAGTTTTTTGTCCAGCATGTCCTCGATCGCTGGGTTCAAAGATTCGGATTTTCCCAGCCTTTCCACCAGTAGGTCTGTCATCTTCTCGTCTTTGAGAAGTTCAGCAAGTTCGTCAACTCTCGTAGATTTCTTTGACATGATTGAGATGGAAGGCTAACAGATATTAACAGATTGCTAGCGATATTCGAGGAAAAGACGATCGAGCGAGTTCAAAGTTTATTATTCTCAAGTGTTCCCAGAGCGAAGTAGGTTGAATGATAGTCCTTTAACGTGCGTTAGGCCTGTAGATCTGAACATTCGACTCCCTGCGTATCCACCTTAGCTGTCGTACGCTCAATCTTGTACTTGTGGTGATGTTTCCATGAAACTATAAATAACTGCCACAGCTTAGGCGCCCATCCCTGTTTCTCCTTATAGATCTGAATCAAACAAACTCTCGGGTTTTTTCATACAAAGAACATCGTTTTTGAAGAAAAATCTTCACTAACCCAATCTAGAATAAATTAACCAGGTAAGTATTCTATTTAATCCATGAGAACAATCCGCGAAGAACTCTATTTCAAGACTTTTCTGGCACGGCTGAAAAATGCGACCCACCTATCCGACGGCCATATTCTCATCTTAGGCCTATATATATATATATATATAGGCCTAATTAATATTAAATTAATCAAGTTAATATAACCCTCACACAGGAATGCAGCCGAATGCTGCATCTTTAATTTAGTACCATCGATTTGTCGTTCATTGTAATCGTTATTTTAAAGTTAGCCATAATTAAAGTAATATAGGCCTAGTCTGGAAATGCATTAGCTATATGAAGCCTGTGTTGTATATGGTCTAACACGTTTAATGGTAATTTTAAATGTAAATATTAATTAATGATACAGTGCACAGTTTCATTTGAACACTTAGTAACTCCTGTGGCTACGTTTACGAAGTCCTAGTCCTACCTACGTGCGAAGTCTATACAAATATAGGCCTAATGTAAATTCAAAATTTGATTTTTCGCGCTTTCTCTTCAGGAAATGTAGAAACGAGAAGCAGATATCGTCTGTACTACTTAAAAAATTAAAGCAACAAGAACTACTACCGGTACTCTAAATTTAGAAGTTCCTTACCATCAGTTGAGTCTTAGTTTCTTTTTTCAAGAGAGCTTTGAATAATGCAATAAGACAATGTAGAGTGCACAGGCCACAAGCCTTGTAGAGAGACATTGAGAGAGACAGACTGCGGCAGAGACAGAGCGAGAGAAAACGAGATAAAACGATACAGAGACAGAGAGACAGACAGAGACAGAGAGTGAGTGAGTGAGTGAGTGAGAGAGAGAGAGAGAGACAGACAGACAGACAGACAGACAGACAGACAGACAGACAGACAGAGAGAGAGAGAGAGAGAGAGAGAGAGAGAGAGAGAGACGAACAAGGCATGCTATTTCGGGCATATCTTAGCGCTGGAGCTGAGATTATAAGGTTAAAGTGCGCCGTGGTTGTACACCTAAATGAGCTCATGTGCAGTCGAAGCGAACACCCAGTTCGCTTCGACATGGGGTCGAACAAGGTCAATTACTCCGACGCATCAGGATGATCAGGGTAACCTAGTACATGTATAGACAAATACCAAACATACAATATACAATACACATACAATATGGCATGTATCAGATATCATGAGGCATCCCGGCCGCATCAGTCATCATACAGACTAGTTAAGACTGCAGAGAGGCTGAGACATACACGCAGTACACGGGCTTTTTGAACACCGTAGGCAGCAGCTAAATATGTCATCAGATGGAACAATTAACCAAATTTAAAATTTGTGCGCTTGGAGGGAAATGAAAGAATCGGGCCCTAAAGCAGAATGTGACAGGGGGTGCGTACGCACCTTAAGCGCCTTGTATGGCTAGGCGGCTAGGCCTACGCCTCTGGACTGGCAAAACGGCGGCAATGGTTTAAAAAATATTTCTTTGTGTAGCTTTTCTGCTGCCCCCAGAAATGTGCCGCCCTAGGCGGCCGCCTAGTTCGCCTAGTGGTTAAACCGGCCCTGATGACTACGAGTGGCAGACAGGGGACGGGTATGGATGTGAAGAAACGGGAGGCGTGTGCGTCCAATTTTTTTAAGCCTGGCGGCGCCCCTGCATCCACCCATCCATCAATCCATCCGTCCATCCATCCCTCATTGACATCTCCAGATCCAGCTTGAAATTTTAAACTCAATATTGCAGTGCGAAACAAGCAGCCAGTGAAGTACGTCGTGCATTTAATGCGATAGAGATAGATGATCGAATTTTGAAATGTCGCAAAGAAGGCTAGCGACTACACACAGCACGCGTTCACAACTTCACATTGCCCGAGGAGGTCGGCATATATAGCACTACAGTAGTCAATCCTATTATATATTAACAAGATTGCATACATCCATCTATCTGTCCATCTAGACGTCCATCCGTCTATACATAATCACATATATTTACATATTACAGTAAATATACTCGTATGTGATTATATTAGGCCTATATTATGTATATGTTACAGGCAATTTGTAAAGTCAGGGATTTTGTCAAATTCGTGAAATTATTAGGCAATTTGTAAAATCCCTAATTCACTCAGGCACTTTACAAAATCCCTGAAAAACCAGGGATTTAGTAAAATCCGTGAAATCAGATGATGAAAATTTGACAGATTGACTGAAAGGAAAATGACGAGCATAATCGAAGTGTGACATCGAATGTTGCACCTGACTCTACTTTTGAAACATTAGGCCTACACCTATTTGTCTTGCAGCGTTCAGTGGACTTGTGAAGTACGGTAGCGTTGTTTTCGTTAACGGTAACGAAAGGTTTTAGTTAACTAAAAGTATAACTAACACGAAAACTTATACAAAAACGATAACGAAATAAAAACTAAAACTAGCGGAACCCACGAAAAACGATAACTGAAACTAAAACAGTCAGAACTAATAATAACGAAAACATATAACGAAAACCAATACTAAAACGCCCAATGAAAACCTATAGCTGTAGGACCATCGCGATTAGGCCTATTGGGTTTCATCACTTCATGATTTATCGAACAAAGCTCCACCAGCCCACCACCTCCCGAAGTAATTATTCCGGAAGCAGTCGGGCCACTCGGGCGACAGGCTAACATTTCCTGACAGCTAACCAGTGATGCCAGTCGTTTAAGAGATAAGTCCAGCGCCCCAGCGGTCAGCGCTAGTGATCATCCCAGCTCCCAAGTTCCCATTCCCAGCGGCCGCAGCGTTTCTAATTGGTGCTAATTGAACGCATTAGTTATGTAACCCAAGTTGCCAACGGACGCAGCAGGCCAGTAGGCCCAACTCATTATCGTCAAATCTTTTTGCAATGATGAGTCATTAGGAACCACGGAACCAACGCAAGTCATTACTCGATCTGTGAAACGTCCATCCCGTTATACCGGCTACAGTTACTAGTCTTTAGAATCACGTCATTTACTAATTTTTTAGTCGGCAGTTTGTGCGGTTACATGACTTACAGCGAAGCTCGTTATCTTCAACTGTTAGAATTTTCCAGTGTGTCGAAACTAAATTTAAAAGTCATTAAAAAGCTAAACATGTATTTGTGCATGGCATACTAGCATACTGAACACCTTGCTGTAAATCTAATGATTGCTTTTTGTAATAAATTGATGTACATTCACGATGGCTAAGTATCAGACTATCAGTCACCAAATAACTGAAACTAAAACGAAAACGAAAACTAAAAAACTACAACTGAAACTAGGAGGTTTCAGTTTTTATTAACTACTAGTGTATATGCCCGTCATAATTATGACGTGACGACAGTGTATCATTATATGGCTACTAGTGTATTTGCCCGTCATATTATGACGTCATATCATAGGCCTATATGTATCGTTGGTTATCGCCGTCGTCAAGAACGCCGTCGTCAAGACAACGGTTTATGTTTCACAATAGAACAGAACCCGTTTGTGACGTAGCGTCCCCCGACAGACGGACACTATATGGATATTATATGTATACATGTAGATAGGCCTATATGTATCGTTGGTTAAAATGCTCTGATCGCCGTCGTCAAGACGACCGTCGTCAAGACGGCAGTACTGACGTCACAAACGGTTTCACAATAGAACAGAAGCCGTCTGTGACGTAGCGTCATACGACGGACAAATTTGCATATAAGGAAACTATTATATAGAATAACTAAAACTAAAACTTGATGTAAAAACGAAAACTAATAATAACTAAAACACCTAGCACGGGAAACTAATAATAATTGAAACTAAAACTCGAGGCAAAACTAAAACATCACTATAGACTGATCCAGGTACCTAAACCACAACCATGCATAGGCGTAATTTGTGGGGGTACGAGGGGTACCCGTACCCCCCACTTTTTGGACTGGAGTACCGTACCCCTCACATTTTGAACAATGCCAATGAATATTTTATTATTGTGCCTTCCGCAGTCTCAGCTTTGTTTCGTGTATGTAAGAAATTGGTACCCCCACTTTTTAGACCAAAGTTACGCCCCTGATTATTATTATTATTATTATTAAATTTCTCAGTCCCACTGTCCCACACAAAAGCTGCGTGATGTAAAAGCTGGTCTCTCTGACGTGGCTTTTGTGTGGCGCAGAGAAATTTAGATGATTTGTAATTGTAATTGTAATTGAACATTTATATAGCGCCACTCAAATCAGAGGCGCTCTCGACCCGCATCACTGCCAAAACCGGCAAAAAGAAAGGTTATCAAGCGTCTACGGAACTGAAGAGGAGAGAGGACAAGAAGGACAAGATTTACATTTAGGACCTACATCATATACAACGTATAATGGTAGGCCTACATCGTTGTAGGCCTATAGGCCTATATCTAAGACTATCATGAATGTTGCTTTGTCAATATATTGTGGTGCTATACAAATTGGCAAACGGTCCCGCAGAAATAGCTCTCGCAAACATAATTTAATTAATTATATTGGATATTTCATTTCTAATAATATTACCGCTACGGCGCTATATACCTTATTTTATTATTTTAATAAGCGCTGTTATCGGTATTTATAAATGAGTTGACCCAGGTGTTTCGAGTTTTAAATATAAATGACGTCATTTCAATGTTTGTTCATATATTCCGATGACGTCATCGTCTCTATAGTTTCCGCAGCTTTGTAGCAATATTGTTACTTTGCTCCGGGTGTTCTCTCGGGGACGGAGGTCTGCGGTGGACGAGGCGCTTTCTCGTTTCGACGACGGAGCTTTCGCCTGTGTCAGTACTTTGTTAAACTTTTCCTGCTGAGCCTCTGGCGTGGCGTAAAACCCCGTAAGCTCATTGTTTGGCAGGAGGGCCTCTGGCGTGGCGTAAAACCCCGTAAGCCAATACTTTGTCAGTAGTTTGTTATACTTTTCCCTGCTGAGCCTCTGGCGTGGCGTAAAACCTCGTAAGCTCATTTGTTTGGCAGGAGGGCCTCTGGAGTGGCGTAAAACCCCGTAAGCCAATACTTTGTCAGTAGTTTGTTATACTTTTCCCTGCTGAGCCTCTGGCGTGGCGTAAAACCCCGTAAGCTCATTTGTTTGGCAGGAGGGCCTCTGGCGTGTCGTAAAACCCCGTAAGCCAATACTTTTTTGTTGCTTTGTGCTGTGTATTTCGGTCAGATCAACACGGGCGTTTAATGCCTCAAGTTCATAGGCGTAATTTTGGGGTACGAGGTGTACCCGTATCTCCACTTTTTGGAGTGGGGGCTCCGTACCCCCCACATTTTGAACAATTTCAATCAATATTTTATTATTATGCCTTCCCAGAGATCGCAGTCTCAGCTTGCTTCGCGTATGTAAGAAATTGGTACCCCTCCCCACTTTTTAGACCAAAGTTACGCCCCTGCAACCATGGACAATAACCAATCAGGTCTCGGCACATCAACAGAGGTAGCAGTCACTAATGAATCAGGTCTTGGTACATCGGAACAGGAGCAACAATCCTGTTTTGATGGAAAATGTGATGGACGAGGTTGAGTGCAAAAATAGTTCATCACTTGAAGAGAACGTGTAACAATTCAAGCACAACGTAATCGAGCTCGGGATGCCATGGTTGGTCAGGCAGAGCGTATGGTAAAGCGTAGCTGAGTTATAAACCCAGAAGCCAATGTTTCCATACATGGGCGTCCGGAGGGGGGCGCAAGGGGGCGCATTTGCGCCCCCTGGATTTTGCAAATATTTTATAAAAATAAAATTTTCTGATTATTATGATTACTACAACAGTCACAACAAGATTTTCAATGCGAAGAAACACTTAATTATTTAGGTAAAGTCATTGATCATCATTTATTTTAATTTTTCCTATGCAAATTTTTTACATGCAAAAACGTCATTTTGCCGCCTTAATTTGCCTAAAAATTCCCTCCCATAAAAATTTTTTGCGCCCCCCTAAAAAAATGTCTGCGGACGCCCATGTTTCCATACCTATGCCCTTCGTTGACAGAGGACGGGGAAATCCTCGAAACACAATAGGTGTTGTTTGTGAGAGTGACAACAACGACCTCTATCGCATCGTTGTAAGTAAGTAAGTAAGTATATTCAAAGGACCGGAATATTGACGGGGAAATACTTCCGTAATCAATTTGATTTGTGTTCCACTAACAGAGCAGGTAATAGGACTCCGAAGTGCTGTTCAATCTGAGTCCAAATGTGGTGAGCAAGGATTTCTGAAATGCAACTTGTCAGGGGTTGGATGCTGCAAGACAAATAGGTACAAATGTCTAAAAGCGAACGGCAAGTGCAACATTCGATGACCGATGTCATTCGAGTATGTCGTGTGAAAACAAAAACTGATGTAGGCCTAGCCTTCGAAAACTGAACTTAAGATATAATGCCATCTAAAAATGTTAATCTTTTGAAAATAAGGCTTGTATGCACAATAAACTTCGATTATGTCCCTTAAGGCAATCTGTCAAATTTTCGTCATAAACTTTCAGGGATTTTACAAAATCCCTGGTTTTTTAATAAATAAATAAACGAAATAAATAAAAGAGAGCCGAGAAAGGATTGGAGGAGGAGGAGGAAGAGGAGTAAGGGGAGGAGGAGGAGGAGGAGGAGAAGCAGGAGGAGGAGGAGGAGGAGCGGGAAGAGGAGTAAGAGGAGGAGAAGGAGGAGGAGGAGGAGGAGGAGGAAGAGGAGGAGGAGAACGGAACGAGATTGGAAGAAACGAGAAGACGAGGAATTTAGAAGAAGAGAAAGGAAGTTAATGAACGTTTTGAAGTTAAACCATTTGAAAATAAGTTGTGAATTAAAGATTAGCGTTGAAATAGTTAAGATAGAACTTTTAAGAGCGAGTACAAATTTTATCAGCGGAAGAATAAGATTAGGCATAGATCAGAACAGAGCGACATAATTATTGACATAATGAGACGCTATAAAGACCCACAGACAGACGTACAGACAATGCACAGATGGACACATACATGTAGAAAGGCTGAGAGAAACAGACATACAGAGACAGACAGTCAGAAACACGAACAGAAAACGGGGAGAAGCATAATTTTAATGACGGTGGATTTTAGTATCACTTTACCTGTGACCGGTGGGCGCCAGTTTGAATGGCAACGGGAACAATAAACAGGGCATGAGTTGTCACGCATCGGAGTGACAAATATCACGCATACTGGCCCTTAGTCATGACACAGGCTCAGGTTCAATAAGTCGCTGAATGTTAGATTTGGACCCGCCCTCCGATATAATAGGATTTCTGGCAGGGCTGCCTATATACTCCCTCCACAGGGGGTCAGCATTATGCCCTGGTAATAAAATAGTCGCCAATTAGAATCGACATCAATAAAACTGAACCCTTTGCACGCAATTTCTACCATTATTAGTGACATTGGAATTATTTATTCATTAAGGTTACTAGAACTACCAGTGCACTGTTGCAACTATAGTAGGCCTACTAATGCAAGTTCATTGTGCATAATCGAGTCCCAGGAATTTATGTATGTAGGCCTGCCTATATTCATTCATTCATTCATTCTGAAAATTTATATAGCGCCTCTTCAAGAGACCTACTCAGAGGCGCTATCATCCGCATAGGCTGCAGATCTCTTTGCCCTGAGAGATGGTCGTCCTCCTTTGTTCTGCAATGCACAAAGGACATTTATGTGGTCGGTCCCTCTTTCTGGAACTGGCTCCCATGCAATCTGCGAGTTTCTTCTCCTTCCTACAGAGAGAGACTTCGTTGCTCTTGACTGCACTTGTGCTATGCCACAACTGCACTCTGCGGACTTTGCACTTAACGACACTCATGCATTTCATAGCGCGACGATGTTGCCCTTCATAATGCATCACTGTACAACTGTTGTCTGTCAATCGGACCATAAACACAAGACTGAAGACTGAAGACAGTTTGCATTTCGCTTCTTCAATTCTATTATACATAATGAAGTATACGAATGCACTTACTAATGCCTATGAGAGGTATTTGAAAGTCGCTATAAAAATTATATTAAGTACATTCATAAATACATAATTCTTTCATACACATACACGCATACATAACTGTGTCATATATATATATATATATACATATATATATATATATATATATATATATATATATATATATATATATATATATATATATATATATATATATATATATATATGGCACGTATAAACATCCAAAGGCAACCCACGTGCGAATACATATACATATTAGATGTTGTGTCGTGCACGAAGTGTGTGGTCCCGGCAGCAGATGCATTGCTTGGAGATGATGGTCGATCTAAGGACAGGTATGGACATCGATCGACTGATTTGGAAGAACTTTCGGATCTGATTCACAAAATGTTACCTGGTCCAAGTCAGAAACGTAAACTGATCGGACTATATTGAATGACAGCAGAAAACCCAGACAAAGAGACTGGCGAAGGAGGGGACAAAGAGATGAACAAAGACTCAGAGAGGGATAAAAACAGGTACGCAGGGAAGCCGAGGGGAATACAAGATGGAAGCAAGGAGAGCCATGGCTAGAAAGTGGGAAGGCTATATTGGGAGAATAAGAATTGTGGAGTCAAAAGCAGCAATAACTAGAGAGACAGAAGCGTCATTGAATGGTAGGCCTATAGCTCGATCAAATATTGAAGATCAAAATGAAGTGAACAACACAGAAACCTCAGATCAAATCGTAAACTTCAATTGTCTAAAGCGCAACTCTAAAGCTAAGCGCAAAGCATCAATTTATTCACGAGCGCTGCGTCATATCAGAGGGGTTGTCCAGAGAGGGAGGTCCAGTGGAGGTCCCAATTTTTTCCAGAAAGAGGAGGCATAGCAAGTTACGTTAGGGTGGGTTTCGTTGAGGACGAGAAAGCTTTGAAGGCGGAGGGTCGGATGGATTATAGGGTAGGAATTATCGAAGAAGCGAGACTTCAATATGAAGTGGAAGGCCTGTGGGGTGATAAGTATAGAGGAGCTTGAGGGAGACGACGGTGAGTGAGTATAGCGGTATTGGCCGAGGATAGATAGATGGATATGTAAAATACCGATGCCCTAAAGTAGAATCCAGTTTCTCCATAGTTCATTTTTATTTACAGTCAAGCGACTCTTGATTCAATTATTCTAAACTTGTATTTTGTACCATGTTGCGGTGTGACAACGTGTGGAGTTAATAACGAATAATAAACGAAGTGCTTGAATGTATGCAATAAAAAGAGATATGTGCATGGGTGGATGGATGGATGGATGGATGGATGGATGGATGGATGGATGGATGGATGGATGGATGGATGGATGGATGGATGGATGGATGGATGGATGGATGGATGGATGGATGGATGGATGGATGGATGGATGGATGGATGGATGGATGGATGGATGGATGGATGGATGGATGGATGGATGGATGGATGGATGGATGGATGGATGGATGGATGGATGGATGGATGGATGGATGGATGGATGGATGGATGGATGGATGGATGGATGGATGGATGGATGGATGGATGGATGGATGGATGGATGGATGGATGGATGGATGGATGGATGGATGGATGGATGGATGGATGGATGGATGGATGGATGGATGGATGGATGGATGGATTGGTGAAAGGAATGATAGATAGATAGACAGACAGACAGGCAGACAGACAGACAGAATGGCATATTGATAGATGACAGAAAAACACGACAGACAGACAGACAGACAAAGTCAGTCAGACAGACGAGAGATGTAACAGCGCCAGATTTCTTGTCGTAAGAGCAATCGATTTCCTAGTGGTGTTGAGAGCGTTCTGTGGTCGGGGGTTCGATGTCTCCTCGTGGTCCATTAGGCCTCTGAGACGCAGCAGCAGCAGCAGCAGCAGCAGCAGCAGCAGCAGCAGCAGCTGAGATACGGCTGAGGGGCGAGGGATAGAGAGGCCGCAAAGCTTTGATCAGTCAACCGTGACAATTGTCGCGCACTCGCAACGGAACAACTGAAGTGTGCTAAACACGCAAAGAATTCACCGTTCAATTGTTCAACCTGAAAATGCGCCGAAAGCACTTACGCCGCTCTCAAAATATATCACATATATTATATATATGTAATATATATAATGAAGTACATTTATGATGTTACATATGCTGTATTATATACATACATATATATATATACATCGAGATATATTATAAGAATTTTCTTATAAGATATAATGCCATGGTATATATATATATATATATATATATATATATGAAATGGATATTGTTATCTAATGGTTATCTATTATACGTACGAAGAACAGATGAATGTTTATATATATAAGAAGTGTATATGTATGTTATATTATATTGTGTATGGAGTATATCACATGAAACGAATATATATATATATATATATATATATATACAGGATGAATTTTTATGATGCTATATATAAACCTGTACATGATATGATAAATAGAATATTCTGGCCTACGTATATCATGTTCATATATATATGTATCATATAGAAGATAGATATAGACATCTATTTAGGATAATAATATATGCCTACATACATTCTAATTCAATGTAAATTTATTACATGAAATGTATAAACATAACATCTTATGGCCTATGCAAATGAACTCTATATTGGTCCGATAGTTCACGGTTCTCTGTATCTTAAAGTGCATCATATATAATACAGACTTCTGTGAATAGTTCATTAATTGTTATTTAACACCGGCACACGATGTCTAATTATTACTCGAAGTGTGCGCCAAATAAAGCAGGTGCAAATCTGCGTCAAGGTATGTCAATGAAGAAGTGGTAGTCGTCATCATCATCGTCACTTGAGAGGCGACGATGACGAGAGTTGCATATACAACGACCGGGTTTCTTTCGATGGGTTTGGATCGAATGTGTCCAGTGCTTAGAAAGAGCCGGCGAGGAAGGTGAAGAAGAAGGAAGGTTCCCCTTTAGAAACCTCGATCGACAACAGTGTATGGACCGCCCTATAGAAACAAAGGCACCAATTTCACGCTTCGCTTTTCTGTCGTTATCGACCGAAATCTCGCGACCCACATGAGATACAAATCAAATGTTGCCAATGAAGAGTTTTACCCAGTGACGCATACAGGACGTCGAGTTGCACGGAACAACGTTGTGTACAACCGTGCAACTGTACAACTAGTCTTATGGTCTTCTTTAGCGCATCTTCATAATACACAAGTGATGACGTAATCTAGTGATTTTTATGGCGCCGTTATCACAAAGCAGAAGGCATCAACCGACCGAAGTAACTGGAGGATTCTGTTGAAGAAGTCCGGACTAAATCCGATGGATTGCGGGTCGGGATTAGGGTCCATGCAATGGTTGCATTAAAGCATTAGATCAGTTGTCGAAAAAAGCCGACTATTCTACAGATTACCAACGTACACAACGTATGTTGCACACGAATAATTATAACTGCAGACGACTCATAGCATATTTTAGTTTTCGTCTATGGAAAACAAACAAGAATTAAAATGATTAGACACTTAAAAGGTGTGTGCAAAAAAATCGAAAACATTAAACGAACTATTACACGTTAGTTTACAAAAATAAATGAGAACTGTGTTTTCTAACTTATTTTCGTTGGTAGGCAACTGTACTGATGTTACATATGCTGTATTATATACATATATATATATATACATCGAGATATATTATAAAAAAAATTCTTATATATAAGATATAATGCCATGGTATAGGGCCTATATATGAGATGGCTATTGTTATCTATATATAAAAAGTCCAGTGGCTTTGTTCGAAGCACCAATGGTGCTTTGGTCCATGCCTGCAAGGTTTAGGCCAAAGAAATAACAGTTTTCTACTCTACATGTTGTAAGAGGAGGACCACTGATGTCATTAAAGAGATGACCAACCAAAATCTTGTCATTTACTTAGCTGATGGGGTAGAAGAAGAGTTAACAACACCCCCGATTACTAAGATATTGCACTTAGGCTAGCATACAGCAGCTATTCTCAAGGTTACTGATATTCACTGAATTGTTTAGCTAAATATACACATCATACATAAATACATAGGCATACATATACTTATACATAGGCCTACATGTATACATGTACACATGCATGCATACTTACATTCATACACACACATAAGGATACAGGAATGACTGGTGATCATAGTTAGTTGAACTGCGGACTGATTTAAGAGCAGAATGGAAGATTACATGAATTTAGACGATGATGATGATGATGATGGTCGGCGATCGAGTAAGCGATAATCGGCGTTCTAGAGTCATTGCTTAATCTTCGACTTCACACTAAACAACGATTTACGAATTGGACATCAGTGGCGCCACCACCCGTTCGCTCGATTACCAATAATGGTCGGCCGTGATGCAGATCACTAGAAATTAATATCCGTGATGAGAGTCTATGCCTGGCGAACTGCAGACCGTATTTTCTGCGGTCAGTGGACTGATCTTGGCGAGAGCCATATAATCCGTCCTAAACTGTTATTCCCAGCATCGGTAACTAACACTACATCAGAGCCCAAGGCGAAAGGTTCGGGGAAACATCGGCCTTAAAACGTTGTGGGGGGGGGGGGTGAGGGGGAAAGAGCAGCGAGACAAAGACTATAGAACATTATATGGAACACATACTCGCACACATATATATGTATATATATATATATATATATATATATATATATATATATATATATATATATATATATATATATATATATATATATATATATATATATATATATATATATATATATATATATATATATCCATAATCGCTGTGAAGGAGAAAACTCTCTCAAGGTTGGAAAAGTTCATTTGCAAGAAATACGCTCAGAAAGCAACTAGGCATCTATTTTTATTTATTTACTTATTTATTTTTATTTGAGTCAACAAAACAGCTAGAACTCAATACGTACAAAGAAGAAAATAAAAGTAAGAAAACAGTATAGAAGTAAAACAATACAGATAATATGCATGGTATACAGCACAAGATGTCACAGCGGTAATTCAATAACTATGACATGAAAATTAGTTCATGTGATGAAGGTAAAACTAATGAGTAGAAGAAGCAGAAACTGCTTACCCCATAGATAAACATGGATTGGTGAGCTGGAAACTAATGTCGTTATGGAACAAAATAACATCAAATGATGGGGTGAAATAAGTGCTCAGGTAGTGTCTCAATAAAAACATGGACAAAGAAGATCTAGTAGAATTACATAATAGGCTTTAAGAGCATTGAGCAACAAGTAGGCCTAACGATTTAAAGGTGCATTTGAAAAAAGAAAGAGTAGAAGCAGAGCGTATGATAGAGTTTCATATTTTAGGTCCCATAATACGAACTGAGGATGAGCGTGCCAGTATTCTGGATACGGCAGATCGATAGTCATGAATTGATCAAAATGAGTTATTTGATATCTATAGTTCTCGTTGTGTTAGCTCGCAAACTGTTAAGTCTTCCTTTCACAAAATATTCGTATTTTAAACATTATTATGATGTCATGCAGCAGAAAGTTAATTTAACAGATACATGCACACACACACGCGCGCACACACACACACACACATATATATATGTATATATATGTATATATATATATATATATATATATGCATATATATATATATGTATGCAAATATGCAACCTTGCCAACCTACCTTTCTCTAGGCCTATACTTTGAAGTCGTGATCGTCAGTTATTAGCAAACGACCAAGTCATGTAAGCATTCATTTTAGGCTGTATACCAGTCCTTGTGAATATTTCATTGATGACAGTCTAAGAGACCTATAGGGCCTATATATGCACCCCAGTTATCTATACTCGTAAAGATTCACGACCCCAAGGCACAGCAACTAAGGGTAATTGTCAATGTCTTGACAGTTTTCGCGAAGGATGTACATCCTTAACAATACTGTTTGCGATAGAAGCAAACGGTTTCCACGAAAGTATTCAACAATTCCAGTCCAATCCAGCACAGTGCGAAACTCTGTTTTGATTTTTCAGACTTTGTGAGCGTTTACATATGTGTGGTTATGATAAATTAATTGCCAGCATCAATGAATAGACCAGGCATAATAAATAAGTTAGACAATGAGGTAAGACTGCATTACCGCGTATACTTAATTAACATGGAGAGCAGAGATTAAGCTAAATAAATTTAATTAAGGTCAGCGTCGATCGTTTGGCTACAAAGCAGACGATTTTCTTCAAAGCGCGGGAGTTTCTTCGGTTAGGGGAAATTCATCGGAAAGATTGGAAGGACGATTTCCGCGATTAACTCCAGGTCGAATCGATGTGAATTGTCGAATTGTTCCATCAGTCGAGTTATCTCGGAATCGTAAACACCAAATTTCTAAGGCGCCACTCTAAAGCTAAGCTCAAAGCACCATCTTAATCACAAGCGCTGCGTCGTATCAGAGGGGTTGTCCAAAGATAGATGCTGGTTTAAGTACCGTTTAGGAATCTTATCATTGATGGAACTTATCATAAGTGATAAAGTGAACTGTTTTGGTGACTTGCCCACGTTACAAATTTTAATCACAATAGGACCTTTCGGACCTGGGACAAAAGCTCTGTTCCGTCACCGGAGACCCAAGGGAAACTACTTTCCTATTCCAACGCCTTTCGCTAACAATACAAAGTTTTAGCTTTCATAGGCACTTTCCCCAGCCAGGAATTAGATGAATATAGTCGGACTTTTATGTGTTACACCAGCTAATATTGAAGTCCCTGAGGGATCCCGTATACCTCGGGGCATTAATAAAAAAAAATAACAATAATAATAATAAATCGCCGTTTTTATTTAATGCTTAAGTCTCTGCATGAGGGATCCTATATATATGTAAACCCGCCTCGGGGTTTCAAAAATAATAATAATAATTGGAGAAGATAAAACCGTTCCAGATGAACATTTTTCTGTCTCCGGACATTTTTTTTTATCACCTGAGGGACCATACCTTCCTCGGGTTAAAAAACGATAATATAGAAATCCGAGCCTGTTAACGGAATACGAAACTGCATGGTTTGTTCGGCGCTCACCTGTCGACTCCTAGCGAGTGCACGAGAAAAATTAGTTAGAAGCCGTTCGCTATGTGGCGCTCTAGATTCATTGTCGACGGCGTTTCTAACAATAGGCAAATGTGTCGCGCAGCTCGTTAAAGAGTCACCGGACAATCAACAGAACGAATCATTTGATTTGCTGCATATTTAGTAGAATAATAACTTCGTCAAATAAACTATATAAGTTTAATTATTTACTCAGATTTTAAATGAAATCGTTACTTGTTTAAATGGAGTTGCCTAGATTGTTCGTATTTGGCATGTGACGACCATAATTACTTAATGCATGTAGGCCTTCGCTTGGCAGGCTACTTACTTACTTACTTAATTATTCGATTATTTTAGCTGGTTATGTGTTCCGTAATCTGTGGGCAAATGGAGTTGCCTAGATTGTTCGTAATTGGCATGACAGTCCGTTCGACTGTGGCGACCACTCACTTTAGTGTTTGACCCTACATATCGCTTTTATTTTACAAGAAACAAACGGTATAGAAATTCTCAAATTCATTACACATTAACAATATAAACAAACAATACACACTATATCCGGTTGTCATGAGACCAGAGGATGTAAGTACAGACCATATAAACTTATGTTGTCATATTTTGAGATCTAGGCCCTATGTAGAGTTCACAAGATGAGTCCGGATTCGAACTCGGGCGCAGACGTTAAAGCCAATGCATTAGCCGCTCGGCCACCGTGCCATGTACCTCGTATACTTGGCTCTGTATTACACCAAGTTCATCGTCATCATCAGTTTCTGACGCCAGTCAATTGGCTGTGATGGGTACGAATAAATGATCCTCTGTTCAAACAGTAAAAATTTGACCATTGTTCAGAAACAACTAAAACTTTAGTGTGACTCTCACTGCTCGGCGATTTATTGTCCTTACCCTACCAAGTGCCTAACAAGTGTGCTTAGCCGGTTTCGGCGATGGGCATAGTAGTCCCCGGCGCTGCCGCCATCCGCCGCCGCTAAGCCCTCAAGTCGAAACCAGTCGCTAAGCTATCGGCTGCTAGCGACTTAATTGTTAACCTAATATTTTCCCTGTTGTTTTAATCGCGGACGAAGACTTCAGCAGCAAGGCATGTGCAAAGCATCACTTAGGCCTACAATACGATATAATCCAATATTCGTGTATTGAGGAAAGCAAGCTGACAAGCCACAACCTGGTACATTACAAGAGAAGAGTTTGCTCTGTTAGTAAGAGTTCTTATAGAAAATACGGGCGATGTAGTTGTTGTATTTTATGGTTAAGTGAATTTATGCAATGTATTACGAAGATGGTGTTGATGATTACTGTAGAAGGGGGAATAAGCAGGGTGAGTATTATTGTCGGGGAATCTGGGGTTCAACCCCTAGTCTTTCTTGTGACCCCCACAGTTAAGTCTTCATTGCACACCCCAGAGGGGTCATTTCAACCCCCTCAGTTGTGCTGGTGTGATTTAGCATTATTTGATTCTGAATTTGTGACAAATTGAACAAATTTCCACGGTGAATGTATCGTGTATGCGTTTTGAATTTTATCAAAAAAGGAATTGATTTTGATTCGAGTTTGACTTGCAAAACTGGCACTGCTAGGATTGAAATCTGCTGCTTACAAATTTCGCTGACATCAGTTTGCAAAATACGAATAACAAATTCAACTCTAAATGGATCAAAGTCTACCCCACCCCAGGCTTTTTTCTACAATTCTCACACTGAGAATAAGTGACAGAGTAGGAGGCCTACATGATTTTCGTTCTCTGCTAGTGCCTGAAAGAGGTGCGCATCAGCAGTTTCGGCCAACTGGTTGGCCGTAACTTAGATTGGGGTACTGCTATAAATCCTCCTAGCTTCAATAGATTTATCAAGCGCTCAATTTCATATATCACATTAACATTAATTTTCACAGTCATCAGTCTGTCCCCTGTCAGCATGACCACATTGTCCACATTGGACCCGTATTGAAGCCATATGGGTTCCATCGGAAATGAAGCCACGGTCAGTACAGTAAGAGGTAAAATGCATCATATTGTTAGGTAATCAGGTATGTCCAATAGACATACCTGATTACCTGATAAGTCGATAGCAAGTCGCAAAGTCAGTCGATAAGTCTAAGCGACTTAATCAGTCGATAAGCATGCGACTTAGTCGACTTAGTCGCTAAGTCAGTCGCTAACTCATCAAGTCAGTCGATAACTCCTTAGCGACTGACTCCGGGGACTAGGGCATAGGCGTAATTTGTGGGGGGTACCGTGTAGGCCTACGAGGGGTATAAATTAACCCAGCCAGATTAATGCTAGCGTTCGTGTATAAGAAATTATTAGTGTAGCTTGCATGTGCAGTTGAGTTGAAGAATTTCGTTTATAAGTTTGGGCGAGAGGACTTAACAGGTCAGTGCCTCTCGAAACCCTTGGATTAGAAGCACAGTCAACACGCAGTCCTCTTCTGAAGTCAGGTCGATTCTGGTAGTGGAGAATCGCTTCAAAGGTCTTACCTTACTTTGCCATCATCATCATCATCATCATCATCATCATCATCATCATCATCATCATCATCATCATCATCATCATCATCATCATCATCATCATCATCATCATCATCATCATCATCATCATCGTCATCATCATCATCATCGTCATCATCATCATCATCGTCATCGTCATCATCATCATCACCACCACCACCACCACCATCATCGTCATCATCATAATCATCATCATCATCACCACCATCATCATCATCATCGTCATCGTCATCATCACCACCACCACCACCGTCATCATAATCATCATCATAATCATCATCATCATCACCACCACCACCACCACCACCACCACCACCACCACCACCATCATCATCACATAACTTACATTACGATCGTCGTAGTAATAGTTATTATTATTATTGTACGTTAAGTCCAGTGCTTCCATGTTCGTTAACAAATGTCGTTTTGACATATTTCGACATCAATTTTTTCAAATGGTTTATCACCAAAGGCTGCTCTGTGTCACAGCTGATTTTCTGGTATTGACGTCGATCTCCGGATTGGTTCTGACGCGCCATCGGTTGATGGTTGATGCCCTGTGCGGTAAACAACGGTGGTAGGTCTACAGAGGTCGCTAATTATTGTTCTCTATGGTTCTGTCCACTGGATTGTGATATTGGAAGGCGATTTTTATTAGAAGCGACACAACTATCGATCGACGCCTCGTGCATTATGATAACGATCACATAGAAATTTCAATATTAGATTAGATTATATCGGAGAAGCGGATCTTACAGAACAGTGTGGTGTTACATTGTGGACATGGCTACGCTTAGCCGAGCTTGGTAGTTGGTACCAGAGAAACACAGGGAGAGGAAGAAAATTAACTTAAGATGTCAGCAAAGTAGACTTTTATTCTAAAACAGAGAGATCAAATATAGACATCTTAAAACATAAAGAGCCTTATGAGATTGATGTTCGCCCGGTTAAGCTAACCCCAGAACTTTTGTAGCGTCACTAATTGAGACAGCGTTTTATAAGAACATCGATCGAGCCTGGGTTGATTCGGTTAAAGTACATCGTTTCCATGGGCGTCCGCAGGAAATTTTTTAGGGGGGCGCACATTTTTTTAGGGGGCACAATTTTTTTGAGGGGGGGGGGGCAAAATGACGTTTTTGCATAGAACAGTGCATAGAAACAAATTAAAAGTAAATAATGACCAAGGACTTTACCTAAATAATTTAGTGTTTTTTCGCATTGAAAATCGTGTTGGGACTATTGTAATAATCATAATAATCAAAAGATTTTATTTTTTTAAATACTTGCAAAATCCAGGGGGCGCAAATGCGCCCCCTTGCGCCCCCTCCGGACGCCCATGATCGTTTCTTAACAGTTATGCAACTGAAAACGGAACTCAGTTCGAAACAAAATGTAATAAACCGATATAAACGACAGTTTACGATTCGTGTTTTCCAGTGTGAGGCTAAATAATTATTGTGCTCATAATATTTTAACTACAGGCCTACTGCCTTGCTGCGTGCTTCATATTACAATTTAATTTGATGTAAGACTCACAATTTTACCCTTCCTGCTAAAGATAATAGTGTTTTGTTCAAAGAAACATATATCCTATTAATTAACACAGCCCTCTATTCTCTCCTCTTAGACTTAAAGGCTTAAAGCCATTCTATTATTATCGATCATGCTTCTGTAGGCCTAATAGGCTATGTTGCGTCACTGTCAGCTGAATTTGTTGAATTAAACGAATATTGATTGATTGATTGATTGATTGATTGATTGATTGATTGATTGATTGATTGATTGATTGATTGATTGATTGATTGATTGATTGATTGATTGATTGATTGATTGATTGATTGATTGATTGATTGATTGATTGATTGATTGATTGATTGATTGATTGATTGATTGATTGATTGATTGATTGATTGATTGATTGATTGATTGATTGATTGATTGATTGATTGATTGATTGATTGATTGATTGATTGATTGATTGATTGATTGATTGATTGATTGATTGATTGATTGATTGATTGATTGATTGATTGATTGATTGATTGATTGATTGATTGATTGATTGATTGATTGATTGATTGATTGATTGATTGATTGATTGATTGATTGATTGATTGATTGATTGATTGATTGATTGATTGATTGATTGATTGATTGATTGATTGATTGATTGATTGATTGATTGATTGATTGATTGATTGATTGATTGATTGATTGATTGATTGATTGATTGATTGATTGATTGATTGATTGATTGATGGTAACTTGGAATACGCAGTTTATATACAGTGCGTCTGATTTGAAAAAAAGTAGGCGGGTTGAAAATCGATCGCGCTGGATCGAGTATACGCGAGTGATACGCGGTCGACCTCGGGAGCTCTTGTGTACAGCGTATTTTGTGTATCGTACCTATTCGTAATTTGTCGTATCGCTGCATATAGTATTCATCTAGTAGGCCTATCTCACTCAGTTCCGTTATATGAGTAGGTCTCTTGAAGAGGCGCTAAATATTATATGGTTTTCATAAAAATCATTAATATTTTTATATATTATATGGTTTTCATAAAAATCATTAATATTTTTATATATTATATGGTTTTCATAAAAATCATTAATATTTTTATATATTATATGGTTTTCATAAAAATCATTAATATTTTTATATATTATATGGTTTTCATAAAAATCATTAATATTTTTATATATTATATGGTTTTCATAAAAATCATTAATATTTTTACTGAAAACTCCTTAACCATAGAATTCAACAAGAAAAACGGCACTTTCTTCTAATATCGATGATTTGCTTTTAAAAGAACAATCTACAGATTATAATTATCATTATCTACACAAACTATTAATGTGTTAGACATACGTCTGAAGCAATGCAACGTTCCGGGCTCAATTGCAGCTTAAAAATATCTTTAAGTACACGGCACAATCTACACACAAAACTATATAAAACTACAGATAAACTGTATCTATATATAGAACCCGTTCATGGATTCGATCCAGGACATTGTAAGATAAGATAATGTCGCCGTTAACGGCACTGGCAACCACAAGCTAGTGTCATTAATCACTAAACTTTCCTACGGATAAAGTTCCATTTTAAGTTATAGCTTATAATTAGGTTACAATTAACTTAAGTGTCAACCCAATCCTTCCGTTGACAATCCTTCTGATTAAATCCTTGTTCTCTTCCTACTTAACGCCTATTTAACGTTCACCTTTTGAACACTAATTCTACGTATAAGTATAACCTGAACTAATCAGCAACACAGTTTAATATCCTTTAGTTTAATAAGAAACAAACAGACAGAACTCAATTCGATTACAACTCGACTAGTCAGCCACACTACTACAGCGAACACACTCGAATTCAAACTTCTCTAGTCAGCATAATTCTTCGCGCCTCTTGACACACCTGTCTTCTGTGCGCATAAGCGAACTCTAATAATATACATATAGCGCGCCGCTGCCGATGTCGGCCGGCCGCGCGTGTCACTAAGACTAAACGTTATACATCTATCATATATACATATACACGTGAAACTAAAGTAAACGCACTAAATATATACGCTAACATCTCGCACTGCAAGACTGTACACAAAACTCAGTTCACATTACCTCCTTCCTTTTTCTGGAATTGAGCAAATTAAATTTCAAAATTTGCGAAATTACCAAAATACATGAAACATATATATATATATCTAACTAATTAATGAACAGTCTTACGATTACTTATAACCTTGACAAACAATCAGCAATAACATTCAATCTGCCCTTCTTGTACTTCACCTCAACATCAAAAGTTTGTAAGGCTAACGCCCAACGCACAAGTTTAGCAGACTTAGACATTGACTCAGTCAAATATGTAAGAGGATTGTGATCAGTAAAAATGAAAATTTTTGATCCAATTATAATTTCTTTTAACTTGTTTAGAGCCCAAACAATAGCATAGGCTTCCTTTTCCACAGTAGCCCATCTCTTCTGGGTATCAGTTAATTTCTGACTGATAAATGACACAGGGCGTTCTATTCCCTTGTCGTCCATCTGTGTTAAAACAGCACCGACTGCAAAGTCACTACTATCGCAGTACAAATTGAATGGTTTTCCCACTTCAAAAACATATAACACTACTTTGGATCGCACAGCCTCTTTAAGTAAATCAAATGCTTGCTGATGTTCAACAGTCCAATCAATCTTATCAGAAACACGTTTACTAGTTAAATCAGATAAAGGTTTCGCAATCTGTGCAAAGTCCTTAATAAACTGTCTGTAATAATTAAAAAATCCAAGCAGTTGCTTAACTTGCTTCTTAGTTTCTGGGATCTTCAAATTAGTCAAACTTTCAATTCTGTCTGGATTCATCTTTATCTTACCAGACCCAACCACATGACCGATAAACCTTACCTCACTCTTACCAAATATGCATTTTTTCAAATTCAAAGTAACGTTATGCAATCTCATTTGCATCAAAAATGCATCTAGATGCTGCAAGTGAACTTTCCAACTGTCAGAATGCACAGCAATGTCATCAACATACGGTTCTGCAAAGTCACTTATAGGCTGTAAAACTAAATTTATCGCCTTAACAAAAGTTCGTCCTGAATTTATCATTCCAAAAGGAACACGAGTAAATTCATACAGTCCATTATGTGTTACAAAAGCTGTCTTCCATTGATCAGATTGTTTTACAGGACAAGTCCAATAAGCACTTCGACAGTCCAAAATGGAAATCACATTAGACTTTCCAACTTTGTTCAAAACGTCTCTGACAATCGGCATCGGATATTTACAATCCACTGTGAATGAGTTAATGTATCTGTAGTCACAGGCAAGTCTTAAAGATCCGTCTTTCTTTTTAACAATAACCAAAGGGCTTGCCATTCTGCTCGATGATGGTTTAATAATGTTTGTTTTTAACATTTCTTTGATCTGACGTTCCACTTCTGCTCGATAAATCAAAGGAATTCGATATGCTGCAAATTCCTTTCCACGAAATCCTGGTTTTAGTTCAATTTCATGTTCAACCAATGTACATAATCCGGGTTTTTCTGAAAATCTGTCACAGTATTTGTTCAAGACGTTCAACAACTGTTCTTGTTGAGTTACTGTCAAATGGCTAATTTGTTCAGGATCGAGGTTAAGTGAATTCTTGTCATCTTGAACCTCATTCCTCATTGGTAATTCAACCACTGAACCAAAATCTTCATCTTCTTCAACGATTAGACCACAACTTAATGCTCGAGTAACATATTTTCTGATCTTGTTGGCGTGAATTATTTTTCGACCATTTTCACCCATATCGACTAAATAAGAGTACTTTGATCTTCGATGTATGATCGTACATGGACCATGCCATCGAGAAATAAGTTTGTTTGTTGACGTTGGATACAAAACTATGACTTTCTCACCAGCTTCAAATTCTTTGTGCTTTGCTCTCTTGTTATACTGATTCGTGTATTGTAATTGCTTTTCTCGAGAGTAGGATTCTGCAAACAATAATGCTTTCTCCATATTTTCTTTGAGTTCTTTTAAATACTTTTCTGGTTTAACTCCAACATGAGGTGGTAAGTTTATTTCTCTAGTCCAACTCTCTTTTAATATTGCCAATGGTCCTCTCGGAATTTTCCCATAGACAAGCATATATGGTGATACTCCAGTAGTTGCATTCGGCACTTCTCGTAATGCCCACACTGTGAAAGGAATTATCTTGTGCCATTTCCTCGGGTTGTCTATTATCACATGATGGATCATCTTTTTAAATGTCTGATTCCATCTTTCTACTAATCCAGCAGCCTCTGGGTGTCCTGGTGTGTCGAATCTTGGACTACAGCCCATTAAATTGAGAAATTCTCTTGTCAAACTGGCTGTGAAGTTCGTTCCTTGGTCACTTGTAATCACTGACGGTACACCAACGTTCATGAACAGTTCCGTCAACGCTTCACACACAGCCTTCGCTGTCAGCGATTTCAATAAAAAGATTGTAGGCCATCTGGTGCACGAGTCCACAATGCATAAACAATACTTGTGACCTGCAGCAGATACTGGATCGATCGGGCCAACGAGGTCCATCGTCATTCTCCTGAAGGCGACCTCTTCTCTTGAGACAGGAGTGATAGGCACTCTATCCATCACCAGACTCCTTGCCTTTAATTGACACTTCTCACAAGACTTACAAAATTTCACAATGTCTCTTCTCATCTTTGGCCATACAAAAGATAATTTTATTCGTTCTCTTGTTTTCTCTTCTCCTAGATGTCCTCCAAATACCGATTCATGCGCCAATTCCATCACTTTAATTCGTCTCTCTTTTGGTAACACTAGTTGATATATCGTCTGGTCTAATATCTGATATTTCTTATGCAATAAACCGTTGATCACACAGAATTCAGATTCTTTCTCTTGTGCTAACTTCCACCACGGCTTCAACGATTCATCCTTTCTCTGTTGCTCTTCGAACTTCTTCGAATCAGCAATCTGCACCTTTTGTTCTTCATCCATCTCTTCATCTCTATACAAGTCTCCTATCCCCACATCACATTCATTGTCTTCTTCAGTTTCATTCAATGTGCCATTCTCGCATGCAGCCATCTCTTGCTCGTTCATCTCTGCTATTACACCATCTCGCGATAAGCTTCGTTGCTCATTACTTTCGTTTTCCTCATCACTTGAACTTTCAGTTTCACTCTTCTCATCAACATCTACCATTTCCTGTTTCCGACTCTGCGCTCTCGTCATTACATTTGCTTGTACACTCACATCTCCTTGTATCGTTTTGACCTTCATCTGTGGTACGGCTTTTAATTCGGCAATTATCTCTGGATGCAACAAGAATCTTTCTGTACTGCCCATCTTTGCAATACTAGCACACATCAAGGTGACATAAGGTGTAAGTGAACACTGGATTTTACGCGGAAATCCCTCTTCTTCCACGTCACTACCACACATTCTAACATCGACCTTCACCAATTTCGCAGGAATGGCATCTCCTGCCACACATTGCAAGTTCACTTTTCCAATTTGTTCCACCTTCATGCCTTCCAGTAATTCTTCACTAATCACCGGAATTTCTGCTCCCGAGTCGCTCAGTGCTTTGACTTTCACTGGCTCTTTACCGTCTACTGCACGAATTTCAACCTCGACATATTGCAAGAACGATTTCTTCAATATTCGACTGTCATCTTTTCCTATGACTTCTCTCTGAATTTCAGCATCCAATAGAATTTCTTTTTGAATACCACATTTCATTACTGACTTTACTTCAGTCTCTTGGTTTTCTTGACTCGCGGTTTGATTGTCTGTATCACTAACCACTTGAATCAAATTCACCCTTGTGTGTTCTTGATTTCTGCTAGAACTAGCTGCTGCCACTGGAACTGGACAAAATTTAACCAAATGTTTGTCTGAACCACAGTTGTGACAACGCTTCACAACCATGCCTCGTTGTTCATTGCCTTCATATCTCTTATACTGCGTAAACGATGTGTTGCCTTCCCTCTTGGCAAACGGCGCTGACGATTTGTTAAATCCCTGACGACCAAACGTCACTTCTCTGGTCTCATTGGGTACAGGGACATTAGCCTTGACTTCTTTACCTTTGAACTGACTCCCTGTTTCTGGATTACTTTTCCACTTTCCACTCTGGCTTTGGTTTACGGAACGTTGAGAAGGATAACTGTTTATATTTGGAAATGCAAACCCAATTCGATTGTTTACATGAATGTCTGCTAGGTCTGCCACTGCACTAGCTTGAAGACAGTCAGTTCCTTCCTTCGACAATACAAACTGTAGTGGACCTGGCGGTAAACATTCTTTTAGCTTATCCGCTACCAGCAAATCAAAGAGCGTATCATACTCTCTGTTCACGTTTCGACTTCTCACGTAATAGTTTAGCAAGTTCTTCAGTCTTGCCGTAAACATCGTATAAGTCTCTTCTGTCGTCTTCTTAGCATCCACAAATCTGGCTCTGTATTCTCTCGAGGTCAATTTAAATTCTTTTAATAAGTGCTGCTTGACTTTATCGTAATTGTCTAGATCATCGTATGACAATCTATTCAGAACGGTTCGAGCTTTCGGCGTCATCAATGGTAGTAATAATTTCACCCAAAACGGCTTTTCCACAGCAAAACTGCGAAACGCGTTCTCGACTGTTTCAAAATATAATGGCACCTCCATCATATCAGTTGGCATTTGAGGCAATACATGCTTCATTGCATCACCTATTTTCTTAATTTTTGACACCAAAGTTTCACTTTCTTGCTGCTTCCTTCTTTCTGCTTCCCGTTCTTCTCTCATTTGTGTTTCTTTCAATGTCAATTTTGATTTCTCCAGTTTCAGACGTTCCTGTCTTTCTGCCTCTGCCTTTTCCAAACTTTCTTTCTGAAATTTGAGTTCTTCTTGTCTTATCTGTTCTGCGCGTTCTAACTCTAACGTTCGCGCTTTTTCTTTTTCTTCTTCACGCATTCTCTTTGCTTCAATCTGTTGCTGACGAACCTCTTCATCACTTTTTCTAGCTTTTTCAAATTCAATCATCTGCTCCAATCTTCTTCTTTCAGCATCTTCCCTATCTCTTTTCAACTGTTCTAACTGAATCTCAAACTGATTCTTTTGCAATTCAAGTTCTGCCTTACGCACTTGTTCTGCTTTATCTTCTCTCTCTCTTTGCAGACGTTCTGCTTTCTCTTCTTTCTCTCTCTGCAAGCGCAATTCGTCTTGTCTTACACGTTCTGCTTCTTGTCTCAACTCTTTCTCTTCTTGTCTTCGTTTATCTTCTCTTTCTTTCTCTTCTTGTCTCAGTTCTTTCTCTTCTTGTCTCCGTTTCTCCTCTCTTTCTTTCTCTTCTTGTCTCCGTTTCTCCTCCCTATCTTCTTTCATCATCATCCACTGCATCAACATCTCCATAGACATAGGCGCAGGAGGTTTTTCAATAGCCTTTTCTACGGCACCGCCAACGGCACCTTCTTCTTCGACTTCTTCTTTAACCCACACTTCAGCGAGTTCATGTATCATGTCACCACGTGACATACCTTCTAATTGTTCTTCCTTAAAACCGGCTTTCAACAAACGCTGTTTTAGCCTTTCCGTAGACATCTTCTTAATATCTGCTTGTCTTTCAGCACTTAGTTTCTCCATCTTACTTGTTTACTTCGGTGATTTCTCTTTTCAAAGAAGTCACGGTTTTTCTTGTTGTGTGAATCGATAAACAAACGGGATTTCTTTTATATTTGTTCGTGGAAAACAACGAAATTTTTATACCGTTTCTCGTGTTCCACCGTCGTTGATATCGTAAACTCGTCACACAGCACACAACGCGTAGATTCTTCTAACACCGTTGTAAATTCTTTTATCACCGTCGTAGATTCTTCTATCCGCCGAAGGAGGTGATAACGTGAATTTTAATCCACCGTGAGTTTATATCCACCGTGAGTATTTATCCACCGTGAGTATTTATCCACCGTGAGTATTTATCCACCGTGAGTATTTATCCACCGTGAGTTCTTATCCACCGTGAGTTCTTATCCACCGTGAGTTCTTATCCACACCGTCACTGCCACCAATAATGTCAACCCAATCCTTCCGTTGACAATCCTTCTGATTAAATCCTTGTTCTCTTCCTACTTAACGCCTATTTAACGTTCACCTTTTGAACACTAATTCTACGTATAAGTATAACCTGAACTAATCAGCAACACAGTTTAATATCCTTTAGTTTAATAAGAAACAAACAGACAGAACTCAATTCGATTACAACTCGACTAGTCAGCCACACTACTACAGCGAACACACTCGAATTCAAACTTCTCTAGTCAGCATAATTCTTCGCGCCTCTTGACACACCTGTCTTCTGTGCGCATAAGCGAACTCTAATAATATACATATAGCGCGCCGCTGCCGATGTCGGCCGGCCGCGCGTGTCACTAAGACTAAACGTTATACATCTATCATATATACATATACACGTGAAACTAAAGTAAACGCACTAAATATATACGCTAACATCTCGCACTGCAAGACTGTACACAAAACTCAGTTCACATTAAGTGTAGGGCCTATACTTATAAACTTGTCCTATCATTTTGCTTTCAGACAAAGACTACGCTGTACAGATAATATAACTGAGGAAACAACATCTCTTGGACTAACACTAATGAGAGCAATGGACTTAATGACCGAGGACAATTGAGATAATTTATGGTTACAGTTAGTTACAGTTACAGTTAATATATGCTGGTTAAGCATATAAGCTTTTAGTGCCAGTATATATATATATATATATATATATATATATATATATATATATATATATATATCCTTCCATCCAATTGTCCAGTTTGTGTTTGAAACTGTTCAGGCTTGGTGCAGATTCTACTTCATGTGGTAACCGGTTGCAGTGATCCACAAGTCTTTGGCTAAAAAGGAATTTTCTAATGTGTAACCGCACCCAGTTTCAGATTATGACCTCTCAAATTTCCAGTTGCTCCTTTCTGAAAGGTTTTTCATCTATATTTTCGAGTCCGTTTATAATTTTGTACGTCTCAATAAGATAATGATTTATTCTTACCCATCACCGCCAAAATGACTAGCGTCAGAAACTGATGATGATGATGACGACGACGAGTCGACGACGACGAGTCGACGACGACGACGATGATGATGATGACGACGATGACTAGTATGCATTCAAACTCTCGTTGATTTGTTTCTCCAGATTCCTTGTCAACCCATAAGACAGAAGCAAATCCTAACACCGCTACTCAATACGATGCGGTAAAATTCCTTAAAAGAGCCTCGAATTACAGTCTTGTTGTCCTCGAGACCAAGGTCTTGGTCTCGAGTGCACTCGAGTTCGTTTTTAAAAGTCTTGGTCTTGGTCTTGGTCTTGAGGTTCAAGGTCTTGGTCTTGGTCTTGGTCTTGAGGCTCATGGTCTTGGTCTTGCTCTTGAGGTTCAAAGTCTTGGTCTTGGTCTCGCAAGACCAAGACCAAGACCGGCTGTTAATATGAACAGTCATTTAACAGAACTCAAGAATTATTCTGTATCAAGCCTGCTTGCATCATACGACAAATATCTATGGATGGATACAAGTCATGTTGTTCAGAAAAACCCATTGGCAGTAGCAACAGTTATTCTGTATCAGACGGTATGATAAACCATGGGAAGATTTCAAAAGGACTCACTATCTGTACATTTACATCCAGTGCTTGAAAAGCTACTGTGTGTGTGTCAGCGACTTCAGCACCTGTAGAACGTATTTTTTCACATGGCGGAATTTTTATGGTCAGAAAATTCTGAGCGAAATGTTTTTTCTTATAAAATACAAAAGGCATTTGGTGTAAGAGTTTGCATGAAGGACTTTGAATAAAATTCGGATTTCTCTGCAGTTTGCATTTAAAGTTAATTTGCTTGAATAAAATAAAAGACTCGTGTTTTCATTAAAATAGCGAATATTCCGACTTTACAATTTTTAGAAGTCTTGACCTGATTTCGATGTTTTGGGTCTTGGTCTTGGTCTTGGTCTTGAGGTTCAAGGTCTTGGTCTTGGTCTTGGTCTCGAGGTTCAAAGTCTTGGTCTTGGTCTTGGTCTCGAGGTTCAAGGTCTTGGCCTTGGTCTTGGTCTTGAGGTTCAAGGTCTTCGTCTTGGTCTTGAGGTTTAAGGTCTTGACAACAAGACTGTCGAATTATGAAGCGATCGTTCGGGCGTGAACAGTTGAACTCTGAACTCGGACGGGTCTAGGGGCCTAAGGCCCCTCTTCGGTTATGAAAACATATTTGACAGCAAAGAATAGACCTGTAAAAGTGATATCCAGTGTGGAGTTGAACCCATAGGAGTTTCCACTATTCATACAATGTTGCCCTTAGGGGTCGTTCATAAAGGATATCCGTAATAAGGGACAGGGAGGGGGAGTGTAGGACATTATCCCCCCCGGACATTATCCCCCCCGGACATTATCCCCCCCGGACAAAAGCCCCCCGGACAGAATCCCCCCGGGGTAGGACATTATCCCCCCGGCTAGGAAATAATAACCTATATTTCACACATATATATCAAACATACATATATACATACACGCATAAAATACATATATACATACAAACATATATACATACATGCATAATATACATATATCAAATCAAATCAAATCAAATCAAAAAGTCTTTATTGCAACCAAAAAAAACAAAACGTAACAAGCTTTCCATATATCAACGTAAAAAACCACAAGAAAAAATACATCTTTTCGATTATAAATACAACATATAAATACTGGTTAAAGGTTGCAAAGGGTGGCCCCAAAGGGATATAATCCCGCTAGGCGGGGTCACCCATACAACGTATTATAATTTCTAAATTCATGGCTGGCTTTTCTTAATTAAGTTCAAACTCTCTTAACTAAATTCTTAACTAAATGGCTCAACAGCCGGGCCCCGGTGCACATACACGCCCACCAAGTGAAGATGTCTCTTATGTTAATTAAGGCTTTTGTCATATCAAACTGGGGGAGCTATACATTAATTAGATATTCTCTTAGTTGAATTTTAAATGCGAAGCGATTTTTAGAGTGCTGAATTTCAAGTGGAGTCTCATTCCAAAGTTGTGGCCCTGATGCTTTCATACTAAATTCTCTTATATTTGTACCTACATATATACATATATACATGCATATATACATACATACATACATATATACACACATACATATATACATACATATATACATACATATATACAAATATACATACATATATACATACATAAATACAGTCTTGTTGTCAAGACCTTAAACCTCAAGACCAAGACCAAGACCAAGACCTTGAACCTCAAGACCAAGACCAAGACCAAGACCTTGAACCTCAAGACCAAGACCAAGACCAAGACTTTGAACCTCAAGACCAAGACCAAGACCAAGACCAAGAAACTCAAGACTAAAACCGAGTACAATACCCAAAAAATCACAACCATATCCAGATTTCTATATCTTACTAAAAAAAATTGTCAAGTCAGACTACTCGTCGTTTTAATTAAAACACGAATCTTTTATTTTATTCAAACAAAACAATTCCAAATGCAGACTGCAGAGAATTCCGAATTCGTATTTACAAAAGTCCTCCGTGCGAAATCTTATTCCATATGCCTGTTGCATTTTATAAAAACCAATTCCCTCAGAATTTTCTGACCAAGACGTGACCTGTGGGGCCTCATAAAAATTCTGCCATGTGAAAAATACGTTCTACAGTGCTGAATTCACTGGCACACAGAGCAGCTTTTCAAGTACCGGATGTAAATGTACAAATTGTGAGTCTGTTTTGAAATCATTCCATGGTAACTAACCGGAAGTCAAAATAAATGTCAAAAGCAACAGTAAAACCTCACTCACACCGTGTAAAGACTAAACCAATTGTATTAGTAATTATTGGATAAATTTTTAAAATCCTTACGTTTTGTCAAATGACTGTTCATATTGACAGCCGGTGTTGGTCTTGGTCTTGTGAGACCAAGACTTTGAGCCTCAAGACCAAGACCAAGACCAAGACCTTGAACCTCAAGACCAAGACCAAGACCTTGAACCTCAAGACCAAGACCAAGACCAAGACTTTTAAAAACGAACTCGAGTGCACTCGAGACCAAGACCTTGGTCTCGAGGACAACAAGACTGCATAAATACATACATACACCTCAACATAACGACTTCCATTCGTTCAGTTAACTTCCATTCATTCGTTAACAATTCTATACTTTATACCTAAGCTGACCAAACAACCTGACACTAGGGCAACAGGGCTATTAAGTTTTATCAATTACATTTGTAAACACATCACAAACTTAAATTCGTTCAGTTAAGTTCCTTTCATTTCATACCTTAGTGAGTAGTGACGCTAACAAGGATGCGGGAGACGGCTTGTAGCTGCTTGGCGCTGTGCCTGATCCGCTTTTTGGGCAGCGAACCTCGCGAATCCTGACATTAACAAGCCTTAAGTTAAGAACTAGGCGACTAACAAGTCTTATTTTTACACCTGAATGACACTAATAAGTCTTTAGTCTATACGTTTACAACATTAACAAGCTGACACGAGGGCAACAGGGCTAGTAAAATTTCTCAATTAAATGTAGAAATAGGCTTATCACACAGAGGGGGATTTTGTCCGGGGGGATTTTGTCCTAGCTAAAATCGGGGGGATTCTGTCCGGGGGGGCTTTTGCAGTGTTATTTAAGTTAACTAAAACTGAAAGTGACTTTAAGTTAACTGAAAAGTTCTAATTCAGTTAACTGAAACTAAAACTAAAACTGAAAAGTTCTGAAAACTGAAACTAAAACTAAACTGAAAAGTACAAAACTACAACTAAAACTAAACTTGAATGTTGAAAACTGAATTAATTTTTCTTGTGTGGCGCACAGAGCGAGTGGCAGACATGTCTGCAATAGTTAGCGGCGCACATACTGATCGGTGCACATGTCTGTAAGCAATATCGGTTAAGCAAACATCCGTTTGAGTCGTGTCTCTGTCAGATTTCTCGTTAGCGGTAATAGACTAGGCTTGGAATCTTAAAATGACCTTGTTAGAAGGAAATCATGTAACAATTTGAATTTGCTACTAGGTGTTTCTAGACTAATTTGACCCTGCTGAAAACGAAAAATCGCGGTTAGCAAGCTGGATTTTTAGCGGTTGAATGGTAAAACAAGATGGCGGCCAAAGTGGTGGACCGTATCTTCATATGGCTATGAGTTAAGTTATGTATGCGATGGAAACATGATGTTGAATCTAAATTAACATTTTCCGAATCAAGGAATGTGATGGAATTAAAGACACATATGTAGCACTGCCGCAAAAGAAAATGACGGACAAAATGGCGGCCAATGTCTTCAAATGGCTATTAAACAAAATGGCGGACAAAATGGCGGCCGGTCTGGAGTAGTGTTTTCTTGGTCAAATACATGAAATTTGTTATATCTTGTGATTGCAGTTGAACCATTTTATACATTACGTATGCAATATTTATGTTCATGACTTGACTGATATAGACTCCAGCTATTTCAAGCATTGTTGCAGTCAATGCAATTGCACATAGGCCTATGTGTAGGCCTACATGGCAAGTTCGCACTTCGACAGGAGCAGCGCTTGGTGCAACACTTATCAACTTTGCCTAATTTACAGTAGACAAACTCTATACACGACTGTGGCACAGGATCATTTGTAGAACACCCTCTTCATCACACTCCATCCTGATGAGGTTGGCGTTGGAGCCATTTTGGTCGCCATCTTGTTTTCCCATGCAACCGTTAAAACTCCAGCTTGCTGACCGCAATTTTCGTTTTCAGCAGGGTCAAATTAGTCTAGAAACACCTAGTAGCAAATTGTTATGATTTGCTTCTTACAGTCATTTCTAGAGACTTTTTAAAATTCCAAGCCTAGACTATAAGCCTATTTTTCAAATGCAGTCAATCATCAATGATGTGATTTGACCATGAAAGCTAATAAAAATGAATGAATGTCATTAATAAAAATGAAATTCAGTTACTTCTTGGAATGCACACAAAACTAAATTAAAACTCGAAAGTTTTTAAAACTGAAACTAAAACTGAAACTGAAAAGATGTGAAAACTATAACTAAAACTAAACTGGAAAGTTTTAGCAAAACTAAAACTATAACTGAAACTGAAAAGTTAACTGAAACTTAAATAACACTGGGCTTTTGTCCGGGGGGATAATGTCCGGGGGGATAATGTCCGTTCCCCGGGAGGGGTCATCCAAATGCGGACAAAGGGGCCCGGGTTATGACCAGTGCGGACATCCGCATCTAAAATTTGATACATAGTTTTTTTAGTACAACCTGTGTGTCTTTAACACCAACTTCAGTCAGACGACAGACATTCTGTTCTGCATTCGTTCGTCATTAGTAATGTATCGTCGCAGACAGATGAATAGTGCTTCTGAATCGTTGCATCGATTTCCTTTCGACTGTTTACGAACTATGGCACTTAAATCTCTGCTATTATTATAATAAATATTTCATGTTTCAACCTTAATATCTTAAGTTGCATAAATCCACCACTACTGTCTCTGTTCATTTTACTAGATGTATGAATATATATATGTGGACTTTCCTAGGCCTAAGAACTTGCACTGTGGAATAATTGAGTTTGGTATGCAAAAGCAGCAGAAAGGAAGTCCGTTGATGGGTATGCAGGTCTGTGTTGCCACACCGCAGGCGTCTTTTAGTCAGTCGATCGTCCTCTGATGCGGACGTCCGCAGAGAGGGAGGGATGGAGGGTAAGGACAAATACGGACAAATACGGACGAGGGAGGGAGGGGTCCAAAGTAGGTGGGCGCATCCACTTGACATCGATCTCTGGATAATCCCTTTGATAAGACAAAGCGCTCATGAATAAGCTGGTGCCCTGCGCTTAGCCTCAGAGTAGCAGCCCGCGACTTCCTCGCTGGTCTCATATTTCCTCTTTCATGTTCGATCATCTTCTTTGGCTTCCCCTAACTGCTCGAATTCAGCTTAAGGTTCTCACTTTAGTCCTTCGGTCCTGTACAGGCTTAACACCCAAGTACCTCTGTGACCTCGTTCGTCAGCCAGTTTCAGTTACTTCCCTCCGTCCACTGCGATCGCTTAATCGCCATGATTTTCTTGTACCACGAGCCAGAACCACTATGACCAAAACTCGATCCTTTTCTTGCATTGGTCCTTCTCTATGGAATCAATTAACTCCCTCCATTGACACGTGCCTCTTTATTAGCTGGTGGCCAATTAGTGCCTCGTTCCGTTGTCTTAAAACCACTTTCTATGCACTGGGAGCGCCTCTGATTAGCGAATACTGCGAGAGGCGCTTTATAAATGTTTAGATACAATACAATACTATTTAGACATTTGGAGATTACGAGTACGACTATGTCATTTTCTTGCGGATGTCCTTTATGGACGACCCCTTACTTAGCTATAGCCAAACCAGCTTCATCTTTAATCAGTTTTCTTGGCAGTCTGTCCCTCCCACTCCCATGCAGTCAGCCGGGAGTCGTTGACTGGTAACGTCTTCATAGGCTGCATGACCCATCTGTTAGCAATGTTGTCCATGTCACCCTATAGGTGCAGCCACCTAATACCACAGTTTCAACAAACTGATGCTCAACTTCGTCCTCGTGTCGACGGCCTCTTCCAATCTGACAACCGATCGGACTTCAAACAGTCTGACTCGAATGAAGACTCAGTGACGGCTCTACATGGGGCCAGAACCCTCCACCCGAGTACCTGCATGACCTAATTAAGGTTCCCTCCCTCATAGTCTGAAATGAAATCGTCGACGCACTGCCAGATATGGTTATGGAACAGATCGATAAAAGAAGAGGTTAAGAAATCTTTGTTTTATATCCTTGTCATTTTTTGTCAATAAAACAAAAGAATGAAAAGATATTAGTCACAAGAAGCAGATATATCTTTGTCATAAGAATTTTGCTAACAAAAGTTAATTAATGCCTTCTTGATTTTAAGCCTGAAAATGGCTCAGATGCGTTCTCATTGATAAGGCAGTCAGCTTCTTTAATCATTTATGTTCATTGCAATGCACTTAATTAGACGGCGAGGGAGAGAAATGGCCATCCGCCTTCATATGTCGAGGCCCGAGGCTGAGAAAATGAAATCGCTAACACTTCGTATACCCATGGTTTAAGAAACTGGTCTTCTATTTGTCAAGTAGGAGCGATGGTCTAGTGGTAAGCGTGCTGGACTGTCAACACAGAAGTTTAGGTTCAAAACTTACCGGGTATCTTTCTTCTCGGGCAGATAGATTTCTTAGGTATACTTGTCTCGTTTATGCATGTGATAGGGTACCTGGCGAACTGAGACCAGCTTAAACTGGAAACTGTGTCAGCAGACCAGACGGCGAAGAAGAGGACTGGCCTCAGGGTATACACTATAAAAAAAATTGGGTAATGCTAGTCTTAGGCCTAATGCTTGTTGTTGTTATGAGTGACACAAACGTGAATGATGAAACGCATGCATTTAGACAGGGCTTCAAACTGCACTAAAATGTACGTACGAGCGATTGAGAATCAAACACCTTCCGTCGGTTATACCCCTGCATCCCCAAGTACCCCTCCCCAAACCCCAATACACCTGGATGTCTCCCGGAGTTGCCTCCTCTTGAACTTAAGTCTGGCTACGCCACTGCCCTTGTGTAACATTATAGACTAAGTAGCCTATATAGAAAACTCCAGATACATACATACATACATACATACATACATACATACATACATACATACATACATACATACATACATACATACATACATACATACATACATACATACGTACATACATACATACATACATACATACATACACACACATACATACATACATACATACATACATACATACATACATACATACATACATACATACATACATGCATGCATACATACAATTATTTCAGTCTGCAGGCATTTTAGGCTCAAACTCAACCGTCATCCTATAGCCTACGTCTTCATAATATTCGGGTTTCCTTCTAGCGGGACACTCATCCCTTCTGGATATCCGTTTGTCTCCCTTACCAGTTTACTGTGTGATCTGGCTTGTATTATCCTTATTCAACAGTTTGCGATTTATTCTGTATCATCACTGACACTGTTAACCATTTCATGGGAACAATAAAAGAATTGATTAATTGAATGATTGATTGATTGATTGATTGATTGATTGATTGATTGATTGAAAATATCCTACAGTTCCAGAATCCAAATTGTATTGTACTGTATTGTATCTGAACATTTACGTATTTAGCGCCCGAGTGACAGAACTGTACGTAGTCCTATCTTTCACTATGCTGTAGGCCTAGGCTATTTGAGTACAATATTATTATCAGCGTTTTGTTATAATTATTGTTACAGTTGTCCTACATTTTGTACAAAGCTGTGAATCTAAACACAAAAATGTATGGAAACCTAAAACCAATGAAAAATACGCAAACATGTATTTTGAAGGGAGAAACGCGCCATGTTCACATGCAGGGCTCCGCGCCTTGACCTCTGGCCTCTGAACTCCACTGGGAGCTTCCCACAACCCCAGGCTGACGCTCCGCTCTGGCCATGTGTCCCCATTGCTGAGAATCTGGTCACCGTTGACTCTGAATGAAATGTTAATGTATTTGGCGGATCTTTTTTCCCTTTTTCTTGTGAATGTAGTTTATGCTATATTTCATCATTTTCATGTTATATTTATTGCATTACATAAAACAGTGTCTATGCGGGCCTACAAGATAAAAACTGTGTATAGGCCTTGAGTATAAAAGGTCCTCGATAGCATAGTACCCGGAGTCAGTCGCTAAGGAGTTAACGACTGACTTGATGAGTTATCGACTGACTTAGCGACTCAGTCGACTCAGTCGCATGCTTATCGACTGACTAAGTCGCTTAGACTTATCGACTGACTTAGCGACTTGAAATCGACTTCTCAGGTAATCAGGTATGTCTATTGATCATACCTGATAACCTAACAATATAAAGCATTTTACCGCATACTGTAGGCCTACTGACCGTGCCATCATTTCCGTGGGTATTAGATGGAACCCATATGGGCTCTATACGGGTCCAGTATACGGGTCCTTATACGGGTCCAGTATACGGGTCCAATATGGGAATATGGGCTCCGCTGCATGTGGGCATGCTGACAGGGGCATACCGATGACTGTGAAAATTTATGTTAATGTGAAATTGAGCGCCTGATAAATCGACCGAATCCAGGAGGATTTATAGCAGTTACTAAGCAGTACCGATCTTGCAGCCAACCAGTTGGTCGAAACTGCTGATGCGTGCCTCTTTCAGGCAGCGCCGCAGTAGGGCCTAGCAGAGAATGAGAATCATATACTCCGGCACTTATTCCACCTCTTCGTAGCCTAATCATCAACGCCATCTTCGTAATAGAATGCATAAATTCACTTTATACCAAAAAAGACAAAAAAACAACTATATCTTTCGTATTCTCTGTAAGAACTCTCAGTGGCGGCGCGTGGGTTTTTCAAAGGTGGTGTGAAGCATCAGTGTGCCGCCCCCTCCCCCCTAAGGCGACAGGCCTGTCTAGTAGTCTATAGGGAAATTTTTTCTGTGTTGTGTATGATAGTGTTTAGTAGTATAGCCTTAACCTAGTATAGAGCACAGTAGCAGATGAAGCAGATCCGTTACTAGTATCAATGTGTACTGCAGCACTTAAAGTAGGCCTACTTTTAGCAAATCAAATCAGCGGGGTTTTCAGAGAGCAGACAAAAAGAGGCCCGAGTCCAGTTTCCAGAAGGATTGGTGGAAGGATCAGATGGCCAAATCAAATTAGAGTGGGTCCCCAGAAAGTAGTCCAAAAGATACCCCAGTCCAGTTTCCACGGAGCCATGCAGATCAAGAGAAGAGGCAGAGCAGCTGCTAAGGCGGGTGTCGTTTATTGCGAGAAGAATTTAAAGGCGGAGGATCAGATGAGTCAGGATAGTTCTTGAAAAAGTGAGATTTCAGTTTTGAGTGGAAAGCCAGATGATGATAGAGGACCATGAGGAGGAGAATGAAGGACGGGTTGTAATGATGATGGAGGAACTGAGAAGCTGCGGAATTCAGAGGGGAGATCAATCCATAGGCGTGGTGCTGTGTTGAATAGGCCTACGGCTCGGTTGGAGAACTCGAGATGAGTAGTGACTGGCCGTCAAGAAAGACTGAGATAGGAGGATGATCGGGTGGAGCGCGTTGTTTGAATGGTGAAGAGATCACTGAGGCACTTGGGCCGGTAATATTGTAGAAAGTTGTAGGTTAGTGTAATATAATGAAGTGGATTCGCTCTGTGATTTTTAACCAATGGAAGGATTTGAGGATGGGAGTAATATGATGATGTTTGGGCGTTCTAGTGACAGCTCTGGCAAGTGAGATTTGGATAAGTTGCAGACGCTTCATTTGGGTGGATTCAATCATTCAAGGTTGAGGAAGATGGAACTGCAGTAATCAAGCTTTGAATGAACAATAGAGCTATTATAGAGGTAGCAATGGTGGAGGCAGTTTTAAGGTAGAGCATGTTCCGGATGCGTCGGATGTCACGAATGTGCATGAAACAGGAGTGCGGGAGGACGGAGATGTGGCTAGAGAAGGAGAGGTGTGCATCAAAAGTATAATACCACATTATCAATATAATCAAGCGCAATCATTAGGCCTATTTCTAGAAACCAGAGGCGTAGCTATAGGGGTGCAGAGGGTATACATGTGTCCCCGGGCGTCAAGGGAAGGGGCGCCAAAATGAAGGTTAAGATAAATAATTTTACTCTTAATTTTGATGCACTTTTAACTAATTTATCACAAATAAATTTAAATGATTTTATTTTGGAGCCCAAAATAGGCCTAGGCCTATATCCAGTTATATCCATATTACTTACAAACCAGTTCTCAGGTATGATTTTGGCGCCCCTTCAGCAATAGGCTAAGGTTCAACTTGCATGTACTAGCCTACCTGCATTTTTCATATTTTATTTTATTAAAATTAAAATTGCCATTCTATTATTTGGAAAATGTGAAATTGTAAACAGGGTGGGGGCGTCAAATTCATAGTTCGTCCCCGGGCTCAAAATATCCTAGCTACGCCGCTACTAGAAACTATATGCTTAAAATGATCTAAATCAATTTAAAACTAAGAAATACATTGAAACTCGCATGAATAGTGAAGATTTACAGTTCACTGAATTATGATATAAAAGTTTCATTGAAATGTCTAGCAACGAATTACGTAATAACTCCAAATGAAACACTACGGTGACCACAGGAAGCACCGAAAAAAATATTTCAGGTATAGTCAAAGTGCCGCCCCCCTCAAGTAGCCGCCCGGTGCGACCGCACCCCCTTGCACCCCCCACGCGCCGCCACTGAGAACTCTTACTAATAGAGCAAACCCTTTGTCATATAATGTACCAAGTGGCGGCATGTCAGCTTTTTTCTAAACAAACGAATGTTGGATTGTATTGTAAGTGTGTCAAATCGACTTGAAACCGCGATTAAAACAACAAGCAAAAATATTAAGTGAACGAAGTCGCTAGCAGTCGATAGCTTAGCGACTGGTTTCGACTTGAGGGCTTAGCGGTTGTGGCGGATGGCGGTGGCGCAGGGGACTATGATAGCATCCCTATACGCGGCCTACGAATAGCCTACACCTAAGAACTTACGGTATCAACCATTCTTAGGTACGTATCAGACGATGGCCGTTTTTTAAGTCGACGAAACCAACTTCGTATTGTACTTATTGTGATAGTCCTTCTTCTTAGCATCTGCCCGAAGGCAGCGTCTGCGATTTGACAGCCGGGCGTCTGTCGATCCATTTGGCGGCTCAGGTAGACGAGACCTGGGAGGAGATTTCGGAATGTTTGGCGACGCGGTAGAGGCCGGTTGGTTTACCTAGTGCTGCTGGGGTCTGGGGTTGCGTGTTGCACGAAATGATTTGAGCGACTAATGAGCCGATTGGGGTCGAGGGTTTAGGAGTATTATTTACAAATTGTGAATTAGGTCTACAACAAGCGTTGTCATTTGGATTAGTGGGAGAACGACTGTGTTCTCTCCGTTTATCTGCCGCCGATTGTTTTGCTGTGTGTAGGGTCAGAGATTGTGATCATTGTGCATTTTAGTCACTTATCCATGACGGACTGCAGACTAAAGCAGTCAGACGACTACTTTCTTAATTAGGATGAGTTTCAGCCATAAGTGGAGTTGACCTGAGTCTTTGGGAGATTGGTGCCTGATTAGTGCACGCAGGTAAGCGAATTGCGCTACGTCAAGGAACATATTATGAGACATGAGATTAGACCCAACGACTTTAGTGTAGCTGTGCTTTGGCTGGACGCCAGGGCTTTGACTCATGAGGGCTCCGAAGTTTTATCCGCCTGAGATAATTACAGGTCGTCTGCGAATCATCTTCCGTTTCAGCTCGGAGCCATTTTGGCGATGATTAGGGTAAGCAGTGCGAGGGTCGGAAGGTGCTGCTCAAAACCATAGAGGTCCTGCAAGAGCCGGAAGCTCTGTTCCCTGCAGACGGTAGAATTGCACCAGCCACCAGGTGAGTTTTCTGTGATCTACTGAATTGGGATTTTGAATCTGTGTACTGTATACGACCTGAGGTGTACATTTGCAGCAAAATACACCTGCACATGTGTTTTGGATTTTTGTGATTTATTTAATCAAGTATTATTTAGCTAGTTATTATTTAAAACACTTGTAGTGCTTATACAAAGTCAGTAAGTCTGGATCTGAGCACATGACTTTGGGTTGGCTTACATTTGAAACTGTCTTAAAATTCACCTATTTAGATAAGTTTGATAGTCATAGGTGCAGTGCTTTTATGAGGCACCTAAAATGCACTGACAGCGCTGTGTTAAGTGCCTAGATATAAGGTGAAGAAAATACGGTTTGCTATTTGTTCGCCAAATGCACAACCAAGCTTCCAATATGACTTTTCGTAGTTGAATATTTGCAAATTCATTATCACACACACATGCACGCACACTCACACATGGGCGCACACACACACACAAACACACGCATACAAACCCAGCATCCCACTGATGACGATCTCACCTCAGTTTGGAATTTTTACACCACCTATGATCTACTGATACTTCTAACATTAGAACAAATGAAAATATGAAACAATCCACAAATCCAGAGCATGGAAAAAGTGGGAAAAGATGTTACCTATATTCCAAGTAAAAGGTCACTATAAAGTGTTTACAACTATCAATATTTGACTAAAGTAAATAATCATAAATGAGTGTACTGTAGTCAGTTTGCTCACATTTCAGTATTCAGAGTTCCAGTCCATTCATTCATATTGGCTACATGGGCTTCTTATATATGAAGTCGGTAATCCTGTCTGCACTTAGATCCACATGCTTAACAAAGCCCTTCTCTCCTCTGTTCAAGGACAGGCTACATTTTATTACCATGTTTATATATACTGTTATGTGTTTATTGAACTACAGGTGAAAGATCCAATGTCGGAAACTAAGGGAGGAAGTTCGTTCTTTCCGACTTTGGGAGTTGAAAGAAGACGCAGAGAATCTCCCACCGAGCAAACATTGATTGCTCAGATAATGCACTTCAGATGGCGTTTATCTGCAGTTTATAGTTTATTTCCCATGTTGCTTTATTTGTTAATCATAACAACTCCCTGCCTTGGACTGGAGTTCCAACAAAATATAACGGTTCTTGATCAACAACCAGCTGGATCGGTTATTGGTCAAATCGGGGCTGGCATAACCAATGCCAATCCCCCGTTTTCGATTTACATGATAAACGAGAATGACAGAAATGACCTTGAAATTCTGGCCAATGGTACAATCAGGCTTAAGACAAAAATCGAACGGAGCAGAAAATCTTTGTATGAATTCTTGGCGATAGCAGCTGATACAGTTCAGATTCGGGTCAGCATCTCGGTTTTGCCATTAACCAATCGCCCACCTGTTTTTAACCCCAGTTTCATCAATCTAACCATTCTCGAGACAGTGCCCGTTGAAAGCACATTCTTCCTAGGCAGCGCAAGTGACCCAGATTTCGGTCCAAGTGGAATTGCAAGATACGAGATCTCCTCCGGAAACACAAACAATGTTTTTCGTCTAAATATAAGCCAAGCGCCGAATGGAGCAAAAATAGTAAGCCTTGGTCTAACCAAGAAGCTGGATTACAAAGCAAATGCAAGATATCTTATCACAGTTCGAGCTTACGACACCGGTTCCCCAGCGTTATATGCAGATCTTCTGGTGAACATAACCATAGTAAATGTTTACGATAACCAGCCAGTGTTTAACGTGTCGTCTTTCAGTGCTGTGGTTCACGAGGATGCACTGATTGGAACGAGTGTTGTAAGCACAGTAGCAACTCACCAGGGATCCAGTCAGAGTGGACGGATTACATATTCAATAGATCAACAACGAAGCAACAGAGGTTACAGCGATTTTTCCATTGATGCTGTAACTGGGTTGGTCTCTGTTGCACTGCGTTTGAGCTTCACTAGGCAGAGTTCTTACGAGTTGACGGTCATTGCTGAAGATGACACGGTTGTTAGGTTACAAGCGACTGCAGTGGTACAGATTCAGGTGATCAGCGTCAACATCCAACCACCTGTTATTACTCTGATATTCCTTTCAGATGATGGTAGCGCAAAGGTTACAAAGTCTGCCAATCCAGACGATTCGATTGCCTATGTGTCTGTCTCCTACCCTGACCAGATCGACGGCTCCTTCATAAATGTCACGCTTTTGGGCGGTGACGGATATTTTGGACTTCGTAGAGTTGGAAATATCGTTTTTTTGGTTGTTGTTTCGCGATCTTTGGAAAGTGCAAAGCCATTTTATCAGATATCAGTTTTCGCCGTTGATTCCATCCTTCTGTCAAGATTTGCATATGAAAATTTCACACTGTACATTGTTGATGGAAACAGCAGTGGCCTTGTATTCTCACAAAATCCCTACTACTCCACAGTCGATTCAACTGCACTGCCAGGCATGTCTGTAGTTCAGGTTTCACTTATAGATGGCAGCACTGGGAATGAAAATATTTCATGTTTCTACCGAATTATGCCCCTCGAAGACAGTGGCTACGAGCGGTTCTACATAGACAGATATTCTGGCAATATCGTTACTGCAGTTAAGTTTGACTGCAAAGCCCCTTCCAGTTATCGACTGACTGTAGCAGCGCTTGATCCAACGTCTTCCATGGTTCTGGCCACGACCGAAGTCATCGTGAATATACGGTTTGTCTTCAATTCACGACCTTTCTTTAACCAGACTTTCTACAGGATTTTCATTCCAGAAAGGCTTCCTATCAACTCTTGCGTTGGACACGTGAGTTTTATTTCATTTTAAGATTTGTATTTCAAATTGTTATATAGTTCTTGTTTCCCCAGGATCCTTAATGCACAGGCATGATGGCTGACTGGTTGGCTGGCAGGCTGTCTGGTTGGCTGGCTGGTTGGCTGGCAGGCTGTCTGGTTGGCTGGCTGGTTGGCTGGCAGGCTGTCTGGTTGGCTGGCTGGTTGGCTGGCAGGCTGTCTGGTTGGCTGGCTGGTTGGCTGGCAGGCTGGCTGGTTGGCTGGCTGGTTGGTTGGCAGGCTGTCTGGTTGGCTGGCTGGTTGGCTGGCAGGCTGTCTGGTTGGCTGGAAAGTTCTGAAGTTACAGCAGGCTAAGTAGCAAAGTTAGAATGTCAGTCTGTCAAAACTATGTTGGAAAATGTTGCGTCTGTGGTTTGGTTAATCACTTCAAGTTGAAGTCTGTTTTGCTGGTATATAAACAGACACTGAACAGGATCATAGTCCCTCCAGACAGAGGGCTATTTGCGATTGCTGATCCATGATTTGCAGTTATTTACACCTTTTGGGATATTTTGCTGTTCTGCTAATGAAATCATTTGAGCTGGTTCCCTACTATACATACAAGATCCAAGCAACAGTTGAATGGATGGGTGGGTGGGTGGGTGGGTGGGTGGGTGGGTGGGTGGGTGGGTGGGTGGGTGGATGGATGGATGGATGGATGGATGGATGGATGGATGGATGGATGGATGGATGGATGGATGGATGGATGGAACAGTAGACAGAAGATTGACCACAAATGTACTGATGTAAACATCTACTCCGGAATGGAAGTGAACAGATTTCAACCAATTTCAGCTTGTCCTCCAACTACTAGTACTTTTAAATGCATTGACATATATTGGTTAATTCACTATTACCAGTAGCATAGACAGTCCTTATTGATGTCTTTAATATCTTAGTTTACTGTGTGCTTTGAATCATTTTTTACAAATCTATTGATTGAAAGTGAAGCAATCAATCAAATGACCGATTGCCAATTTATAGAAATCATTGATCAACCATCAATCATGTGCACAACTAAGTGAATAAGAAATTGATCAGTTACCACAGTTGATAGATTTTTATACCAGAGTCAAGTCTTCTATATCTTTGAAAGAAGCTGGTGGCTGAGTTGCTAAGTGAACAGCTGGAAGCTGAAGCTTTAAATACGGAATGAGGAACTGTTGAAAGAAGAAAGGCAGTTGATAATTGGTTCTGATGGCACCTGTCACAGCAACACTTGGGATGCTGCTGGCTGATGGGGCCAACTCCTCATCCTTCTCCTCTTATCTTGGACCATAAATGGATCCACTCTTACTCAGCCTATTGCCTCTGGCTATTGACATATCTTTCAGCTGGAATTCCACTTCCCTCACGGCTATAAACCTCTGCAAGGCAACCCTTGGGACCCTTGAGCCCTTTCCCTACCGTCTGACCACCGTCCCCTACCGTCCCTGGGACCAACCATAACTAATGTCAGTGATGAGAAGCTTTGCAGACTGATCTGTTTAGCAACAAGATGATGGTGATGACCAAACGTGGATCTTGTGGAACTTAACTTTGATATAGCATGGTGAATAGGATTGTCTCACTGACTCGGCTTTTGTGGGGGACTGAGAAATTGAGAAGATTTACAGCTACAGACAAGTTAGCAGGAAAGTAATATGTAAGTAAGCAAGAAGGTGAATAAAGCAGCCTTTGTTTGTATCTGCCTTTTAGCCAGATGAATTACATTGCATGGACAAGTAGCACACTGACTTAAAATAGATTATGATATCCGTGTGTATTGTTTATGAGCAGGCACAATCTAAGTATATTGGTTCATAAAACTACCTTTGAACAGTTTAGATCTTAGAGTATTTAGCATCTGATGAGTCTCTCTTAAAGTGGTGCTATATAAATTTGCAATTACCATTACCAAAGGGTGTTCTACCTGGTGAAGAGAGTATTTCTTCTCACCAATTAGAGCTGGAAAAGCTGATGAAGATAGTGGCAGATAAACTTCGGGGAAACACGAATGCTGCTGCTGCTTCTGCTGATGATGATGTTTCTATTATTGTTTTAAGGACTGACTGATTTTTAAGTTTGAAACACAGCTGGGTTCACTTAAATCAGAGCATAAGTTACGGACACAAGTAGGCCCTATTGCAGTATTATTTCAGGCTCTTTACCCCAAATGCTGGAGACTGATTGTTAACGTTAGACACAACTGTGAACACTTAAATCAACGAGTGGTATAGGTAACAGATGACACAAGTTCTGTAAGCAGAATAAATCCTTTGACTGTCTCTTTGATGGACGGAAGACATATTAAAGTGTTTTTCTGGTAAATAACTCCTAAAGTTTGACAAGGACTTAATTCGCAACAGATGCTTTTGTGCTAGAAAGCAGATGGAGCACAGATAGATGTTGTCTCATCAACGACACTCAGAAATTCTCCTTCCATTGACCGGTGGTTACAATAATTCATGGCAGAGGTTTTGAGTAAATTGTGATCTATGGTAAGAAAAAGTTTTGTCATGTGTTGTTGTCTTATAAGAATATGCTGCAGCCAATGTGGCCTTTGCTTAAGTAAAGAAATTTCCTGGTCTACATAATGAGAATTTTATGCCAAACTGGCTCCATTTCAAGACTTGTCTGCTTGTTTCCTTATCTGCTTTCTAGCAAAAATCCACCTGTCTATTTTGACTGAACTTCACCAATGGATTGCCAGTTTTATTACAGTTTCAATCGAAGCCAACTCAGCTATAATGAGTACACTGACCGTACACTGTAGGTGGGAAGATGAGATGGCAAGGGAGAGGACTGGCCACCCGCTCTCATATGTCGAGGCTAAGAAAATGAAGTCACTAACGCTTCATACCATGGCTGCCTCAGGGAGCCCTAGCTTAAGGGACTTCATTTGAAGCAACAGTCAGTTGATGTCTTGTACATTATGATAGCTATGGAAGTAACTAGATAAGGTTAGATTAGGTTTTTAGGTAATTATCTACCAAATCAGATACCGCTTTTGTCCCAAACTGTGGTTGTTAAGAGAAATCGTTGCTAAACTGTTGCACTTATTAAAACAATTTAATTTAATCTAATCTAATCTAATCTAATCTAATGACTTCTGTAGCTCGCTTATCATATCACACAGGGCATCAATAAGTGGTCACTTTGAGTGAAACTGTAGTTAAAGGAAGTTTTACCCAGTTGTGATTAGCAATTCTTTCAGTGGAATCAATTCCTGAGTAGATTCTGTGATTGGTTCTTCTGTTGATCACGTGATTAATTACTAATTCTGCAAAGTGACTTACTGTTGGGGAATCGCTAGTCATTCATTGCCTCAGGCAAGAAGTCTGCAAGGACTCTTGGGTGCCTTTCCATCTCATCTCTATCTCAGCGATAAACAAACTTGCCCGGAGGCGATTTGGTAAGATGGATAGAATAGGAAGTTGTGAGAGAGGAGAGTAACGCTGTAGGACGAGGAGAGTTCAGGTTGTCTTCGTATTGCAGTTCATCTTCTGAGTCAGTTGGCAAGTCACGGAGTTAGATTGCAAACGTTTCTCTCGTAGGTAATGAGTTGAAATGACGGCCAGCCCTCGGGCGGGCGCTGTATGTGGGTGCATTCCACGTTGGCACAAGTAAATGCTTGGGTACACTCTGCAGAGCAGACTAGATACAGTTGAATGTGTTCCTTATAAATCCTAAGCTTGACACTGAAATCAGGGAAGCTTAGGCTTGGGCAGAGGTCAAAGTTAAGACAGTCTGAAATGAAACAGAGACAAAGATTAGATCAGTTGGTTCTTGGGAAACTAAGCTTTGCACGCATTAAATATGTTCGTAATAAATAAATAATAAATAAGGTGAAGTCGATGCACAAGTATTGCTGTTTTGTGTGTGTATAAGGTGAACTTCAAGTGGAATAGATTATCTGCTGCTGCCCGTGGCTTTATACAGACCACTGTAAAGAAGCCTGTCAAGTTGTTTATCCCTTATTATAGGTCATCTAGTTGAGATTCCCTGTAGACCAGATGGGATAGACTAGAGTTGACACCATGCCTCATTGAATTTGTGGTTGCATAGAAGAATTATACTTACTGCCCTCTATTATTATTGTTATTATGCCTGCTTTTCTTCTTAAGGCCCTTACAGTCTAGGCCGGGGTGGGCAAACTAAGGCCCGTGGGCCGGATCCAGCCCACTAACACATTTTATCCGGCCCATACAACTCTTCAGAAGATTAAAAAAAATCACAAAAAACACAAGAAGTTTTCCTTGTTTTCCTCACGTGGCGCTGCTTTCTTACTTACTATTCCGGTCTCATCTTTCAAAATAGCTCTGTTTATTAACCTTGCCAAAGTATATTTAATTTTAAATAAATAATCTTTTTCATGTTAGTCATTATTAACAGTTTAAAAAATTTTACCAGGCCCTCCGCATTTTTTTGGCACTTAATGTGGCCCAGTGTGCAAAAAGTTTGCCCACCTCTGGTCTAAGCTGTCACGGATTTGATCAGCACATATAAAAGAACAGTGATGGGCTGAGCTATTGTGATTGAAAGCCTTCTTCATTGTCCCTACAGCAACCATCTTATTAGTGGCTCGAACCCTACACTCCATGTTACAAGCTGAGTGCATTATCTAATGGCTACTACATGCACACTGTAGTATACAGCTGCAATGAACTTAGCAAGAGAGGAGTTGCAAGGATTATAATTATCAATGCATGGGTTCTTGATTAAATAAACCTGAATTAACGGACAACAGATGATGTGAGATTGCTATACAATATTATCTGATATAAGTTCCTTATATTTAATGCTTCCTTGTGTGATACATATATTTTTTACAGTTAGTATTATCATGCGTTATGTTAGGTAATGTTACATTGTGTTAGAAATTATGAAGACAGAACAAAAGACAATGTTTTTGTGATTCCTTCATTAACCTCTCTTCTGATGAGTTTATACGAGTGTGTTACCTATTTTGTTTTTACCTTTAAATTAGCCAAAGTTTATAAATTGTTTAATTAACCAGATACCATGCTTAATTGCCGATACATAAAAGTTGATAGGTTGAGGTAACCCAAAATATACCATAATTGGTACTTTCCTAATATGATACCATACCTTTGTTACAATATATAAGGTTATTACATTAGGGTAATCAAGCTTTATTGTGCCAACCCTGTGGGATTGCGTAGTCTAATAGGAGTGTAAAGCACTGCAGATGGATTGGAGGGGTTATTGAGTGTCATGGGAAGAGAGGGTTTCCTAAGCAACCTCAGCAGATTTCTATTAAACTGTCGGGCTTCACATAACAATTGATGTGATAAATGTTGCCCGATATGTTGTGCATATCCTATGAGATTGTAACTTTTAAGTTATGGATGTCGCCCGTGATATGTAATTATTATAATTAGGCAAGATCAAAGGCGCCTGGCGGCATTTTCCTTTCATCTCGTGCCGCAATCCAGTTAAAGATCTGACATGCGTGATCTTCATTGAGAAGACTACTTCGTTGTCATGGTTGACGGCGCGAGCACGGGCCTCCACCGACCCCCCTCAACCACGGCAGTCTTTCTGATTCTATGTCATGCTAATAGTCTTTGCCATATGGCTGTACCCTTGCAAGACCTACGGCTGTTTCAGATTGTGGGAAATGCTTAGAACGCATTAAACTGTCTGGGATGTCATAACGTGAGCATTATTGAGTTAACACAACCGATGTGTTCTGGGTCTTCTTCTGTAGCTCTTGTAGCATGATGTAATGTAGTCTGGATTTCTGCTCGCACCGCAACTTTACTTGGCCCTGACCATCATGGCCGTGTTAAGCCCCCTTGTGAGGTTCTCATAAGAGGCGCTATACATACAACATACATACATAAATGGATGTGTCAAGCATTATCATTACAATGGCACTGAAGAATTGTCAGGTTGGATTAGTGCTGTAAATTATGATGTTTGTCAGTGGGAATCTTACTTCTAAAGTGCTATCTGATGTAAAAAAAACTGTGTAATATAAAATAATATGTAAGTTGTAAGCATGTAAAATTTTAAATGCATTGATATATAGTTTAACACATAATGCAAAAACCTTGTATGTTTTCAGTGCTAAACAACAGATGTCTTTTTAAAACCTGCTTACTTACTGTGGCAGGAAGTTGATGCTAGGAGAGGTCGCAAGGTCAAAAGACATAGGCTGAAAGCAACATAGGCGACAATGGAAATCAATGAATATCTTTGAACTGAGTAATGAATTTCTTATCTATAAAAAAGAACTCTGCCTATACTGTGTGAATGAATAATTCATCAGAAAAGTTGTTTACCTTGAAACCATTTATCATGCACTTTGAAAAAAATAACTGTATTCCTACAAGTCTGTGCACAAGTCCAACAGCCGTATTATATAGCTGACAGTTACTATGAGTCTGAATTTTATAGCAAAACAGTCTCTAAGAGGTTCGGTCTTAAGGACAGGTCCCCCAGACAGTGAGTTCTTTGCCAGGCATTGGTTAGAATCCTGGTAGCAAGGTGTTCTCAGTCAATCCCTTAGACTTCCTGTTCCTTTGATGCATCTGTTGCAGGTGGCTTCTGGTAATTTTAACATGGCTGTCATGGCAGATTGTTTTTATGCCATTGTTGATTTGTTTTGTTGACGTCCAATAAAAGAAGACTTATAATTAGGTAGAGTGAAGTTAATCTTCAACATGTAAATAAATCTACTCGAGTAAGTGAACCTGTTTAAAGATCTAAGTTAATTTCTTTGATTGCACAGTTACTAATCCACTTTTGATTGATGCTACATGTACATCATTAGACATTGGTGCTATATAAAGATAGAAGAATAAAAGTACCATTTAATGTCAGTGGCTGCTGTAATTTCTTTCAAAAATTAGAGCAGGTGAATATGAGTTGTATAGGGAATACATTTATGAAGTAAGTAAGTCATAGACCGATTGAAGCTTTGGTTGTTTACGTGGATTTGCCCTGACAGGTCTTAGGACTTTGTTAGGTTCAGAAATAGCAACAAATGCATCAAATACAAACGTTGCCTGCCTATATTTTCAGCAGTTTCCAAATTCAGTTGTTCATGAAAGGTGCTTGTAATCTGTAAAAAGTCAACACTGTATATACATACTTACTATTTCAATTACACACAAAAGGGTAAAAGAAGTGTTGGTTTCAAAAATATTTATCTGATGGAAAGGTAGGAGGTTACCAGCACTGCTGAGTTGATGAGCTATAAGCACCTGTGGTCTGGCAGGGTGCATGGTTGTTCTAATTATGCCGATGGATGGGTCGTGGCTGGCATCTTTTGAGATGCCAATGGATCCTGACATTTACTACATGGAGGTGTCTAATTTGGCTTTGAGGTGTGCAGTGTGCATCATAGGTGGTAATGGTGTGGTGGTGGCGGCGGTGGTGGTGTTGGTGGTGTTGGAGTCATGGTGGCGGCAGCGGTGGTGGTGGTGATGGTTGCGGTGGCGCAGGCAGTGGTTGTGGTGGCAATGGTGTTGGTGGCTGTGGTGGTGATGGTGGCACTGATGGTGGTCATCATCATACCTTAGAGGCTTAGAGACTTCTACATTTCGTTCTCATCAGTCCCGGGTCATGGCACCATGACGGTTAGCTGCCCATGGACTCCTGATTGTTCCTCATATGCATATACAGCTCAGTTCAGAAGCTTTGCCTATGTTGGGCTCAACAGCTGGAATCACGTCCTCAAGATCTGTGGCTGGAGCTCCTCAGTTGTCCCTTCCACAGTTGCACAAGGACCTGATGTCTATTATTTTACAGTGATTTCACTAGTTTGGGATCGCCACTGATGAGTTTTGTTTCTTGTAAAATATAAATGTCAGATAACAATTGCAAAAGGTGTCTGTTCTTATCTCGTTATCAAGGTGTTGTAACTCTACTCTGTCCCTCACCAACTATGTCAATCACCAAGTTGTACTCTTAGGTATGATCAGAGAAAGGCAATCGGATGACCTTGTTGAAAAGATTGAGGAGTAAGACTGAGTTTAAATACAGTGTTTTATAAACTGTAAGCCCCAATTTTAAGAGATTCTTTGCTGAACAGGAAGCCATTGCAATGAGTTCAGTACAAAGGTTATGTGCTATTATTTTTTTATAGTAGGTTTGACTCTAGCCAAGTAATTCTGATTTGTCTGGAGCGTTTGTGAATTAGACTTAGTGATACCAGTAAGAACTGAATTACTGTATAATCCAGATGACTGGAGACCAATGAATTTTCCCAAGATATCTTAGCAGACGTAGGGACATGGCGCTTAATTCTGAACAAGTCAGCAAGTCAGTGAAGTCACAGATCTGCATGTTTTACAAATACCATTGATGTATAGTTGGTGAGGGGCAGAGTAGAGTTACACCACCCTGATTATTAGGAGGACAGGAGGTAAATACTGCTTCCTGGAGACTTCCGGGAGGGGGAGGAAGGGAGGGTTGGCTAACATTTGGTTTCATGGTGTGCACTCATCTATTAGGTGGAGACTGTTTCAGTATATGAATGGAATCAGCAGGCGGCCATTACATCTGTGATAACGAGATAAGAACAGGCAGTATTTCAATTAAGCTCCAGTTAACGCTTGCCGTTGGCCAAGTCTAAAGTAACATAATTATTGTCCGGAACAATTAATCAATATTTAATGGGAGTTAAAAGGTTATCCATTACAATTAGTTTTTGTCATGTCTTGGTACTAAAGTAGTTACTTCATAATTTGCTATCGATGTAGCACCTGAATGGGTTTGGTAAGGTCTTTGAAAGATGTAAATAATGACGTAATTTTTAAGATTTTGAAAGATGGCAGCTTCTTAGAATCATTGCCCTCAACAGTCGTTTATCTATGTAGACTGCTTTTTGTCTTCAGTGCAAGAGCAATTTGTTCATATTTGACTGTACACGGGAAACTATAATACCTCGTTTAAAATAAAACTAATAAGCAAAGCAGAAAACAAACCTCAACATCAGGTTTTTATCGCAGTTTCTAGTTTATACTGCATGTGTGTGTGTGTGCGCGCGCATGCGTCTGTGTAAACTTGTTGTGCAGCATATATACTGGTATGTATGGATGTATGTGTAATAGACCACACACACGCACATGCACGCACGCACACACACACACACACACTTATAGATTGAGCAGTTAATATTTATAAAGTGCATATAAATATGAATATAGCCTACACACCCTAAACTATGATTACGAGTTATGTACTCTTGGATAAATATATCTGCTTGAGTTAGGGGTGGGTTATTTAGATGAGGAGTAGCAGCTTTAAATTAGACTTTTGAGTCAGAGGAACACAGGGATAGAAGTGGGGATGCTTTGAGATAATTGGATAAATGGGGAAAGGGTTCTTCAGGATAGGACCACTTTTATCTTTAAACGAAGTTGACAGGAGCATTTCGGCGTAGCTTAAGAAGTGTGCCGCCGCCCGGTAGACAGACAGAGCATAGATGAGAAGGAAAGCACCGAGACAGACAGACAGACAGACAGACAGACAGACAGAGAGAGGGAGGGTTATTGAGTAAGATCACATATTAAGGGTGGCAATGATAGCTCCTTTAGTTGTGAGGTGTCTTTCAGTCCGACATGTTACAAGGAAACTGGGTTGTTGGAATGGTTTTCATTAGCATCTGTGTTAATGTGTACAGTGGATATTTTTTGCAGTTGTGGATGATGGTTAAAAGAGAAAAACTAGACGTACAACTCTGAAAAGATCTGTCCTTGCATAATTCCTTGTAATCACTCTACCATTCATTGACTGCAATTGTGACTGATGACTGATGACTGAGTCACTTCTAATGCACTTCTCAATGACTGTCTTTAAAATTGCAAACAACTATTTCATTTAAACGATTAATTATAACTTTATTCAGAGCTTCCTCAGAAGTACCCTAGTCCAGCAAAAAATATTCAGTATTGAATGATGGTGTACAGAAAAAATATTTAATTGAAACTCTGTTTGAACCAATAAAGACTTAGTGGGACTTTGGAACCATAATTATCGTAAAAGATTGGCTGAACACTTCAGTGTGACCCACGATTGAGCTGAATTTCTTAATCTATGATAGAAAAAGAGGTTAATTCTGCTTTAGTTTGACCTTAGTCTCTGCGCCTGATTGGTTGCTGAAATTCATCTGAGAACTGTTGACAGATGGAGATGAGAAAAGACCAGACTGTATTTTCTGTAACGTTGCACAGAGGTTCATTTCTGCCTCTGTCTGTCTCGCTTCTGTATCCTCTAAAAAAGCTTTCTTCCCTTCAGATGCTTATCCCAGCTGCTGTATCCGATTACATGCTTCACACCTTTTTACATCTATTCTGAGGTTTCCTTGGTTTTGCCACAAAACCTTTTCTCATTTAGCAGCCTTCATTTTTAGGCTGCTCTCACAGTTACAAATAAAACAGTTTTCAGACACTAAAATGCTGTGGCCAAAATGAAGGCATGACACATTAACTGGTAACTGGTATGACCTTCTGACATGAGGTAATATCACAGTGGGTTTCTTTTGTCTCTCTTGACTGATTCTGTACATTTCTGTAACACAGTAAGTTGCATTTGTTTATTAGTATTGCACAATGTTTTTTCAGGCGAAATTGCAATGTCTTCTAATCCTCCTAAGGTCTGTAGAGAGAACTTCCCGGTTAAACTGCTCAGCTGTAAAGGATTTGCAGAACATAATCATTCTTATTGTTGTGTTTTGATGTTATACAGTTTGTTAATGTTAACTATGGTTTATATGAGAAGCAAAGAGATTATGAAAAAAACTTGTTACCAGCTGCTGTTGCAAGTACATTAACAGTGTTTGCTGTGCTTTTGTCAGTGTGGCTTTTGTCAGTGTGGCTTTTGTCAGTTGCCGGACGGACTGTGGGAGGGTCGGAACGGAAAAAAATTGCCAGATACCGGGGTGGGGAGGTCGGAAGGGGATGTTCTCAGCCTTTTGATGAATCCTGTCCTTAGAATTTAACAATGCAAATAGTCAAAGCTGTTTGACTACAGTTGGTCTGTACTTGAGAGTGGATCAAAAGCTTTCCGACAAAGTGTGCCTAATGAAAGGTGTTTGCCTGAATTGTGCATGTAAACGAGAGCTCATCTAGGGTGGAACACAAGGTTCCTTCCTTGGAACTGACATCCGTGTTACTATGGTCCGTGGCCAATCTTGGCTGAGAATGTGTGTTTTGGCAACTAATCCGAAAGTCAATCGGACACCCAAACTTAATCCAGAGTACAACTTTAAGATTCTCAGATGAGTTTGGACTTATCTGTTCAGTCTTTTGATGGGTTATTTGTGGTAAAAGCTTTGGTGTTTATGCCATGAGCTCTAATTCTCATGTACCAGATAGCAGCTTTCAGACCTACTTGTTGTGCATATAATTGACAAGATGAACAACTAGCTGTGAATGGTTCTTTCGTTGTAAATCTCGGTTTATATAGGATAACAAAAATTTCTTTCCTTCCTTTTACATTTTGAGTCTGTGGTATCACAGTCATCACAATAGTTGCCATTAACTGTAACAGTGTAACTGGATATACAGCAGTCTATTGGAAATATAATAATCTCTTTGAAATATAGCAATATGATGGAAATAGAACAATCTATGTTTACTATTTATTTAATATTTCATTTTATTTACTTTATACTATTCATTTATCAGGCATTGATTAGTATTTATTTTTTTCTGACTGAAATAGTTGCATACCTTTTGGAAATATATATGTATCTAGACACTGAAATAAGCTGAAATTGTTGACCTTTCTGAAACGAAGTGGTAGAAATTGGAAATGATAATAACAATCGACCTTCTCTGAATATATGCATACACACTGTGTCCTACATGTTTTATCATCTACCCCACTTACACCACTCCTCACTGTTTGGCAAAGCTGCTTCTACCCTTCTGATGCATGCATGCATTTGTATGTATGCGCTAGGGTGGACTATTGTAATGCAATTATATAAGGGTCTCTATCTTCTCGAAAATTAATCTACTACAGTTCATTTGAACTGCTGCAGCTGTAGGTGGGGTATTTGGTGGGATTGCAAAGTGTGTCATATATATAATTTCATCCAGGACTATATATTGCAGCATTAATTAGTTGCACACTTCTACCTGAGAGAGCTGTATATTTCAGCGTCACCTTTACCTGGCTGCAGATCTCTTTACTCTGCAACACAGTGTGTGTGTGTGATCTGGTTGTTCCCTATTCCATACTGGTATGCAATGCAACTTAAAAGCTTTGCTGTGATAGGTGTCTCATTCAGGAACAGGCTCCCAATGTCTTCCATGCAATCTTTGGCATGAGCTTCTCTTTCTCTGCCTCTATTTCACAACTGCGATGAAGACCATTCTATTCATTCGACAATGGTCGTGTAGAGTCAGGTTGGGAGCACCTCTCATGATTTTTGAAAAGAGTCGCCTGAGATTATATAAATGAGCAGATACAATTACATTTACAACAAACATAATAATTGTTGAAGTAATGACATAAACAATGGAAACTATTAATTTGCTATAACCAGTGGCACAACTTTAAATTTTGCCACTTCTACACAGGGTTTTGCAATGGTAAGAGCCACTCGAAGTTGGTGACCGTGTGGGACCTAAGTATCACTTGTAAAAGTAGCAATAAAATTCTTCTTCCATAAACCACATCACTTTATTTGGTTCCACCCTAGATTAGATTATAGTGCAAATGTTGTCCATAGTCACCAGATAGAGAATGGCTTAATGGTTGTATGTATGCAGAAGTCACAGCATAGATAAGAGTCTCCTGCAACGCATTGTGCCGTTCTGTCTGACCCTGTGGTCGTCTGTTATTCTGCGAAGAGGTGACTGGGTGACTGGGTTGCAGTAGAGCAACTCAGACGGTGAGATTAGTTTCTGTGTGTTCGAATCTCCTGCTGTGTCTCACTTTATTTAGTATTTATATATCAGAGAAATTAGCCTGGTGTAAGTTTAGCTGAGGCCAAGTCCAACCTACAGATAGTTCATGCCATGGACTGGCTGACTTGGGCCACTAAGGTTGCCCCAGGCATTTTGACTTACTCAGACTAAGCTGTTTACAGAAATATTAACTGGATACCCTGCTGGGGTTGGAATTGAATATCGAGGCTCATATTAGACTTCTCACCAGTCGGATGGTTGTGGGTTAGGTTCCAATGGCTGGAGAGAGGGAAGAGGATCACACGTAAATAGGAGGAGGAGGAATAGGAGGAGCAGATAGAATATGGTTCACATAGGTCCTATTTAATTGGCTGTTTTTGTCCATTTTGAAAGCACTGAATAGCAGTATATTTGCTACTCACTTACTTACTTATTTACTTTCTGTGCCAAATCAGAAGAATTGTATTTTCTGCTGCACTCTGCAAGGCATGTCTGTTAGAATCAGACACTAAGTGTGGCAAACTGTCCTGTATCCACCAGACAGTTTTCTTCAATACGCCATCACTTTAATGTCTGACTAGATATATAAGCGATGCTGGCTGTGTGTTATTACTAGACAGCTGATGTCTGTGAGTCTGCTGCCTGTAATAGTGTCTGCTGTTTATAGAGAATAGTTTTAGAGCATAGTCTGTCTGAGCGTCTGTTGAAACCTGGAGCAGTAGTTTTTCTTCTGTCACAGTTGATAATTCTGAAGTCTTCCTTAATGAGATGTCAGTGTTAAAACTATAGTTTGAATGTCTGCCATTGAATTTCACTTTCAGAAAATTTTCATGAACACCCTGTGTCTTGTTCATGAAATCCACTTAACAATGATGTGTATTAATTAGTGCTGTACCGATTAATCGCCCATACTAATAATCGGGTGATTATTAGAGCCATTGGTATAATCAGCATTATCAAAAAAACGGTGCCGATGTTTGACAAGGACCTATTATACACAGGACTGGAAACTCCTTATACAATATCATGTGCCTAGTTTTTGGGTGATAATGAAATAATCGGCTTCATAATCGGTATCGACTATTTCAATAATCGGCTCTATGGGGTATCGGCATAATCGGCAAAAAGTGATATCGGTACAGCTCTAGTATTAATAATGATAGGCTATTAGCACTAATAATATTCATGAAAATATAAATAAATGATATTGATATCAACCATGACAGTAGTAATAATAATAGTAATAATAATCACAAGTACCTTGAGGCTAAAAAATAATGATAATAAATTATAATAATATATGAAAATAATATATGTGATAAGGAGAATGTTAGTGGGAATATTTATAAGAATAATGATAGCAAGAGCAGCATTGACGGTACCAAAGCAATAGAGTCCTTGTTACGTTCTTTACCAAAGCAATAGAGTCCTTGTTACGTTCTTTACCAAAGCAATAGATTCCTTGTTATGTTCTTTACCAAAGCAATAGAGTCCTTGTTACGTTCTTTTATCTAAATGGTGTTCTGAATTTCTGTCATAGTAATGTTATCTTAGTTATAAAACAAGTTCTTGCTTCATAGATATGGAGTTCCTTTGTGTTCTGTGTATTTGAATGTTGTTCTGAAGTTTTATCATAGTAATGTGATCCCAGTAATATCTGTTTTGCAAACAAATCAGGCATCTTTTTAGAATTTTTAATTTCCAGATACTGGTTCAGTAATATGAAAAGCTTATCTTTTTATTTTGTTAAAGTATAGTCAGCAGCAGAAAGATTTTTCTTATCTGCCACAGTATGTCTGTATCCTGCCCAGAATGAGATCTCAAGATTTGGTATCTATAGATTCTTGTGAAGTGCTTGGGTGGAGCCACATAATGAACTTGTATTAAGCTATTTGAGGGATGAATGTCTGTGAGTCTACAGAGAATTAACACTTTAACAACGAGAGTGTACTAAACGTGACTGGGAAACCAATGCAGTTCATCGTTAAAGTGTTAATCCAAATAAGTATGCTTAGGAGTACTTTGTACTTGTACTTTATGAGAGCAGTCCGATCCACTCTGGGGCAGTCTGATCCACTCCGGGGTAGGGCAGTCTGATCCACTCTGGGGCAGGGCAGTCCGATCCACTCCAGGGTGCTTTGTGCCATGGTTTTCAGCTGTAAGGGGTTGAAGTTTGACATAAACCAGTGAAACTAGGGGCAAGGTGAAATCTTAGAGATGAGCCCAGGGATATAGAAGGAAAAATGTTGGAAAGTATTAAAAGTGTTGCTGCTGCTGCTGCTGCTGCTGCTGCTGCTGCTGTGATGGCTGCAATGACGATGATGATTTAAAGCCAGGTGGAAAGACAAAGACAAAAATATACGAGACGATGATGAAACTGATTTTCATATATGGTTCGGAATGTTGGACAATGCGACAGAAATGAGCAGATGCGGAAAATCTCAGAGGTTTCAAGACTACAGGAATCCAAACAACTCTGCTAGATGAAGTTGTTCAATGAAAACTTTGATGGTTTGGACATGAGAGAGAATGCCAGTTGACCGAATCCCACGAAATGCACTACCTGGAAATGCACTAGAAGGAAAAAGAAACAGGCAGACCAAGACTACGCTGGATAGATAATTAATATAAATGAGGACATAGCATCACTTGGACTAACCCTAGGGGGGATTGGACTTGACAAATGATCGAGGACAAGGGAGATCATTTATTCCTATCCATTGCCGCCAAATGACTGCATCAGGAACTGATGATGATGATGATGATGATTGTGTTTAAAGTTTTACAGATCTCACAGAACAACCCAATGACAGACGCTCCCAGTGAGAAGAGCAATGCCACAGTTGAGATCATGGAATGATAGCATGATAATGATTATGATGAAGATGATGATGATGATGAAGATGATGATGAAGATGATGATGATGATGAAGATGATGATGATGATGATGATGATGAAGATGATGATGATGATGAAGATGATGATGATGAAGATGATGAAGATGATGAAGATGATGATGATGATGATGATGATGATGATGATTAGGCCCACATTATTTAAAACCTTATACAGTCAAGCATATTATATACTTGATTCCTTTAAGGCTGTTTAAGGTTAGCCTGGGCATCAAGGACAGCCAGAACATCAGAGACAAACAACCCTTAATACCTTACTGCCGTGCCTTGGGTTCAAATCTGATGTCTTTATAATGCTAGTTTGTAACTAATCTGCTATTGAGCCATGACGCATTTTAATGTGCAGTTGTTGAAGAGCTGTTGTATTGTTGAGGAGTAGCTGTTGTATCAGAGGTGCTTTAGGCAAAAGAAAGTTGCCTGTGATTGAAGATTTGACATCCATGGCATGCTTATATACTGTAATTCATTCCTTCAAGAGTGATCCTTGAACTATTAGCCTCCATCCTGTATAAGGAATAGCCAGACTTTGCTGGTGAAGAGTGCATTCAGTGAGTGATTGTTCTGATTGTTCTTACTTACTATGAAAAAGCCTGCTTTAATTAGACACCCAGGTGCACTGGTCTCAACCTGCTTGCCATATATTACCTATAATAAATTAACAGGATTTATTATGAATAAGTCCAGCCTTGGTCAGAGCCTTAACTGGAGCCCTTGTAGTGGTATGGCTGTGTTACGGCACCATATAAATTATTGCTATTATTATTATTATTATTATTATTATTATTATTATTATTATTATTATTATTATTATTATTATATTATTATTATTATATTATTATTATATTATTATTATTATTATTATTATTATTATTATTATTATTATTATTATTATTATTATTATTATTATTATAACTGAGCTAGAGTTAGCTGGTTGAACGGATGCAGTTAACCATAGCAGACCAAAGGAGGCAGACGTATACCTTCTTGTATGCAGTTCGGTTGATGTTTCAGAGGTTAATGGTGTAATAACTTTTTATATTATAATTTGACTGGATTCATTCACATTAAATAGATGTAACTCTATAATATAATTATAAGAGTTTCACATAATCAGTATTTATTTTCGGTAATTGATAGATCTTGAGTAAGTGACCCGGAATTAACGGACTATTGAATCAATTGCTTTGGTATATATGAATAATACATTATGATGTGGTTCATAAGATCCCTTAGGATATGTTTGGACAGGTTGGTCTCCTCAGTGGGTCAGTCACTGAGTGGCCCTTTCTAATTTCTCTCTCATTTTATTCTTTGTACTAACAGGTTTCCCGCAGAGTTCGCCCTGCAGAAATTCATTGGGAAACTGCCTGCGCATATATTAAACATGATGAATGCTATTGGCCTGTATTTAATTATGCTAATGACAGATCAAGGTACAGGTACGCTGGATACCTGGCAGTTCCTGGCGGCGTTTCCTTGACAGGCATGGCTAACCCTGTCTTAGGTCATTTCGTACACACACGATAGCAGATGGGAGCCAATGCCATGGCTTCTAAATAATTAGCAATGCCATGTATCAAGGCAACAAGTAAAAGATCGACGCTCATAGATATGGCCTTTACTTTATTTACTGGATAAGATGCAGGACTGTCAGCAAAGTTGTCAGAGATTCAGATCCCATGCCAGGGAGAATGCTGTTTGAAGATTTCTGTTCTACTAACCCCAGAGCAAATGAAGCTATCAAGTTAGTACACAGATTGTTAGCTTAATTTGCTCTGGGGCACAACTAGAACAGAAATCTTGAAACAGTTAGTAATTCTTGGACCACTCTCCTGGAACAGCCTTCTCTTGTCTTGGACCATCCTCTCTGAAGAGCCTTCTCGTGTCTTGGACCATCCTCTCTGAAGAGCCTTCTCTTGTCTTAGACCATCCTCTTTCAAGACCCTTCTCTTAATAATAATAATAATAATAATGATAATATTTATTCTTTAATTAAGCGCCTGCAAACGCGCTGTACATGTACAAGTTATGCGATAAACCTTAACTACTAACAGAACAGACAGCCTGCAATACACGGCGCAAATTGCAGCCTACAAAGCATGTCCGCCTATGGGACTCGATCTCTGTACCTCTCGCACTCTACGCCAGATGTTATCCAATGCGCTATCGGGCCCCCCCATGCGCTATCGGGCCCCCCCGATAGCGCATGTCTTGGACCATCCTCTTTGAAGAACCTTCTCTTGTCTTGGACCATCCTCGGAGAACCTCTAAGGGCATTACAGTGCGTCTTGCAGCCGGTAAAAATAAAGAATATACTTACTTACTTACTTATCATAAAAAAGTAGCTGATCAAAATAAGTGCATCATCAGATAAATCAAAGATGTTACTTCAGCCGTTGTAGGCTGAAAAGTTCATATGATGTTTGAAGCTTACTGGTGTCAGATTGCAGCGTCTGAATAACTAATATCATGAAACGGAGTTATCTTACTTGTTTACAGCCCTCTGCTTCTACGTTTGGCCAAAGAATGCTGCATCATGTTAAAGGGTTTGTCCAAAGGTAAAAAGTGGAGATTTACATCCATTTTCCAGAAGACGAGGGAGAGAAGAAAGCAGGGAAAGTGCTAAGATGGATTCCATCTGGGATAAGAGAGATTGAAGGTGGAGAACAGGCTGGATCAGGGTAGGAATTGTGGAAGACTCTAGTTTGGAGTGGAAACCTGAGGTGTGATGGAATGCCAAACTGATGGATGTTGATGCACTGAAGGCAAAAAAAATTGAATTCCTGAAACTTTAAATTTTGGTTTCATAATAACTAGCAACACATTTGCTTCTTTGCAATTTTTGGTTTTATGGTAGTGCAATATATTGCACTACTCGGGATAGTACATTGCCTATTGCAACGTGGTTGAGTAATTGGGCAATTAAAGAATAATTATTAGTGTGTCATTATTTGAATGACTTTGAAAGTGAAGTTATAAATTCTGATAAATAGTTCCCCGTGGTTGGCTATTCTGTTTCTAGGGGCTGAGAATGACCAGGAATTAAAGTAGATTGATATGGAAGTGACAAGAGTGCTACCAAGGCCAGGGGCGTGGGTGGGTTGGAAAGTGAGAAAGTGAGGATTGATGCTGTAGTTGTTCTCCATCAAAGGCTGTCCTGCTGCTGGCCCTTATTTAACAGAACCACATGCAGGGTTATAGGTCATGTAAACTGCTAATGGCAATTCAAAGGACCATAGGACCAGATTGATGCTCTTATGGATTGAAGTCTATTGGCCTCGTGACCTCATTCCATCAACTCTTTAGTCTTTTCCATCCTATCAGACCCTCCTAGCCATCAGCCATTCTTAATTGCTAAATTACAAGTTCCTTTCTAATGGTAAACAGATGAGGGTTGGATGCCACCACTTCCAACATTGATCCTCTTCCATTGCTGTTAGAAAAATATGTCCTACAAGACAAGGAAAACAAATCACCCGTCAGTCTTGTTAGGATCATCTCAGGCTGTCTTCGTCTTTACTTGGTAACTGGTCCTCTAGTTCACCATCTGCCTGTCCAGAATCAGCACACGTGGTACTTCCACTGCCATCCACACTATCCACTGACGACTTTCACAGCATACACTGACAGCCACAACATCAACAGTATCCAGTAACATTGACAGTAACCACAACATGCACTGACTGTTCTCCTGACATACATTCTCTGACTTGAGGCTGAGCAAGGTATAAACAACCAAGTAACTGTGACTACTTTTGCAGTTCCTTGAGGTAAAATAACTTAATGTTATGAACACCAAACCTATAACCAACAGCAGATTTGAGAAAGCTGTATGTATGTAAGTATGTGTGTGAACACTTGCAAAGCACGTTTTATGAACCTCACTAAGGTGATGAGTCCCTGGTATCTCAAAAAAGGTCCATCATAAGACAAGCCATAAATGCCTTCTGAGTTGTTTGAGACGGTAGAGTATTACCCTGACATAAAACTCCAGCTGGAAACAAAAGGTTTCTGATCAGAATGTGGCCAGAAGCAGTAAAACACAGTCAGATATTTCTGTGTCACTGGCTTCAACAGTCACACTTACTGTCTGGCTGTAGGCAACATTTGTTTGCATATTCCTGATTCAAATGACCAATCATTGCACTCTGTGGCCCATGGGGGATCTTCTTGTCCCATGCCACCATGCAGTAACATCTGGCTTTCTCGTACAGAACATCCTTCTGGAACAGTCTTGCACTGAAAATACATACTTTTCCAAGACAGACCGTTCAAGAAATTGCACCAGAGTTAGATCTGTTCAACAGCCATGTTTAGCACCTTTGTGTGGTTACTAAGCAACACTAGTCTTGCAGTACTTATTTGTGCATTCTGGCCAGATTGTAGAGCTCGAAGTGAATGGTGGCTGCTGTGTTGAGACATTTCTTTGCTGAATGTGGCTAAAAGCTTTGGTGTGGTGGAGTATTAGGAGCTGTCTAAAAACTAAGTATTAGACTTATGATGCTTTACATCATCTACTCAACCTGTCTGTGTTTTAGGTTTCCGTTAGTAACTACCCTGGTTGTTCCTCGCTAACAACTGACCGGATTGAGTACACATTGTCAACTGACTTTCAAAGTTCTTTACCGTTTGTCCTTAACCCGGACTCTGGAAAGATCTGCCTTAAGGGCGAACTAGATGCAGCTTTAATGCCTTCTTATGATTTACCCATCACTGCAACGAATGAAGGTTAGTCGTTTAGCCCAAGATATTTTATTATTATTAGCAAAAACTACTTTATTTACAAAAAGAGGGAAAGTCAGATGTTTTCACAATGCTGTGATTATTATTTTGTTTAAGTACTGCTGCCTCTTAAAATCATCCATTCTGTACTTTTACACATAGGCATAACTTCGTATTATGATGGTGGTGTCCAGTCACCACCACTTTTAAAATTGTTGGTGACAGTCACCATCACTTTTTGACCATTTGCTGAAGTATTTTTGTGACACGACAGCGTTATTTTGGTTTGAAGCAGGTTCAAGAAACAACAATCGAGAGGAGGTGGCTTGGTGGTCATCATCACTTTGTGGAGCAAAAAGTTATGCCCTTCATTTGCTTAATCTTGTTATTTGCATCCGATCTTGAGAATTCTGGTAGAAAGAAGTCTGAATGCTTGCTTTTAGCAGACTATGAGAAAGCCTTCGATAGAGTAAACTGGAGTACTATGGCAGATCTAAATTAACTGGAGATCATCAGGCAGGACATACAACACACACAGCTGATAAGAAACTATAGGTTCCAAGTCAATGTGCAAGTGCAGTAAGTGGAGGAATCGTATACTAAGCTGCCTGGTGTCACCACTGATCTCTAGCATCTACATACAGATGCTGATTATGGACGGAGGCAGTAATAGTATTTTATGATTAGAGGTGAATGCTGTGTTGCAGACGTTAAGAGGAAGTTGGAGGAATTTGCCTATAAGAGAACAGTGAAAATGGCCTGACTTGAAGGAAGAGAATGATCAACATTGTCAATGGGGAAGAGTTGGAAAACAAGGTTCTATTTGTGGCAGAGATCTGTTGCTTCAGAAGAATGTTTACAGCAGACTGTCATTGCCATGTTTAGATTAAATAATATTGGAAAGGAGCACTGACTAGGATGGAAAACTTTCTAGGAAGACAAAGTTAATGTACCTAGGTCTAAAGAAAAGTGTGGCAAATGGCTCATGTGGAGCTGCATATAACTCTGAATGGATCAGAGATTGCAACTCTCACTGAGGCACTTTAAAGAAATTAAAATTAAATTAAAAGTTTGTAGAAGCATTTAAAATATTGAATTAGAGAAATTTTAGAAAATCTGTTGAGAAGGAAATACTGAGTTTGATACAAGGGTAAAATTCGGGCGAGCATCATAAATAGGAGACAAATAAATTGGACTTGAATTGTTCTTTATGGCAACTGATTACGGAAATGGAGATGTGTCTTACAAGACTGCTGGAAGACAGAGTGCTCTCCATATACATGTAGACTGGACGATGGACAAAGGAGCCGGAATGGGCAGCAGAGAAGTAAAGGACAAGGCAGAGAATGTGGAAGAATGGCATCACTGGACTTTTGGACCTGAGTTGGTGCTTTCTAGATCAAAGTTCACTGATGAGTTTTTGTAATTGGCTTTGTGCAGATGATTTGTCACTGCTACCAAGATAATAGGAAACAACATTTGATTGAAACAGACAAGGCAGGTGGCAATGGGTTTTAAATTTTAGTACTCAGCTAAACATGGAAGTAACCACATAGTATCAGTATGAGGATGAATGATCTGTTTTAAAAGAGTTCATTAGAGGGCGCTAGTTAAACAGATATTTTTCTTTATGTTCTGGGTGGCAGTTGAGGCTTTGGCCTATGATTGGACAGATTAACTGACTACCACAGTCATCATTAGAAGCAGGGAGTTTGCTAACTTCACGAGCAAATGCTCTGTTCAAGCAAAGGCAATGAAATGTAGCTGGTCCAAGTCATAATTGGCAACTCAAATATTTCTGAAGTAACACTAAAAAGCTAATCGCAGGGAACCACCTTATACAATAGCACTGCATAATTGAGAGGAGTAGTTCAGAAATTCTGTGGGAAGAAGAAGAAGATACATTTGCCAGAGGACAAGTGAAGAAAGGAGATTCTGTGGGAAGAAGAAGAAGAAGATACATTTGCCAGAGGACAAGTGAAGAAAGGAGATTCTGTGGGAAGAAGAAGAAGAAGAAGAAGATACATTTGCCAGAGGACAAGTGAAGAAAGGAGATTCTGTGGGAAGAAGAAGAAGAAGATACATTTGCCAGAGGACAAGTGAAGAAAGGAGATTCTGTGGGAAGAAGAAGAAGAAGATACATTTGCCAGAGGACAAGTGAAGAAAGGAGATTCTGTGGGAAGAAGAAGAAGAAGAAGAAGATACATTTGCCAGAGGACAAGTGAAGAAAGGAGATTCTGTGGGGGGAAGAAGAAGAAGATACATTTGCCAGAGGACAAGTGAAGAAAGGAGATTCTGTGGGAAGAAGAAGAAGAAGATACATTTGCCAGAGGACAAGTGAAGAAAGGAGATTCTGTGGGAAGAAGAAGAAGAAGAAGAAGAAGAAGATACATTTGCCAGAGGACAAGTGAAGAAAGGAGATTCTGTGGGGGGAAGAAGAAGAAGATACATTTGCCAGAGGACAAGTGAAGAAAGGAGATTCTGTGGGAAGAAGAAGAAGAAGATACATTTGCCAGAGGACAAGTGAAGAAAGGAGATTCTGTGGGAAGAAGAAGAAGAAGATACATTTGCCAGAGGACAAGTGAAGAAAGGAGATTCTGTGGGAAGAAGAAGAAGAAGATACATTTGCCAGAGGACAAGTGAAGAAAGGAGATTCTGTGGGAAGAAGAAGAAGAAGAAGAAGATACATTTGCCAGAGGACAAGTGAAGAAAGGAGATTCTGTGGGAAGAAGAAGAAGAAGATACATTTGCCAGAGGACAAGTGAAGAAAGGAGATTCTGTGGGAAGAAGAAGAAGAAGAAGATACATTTGCCAGAGGACAAGTGAAGAAAGGAGATTCTGTGGGAAGAAGAAGAAGAAGAAGAAGAAGATACATTTGCCAGAGGACAAGTGAAGAAAGGAGATTCTGTGGGGGGAAGAAGAAGAAGATACATTTGCCAGAGGACAAGTGAAGAAAGGAGATTCTGTGGGAAGAAGAAGAAGAAGATACATTTGCCAGAGGACAAGTGAAGAAAGGAGATTCTGTGGGAAGAAGAAGAAGAAGATACATTTGCCAGAGGACAAGTGAAGAAAGGAGATTCTGTGGGAAGAAGAAGAAGAAGAAGATACATTTGCCAGAGGACAAGTGAAGAAAGGAGATTCTGTGGGAAGAAGAAGAAGAAGATACATTTGCCAGAGGACAAGTGAAGAAAGGAGATTCTGTGGGAAGAAGAAGAAGAAGATACATTTGCCAGAGGACATGTGAAGAAAGGAGATTCTGTGGGAAGAAGAAGAAGAAGATACATTTGCCAGAGGACAAGTGAAGAAAGGAGATTCTGTGGGAAGAAGAAGAAGAAGATACATTTGCCAGAGGACAAGTGAAGAAAGTTACAGTGGGTCATCATGAGAGAAATGGAAGGTGGATCATGGTAAGATTTCTTGTATCCAAATCCAGATGATCAAACAATTCAAAATGATTGTATTTAAATAAGTGTATTGTTGTGTCTTTAGTTTGGTTGTGTTATTAATTGTAGCTGGATATAAGTCAACCTGTCTCATTCAGCTCAACCTAATTCCAACCAATCGCTTCAGACCGACCTTCACTGTTAGCCAATATCGAACTGTTGTCCCTGAGAACTTGTTACCAGGAAGTAATGTTGTCCTGATCAAGGCTTCTGCCAACGACCATGGTGTCAGTGGGAGAATTATCTATCAAATTATCAGCGGAAATATTGGAACTGTTTTCAATATTTCATCCGATTCTGGGGGTAGGCTATTTCTGTTTAAAAGGTCTTTCATTTCATGAAAACACAGACAATTTAACAGGTGTCATATAAGTAACTGCTTTAAGTGGATGGAATTTAATGATTATCTTAATGACTTCTGCAGCAACATTATCATATCAGGTAGCAGTTGATGAAGTGAGGTCGCAAATCGCTGACTGTTGGAGAAGTCCATGATAGTTTGTTAGATGGTTATTTAGACACATTTTAAGTACCTAACAAGAGCTTTGCCTAATTTAGCCTAGATGGTGTTAAAAAGTTCATTAAGAACAACAGTTCATGATGAGTAATAGAAGAAGAAGAAGAAGAGCAGTCCCTTAAGCTAGCTCTGAGGCAGCCATGGGTATGAAGTGTTAGCGACTTAATTTTCTTAGCCTAGGCATATATGAGGGCGGTTGGCCATTCCTCTCCCTCACCATCTCATCTTCTCTTCCCAGGACAGTGTAGGGTCAGTTCACTCATTATAGGTAAGTCCCATAATTATCAGAAAAATCACTTATGGGGACTCTTGCACGCACGCACACACGCACGCACACACACACACACACACAGCCAACCTACAGTCCATTTAAAACAACCTGGAAGGCAGCATTGTTAACTGGACTGTTGTTAAATGACCCTAGGGTTCATGATGATGGGATTTGTCCACCCACCTGTTAATGACTTGAGGGAACAAATAAGTCATACCATTGGCATTATCATTGGATGGGGGTCTTTCAGAGGTGGAGCTTCCAGAAGGGATGGGTTCAACCACAGGTTGTAGACCACCACTGTCAAACAGGGCTTCAAGTTCAGTGTGCAGATAGGAGCCAGGGCCAGAAGCCCTTGGAGAGACTCCATATTGAGTGGTGGAAAGTAGGAGCACAGCCTGAGAATTCTTATAATTGGGGTACAGTTAGACTTAGAGTAGGTCTGAGTCTGTACATCCTAAATCAAGTATTACATGAGGCAAAGACAACTAAGCAAAGGTCAATACCTCACAGAACAAGATTTGTGGTCCCAATGCTATACCTATTATGCAGTCTAATTACAAATATGACATTGTCTACATTCCGTGTAGGCCAGCAGTCAACATCAGGTCAGGTTGAACAGACAAGAAAATAGGGCAGGCATTCCATTATAAGACTGGATTTATCACAGAGTTGTGAAACCAATGTCTAATACATCCTAGCAAAATATCATTATCTTTAGGCAGGTAGACATAAGATGATTGTGAAATCATAATCGTAATCATAAACTCAGAATCTCTAAAATGTTACTCTAAAGCTCAGTACCAGCTTATTGATGAGTGGTGGTGTTTATACCTGACTGTCTTCAAGATGGGAATAGTTGTCTATTTAAAGCTCTAGAGCAGAGTTTCCCAAACTGTGGGTCGTGACGCAGAAGTGGGTCGCGAAGCTCTGGCAAGTGGGTCGCCAAATTTTTTGGAAAAACATTTATTTTTTGCAGCAACAACATTTGGCTATGATTGGGCTATAACTATAGCTGGATTGCAATAAAGTGTAAACTGTTTTTACCTAAGCTTCCTTTAAATGCTTTAAATTTCTAAGCGTTGTGCAAAAAAAATCCGCATGTTTCGATACCAATTTACGAAGGAAATTTTAGTACACAATGCTTAATTTTATACTGTGGGTGTCGAAACTGCGTAGATATTCACAGTGGGTCACGACCCAGAAAAGTCTGGGAACCGCTGCTCTAGAGAATGATATTTTGAAATAGCACAACAACAACTGGTACTTATTTGACAGTGGAAAACGTCAGTCACTGAGCAACTGTGTATTAGTGTTGGTAATTACAGGATGAATTGAACTGCACACATGCTAGGATGTATTAGACATTGGTTTCACAACTCTGTGCTAAATCCAGTCTCAGTTTAACTCCTTCACTGTATGTGGCAGGAGTATTCATAATTCACAAAGCTTCATTCGATGGTGCTTCTAAACCCCATCATGAAGTCGGTTAGATTCCAGGTTAGTTCATCGACAAAGGCATGACTCTTTTGTCAGTCGACTGCCTGGAAATTCAACCAGGTTTATGGCTTGGATTAGGAGTGCAGTTGACTAACATGGAATAAGACTGCTTGAAAATCAAAGGAGGTTTCAGTGAAGTAATTGTAATAATTATCATATTATCATTATTTCAAACTCGAGAATTTCTAAAGCGCTGCTTAATAGCTTAGCGCTGGGCACCAGCTTAATCGTGAGTGTTGCGTAAGTCAAAGATCTAGAGATACCATTTAAAACCAAAGTTTGGTTAAGTTCATTTAAATTATCACCCTTCCTTGTAGAGTAATAATTTGGCCACTTCGGTATATGGTTGAGTGAGTTGGAGATGAAATGAATGTCATCTTCTTTTACTGGAATTTTAAAGAGTTTTCATTAGTAGGAAGCACTTGTCTTCTTGCAATCCGTGTCCAACGTCTCAAAGATGGTGCTGGATTGAAAGAACTGGAGATAAAATGATCCAAGATCGAGGAAGACACAGAATTCATTTGGGAGAAGTTTAACTGGGTCCTAGAAGATGGGTTGAATCTGTTTGTCTGTGGCCTGGTAACTGAGTTGTCAACTGGTCAGAGTTGTGAGATTATAACATTTTTGTAAGTACTAATGTGCTAATTTATGAATTCACCCCAAAGCTTGGGGAGCTGGAAAAGATAAATCTTCGAATTGATTGGAAAACAAAGTAGGAGAAAGAAAAGGGTCGTATACAAAGCTGGTGGAAGTGAATTTCATAGATGAGGACCAACGTGTGAGATGAGTGGAAGACCAACATCTTTTTGGCCAGTTGGAATAAACAGTTGGCTAAAGGAAGCTGATCTTAATTTGTTCTGGTGGGATAAGCATGAGTGGAATGCATTAGTCAGCAGAGTATCTCAATGCTAGACTATGCAGAGTGTTGTATGATAGGACAGCAACGTTAAAGTGAATCTGAGCCCGAAAAGATAATTTGTGTAATTTTGGAAGTCATTAAATCTGTAACTGGAGACCTTGGTAGAAGCCTGAAAACAAACTGAGCAGCTCTAGGCAGAATTGCCTGTAGGGAGTCCTGCAGCAAAGTATGAATATTGAATTGCAATTAGGCTTCATAAAAATAGGCAACCAACAAGAGCATGGGCAGAATCTTCAGTTAGAGACGGACTTATAGAATGAAGTTGCCTCAGGAAAAAGTAACATGATTGTGTAATGTTGGTAACATGAGACTCCAATGTCAACCTTGAATGAAGAGTCACACAAGCTCAAAGCAATAGAATCTAGTAGGAAAATAGGAATGTTGGGCCTATTAGATCTGGACAGACCACACCAGAAAATGTCAGTTTTGTTCATGTTAAAAGACGTTGTTTTGAGACATCAGCCAAGTACTGTGGAAAAACAAGTAAACACATTTAAAGACTGTTCAGTAACTGAGTGAACATGACAAGGTGAATGCATTTAAAGTTCATCAGTATATGCATGACTATGGTGATTAAGTGATGATATCAGAGAAAGTACCGGAGAAGGAGAAATAGAGAAATAATAAGGGACCTCTAGCACAAAACCTGGAGGAACACAATGTAGGAATGGCACAGGAGAGCATAGGCCATGTTGTCTGATTGACCTGACAGGTGCTTGGTCAACCAGGCTTGGACTTGACCAGTTAGTCCATAGCTAGTGGATAATCTTTCCAGAGGAATACTGTGATCAACCATGTCAAATGCAGAACTTGTGTCAAGAAAGCTAATGAGAGTGCAGTGGCCAGTATGTCAGAGTGCAGCTGTAAAATCAGTCAGAGCTCAAAGTGTGGTAGTTTCTGTAGAAAGTAAAACTGTGTGTTAATGTCTTTTAAATGGTTTGCTAAAGCCTGTCTGTCTCCAGGGATATTGGAAACACTGCTTTTTTAGAACCAGGCCTGGTGGAATCAATATTCATGTTTGATCATAAGTTTCACTTTATGAAGATGAACTGTTCTTTCTTGTTACAGAACACAAATATGACGTTTGAAATAAGATGGGTGGCATGCATGTTGTCTTGTTTGAATTCTAATGTCTCACATGAGTTGAGGTGGAAAACCCTATTTTGTAGGGTTCAGTGCAGTTTGGTTCATGGTTTAATGAGTTGATTTTGATTCATGTTCAACAACTTTTAAGGCAGTTAAGCCTTGTCGGTTTGTGGTCTTTGATATCTAAAATCAAGTTGTGATAAATTGTGATTCCTTCAACTGAATCTTATTCTTCAGTTTAGAACGGTTGGATTCATTTAACATAAGTGTTTAGTTGGAGGTTGTTTTGTTTAAGATTTAAAGCAGGGTTCAAGTGCAAATGGTTGGATTCTCCACCTCTAAGTATATAGAGTAGTTGAACACAAGCAATTGACTTAGCATATGTTACTTTACCAGGGAGTAACTTTCTTGTCTGTAGGTTACATACAGCTTAAAAGGACTCTTCCATCTTACCCAACCGGATACAGTCTGACAGTTGTTGCAGTGGGTGAGGGAGGATTAATGTCCGATATCTATGCTAACGTCACAATTGACATCATTAGACCATCACAGACATTTCCGGTGTTTACGAAACCCGTCTATGAAATGCGCATTCCTGAAGATGCTCCACGTGGTCAGCTGGTTGGCAAAGTGGAGATGCAGAACAATGCGAGTATGTACATAGATTACCTAGAATTAATTGCTTACTTATATACCTTTATTTATTAATTTATTTTCTGTTTATTTATTAATGAATATCACTTGCCAGTTGCTTAATTGACATAGTATAATTCTTTGTTAATTGTTTATTGATTTATATAGAACTATTTTTCTTATTTTGCAGGAGTGAAGTATGCAGTTCTAGTGAGTGAATCGTCCAGTTGGTTTCAGTTGGATGCCTTGACCGGTCAGATTCTGACCATTGGTCAGGTAGATCGCGAATACCTGTCATCAGTTCTACTTAATATCCAAGCACAGTCGACAGATGGCCTAAACACGATCAGTTTTGCACAGGTAGAGCATTGGTTCATTTTGGGTTCCTGGCAAGTGAAGTTCAGATCCTTAAATGAGTATCGCAGTCATTTCCTTTTCCTCAACAAATGAAAACTTGCTTTATTAATCATTTTTATTTATTTGTTTATTGCACATGTGATATGTGTGAGGCCGGTAAACTGATGTATTAGACAAATGTGCCAGAAGAACTTGCCAAGAGTCATTACATGGAGTCTGCTAAGCAGGGTCAAACTATCAATCGTTAGATATTAGAGCTTGCAAACTACCAAACAGATCATCATGCCACACAGGTAGTCTAATGCACATGTATTCAATCAGTCAATGACCGCTTTGAAGTTAAACTTTCGTCAGAATAACTAACCACTGGATGTAAATCCAGGAAAACAGAAAGACAGGATATGTAGTGTGTAAGCAAGTTGATACAAGTCACAAACATAAAATCATATGTCTTCCGTCTTGTATGCATTTATGTGTTTAAACATCTCTGTTGCACCTTTGGAAAGCAACCTCTCCTAGATGCTGTTAGCATAATGTCTAAAAGATCTAAAAAGAGCAACTCCAATAAATGGAAAGTGTTTTTACGTAGACATGAAAAAGTACAAAAGATTTCTAAAGGTCACAGATACCTTAAAATGTATCTTCTACTGCTTTAGAACTATTTGGTGTTTTTGGATGGCTCTGTGAAGATTGTATATAAATATCTAGATTGAATGAATTAGATAAGGCTACTTTTTTATGGTATGTTCTTGTGTACATGTGTGATTTTTAAATCTTGTTTACATCCTGAATTATCAAATTTCAGGTTTTAATTTCAATCACGGATGTCAATGATAATTCTCCAGTTTTTGCCACTTCTCAGTTGACTTTGGAAATTCGAGAGAACATCGACGCTGGTTCCGTACTTTACATTGCACAGGCTACAGACAAAGACATTGGAGATAATGCGCTCATTTATTACTCCTTAACTGGAGATAGTTCATCAACATTCGTAATCGACAGACGCCTTGGTGAAATACGTCTGCAGAAACCTTTCCACTTTCCATCTAAATTCAGCCTAACAGTGATTGCTTCAGATGGAGGCTCACTGAGCAGATCGGCCACACTGAACGTTACCATAGCAACTGTAAACGTCAACAACAATTCTCCTGTTTTCAGTTCACAAAGCTATCGTTTTACCATTTCTGATCGCCTTGCAGCCAATTCCGTGGTTGGCATGGTGAGCGCAGTCGATGCTGATTTTGGTAACAGTGGTAATGTCAGTTATTACCTCAATGATGTTTCATTATCCAATCTTTTTCTGTTGGATCCAGTTTCTGGAAGAATCTACAGCAGAGTGATTCTGGACTATTCTCAACAAAATCAGTTCATATTCCAAGTAGTTGCCGTAGACGGTGGATTTCCTGTGCGATCATCGTCAGTTGATGTAACGGTAACAATTCAAGATAATTCAAACAAGACTTCTCTGGTTTCACAAACTGTCTATGATTTTGCAATCATAGAAAACCAGCCTCCACTCACAACGGTTGGATTTTTAGATTCAGCGACTGTTTCTCCACCGAATTATCTGACGTTTTCTCTGCAATCGCCGAACGAATACTTTGACATAATTCCGAGTAGCGGAGAGATACTGAGCAGTAAAATACTGGACCGTGAAGAAGTTTCAGCACACAGATTTAGTATAGTAGTTGTTGACCATGGTTCTCCGCCACGCACTGCAACTGTTAGCGTTACAGTCACGGTTCTAGACGTCAATGATAACAGTCCACAGTTTGATCAGCATGTTGGGAATTTGGTCTACATTGCTGAGAACCAACCGCCTGGAACCAGAGTTGTACAGATGATTGCCAGAGATCCGGATAATGGTTCAAATGGAACTGTTTCCTATTATTTTCCGAGGGGTATGTACTTGGATCATAATTTTCCTAAACTGGAATTCCTGAAAGAATTATGAGGTCAGGTCAGGTGTAACTGGTTGGGTGTCTCTACTGGAAATGACGATTCTTTATCTGCTTTTTACTTGCTACTCTACAACTGTTCAAATATTTTCCAAAGAACTATAGTTTATAGTAATCTTTGCATATACTTTTTGTATGCCATATAACTACTAATGATTCTCTCAGTAAGAAACAGAAATTCTCTGTGTGGTAATTAATTTGATTGATCTCAAAAACCATTTAGTTATAAACAGCTGAATTAATCAATTACTTACTTATAAATACCGGACTTTTAAAATCTGTACTTATTATTATGTGAAATTAATTATACAAATTAATTAATATTAACAAAACCATGGAGTAATTAATTTGATTGTTGCAAATATCTGTTTATTTATAAGCAAGTGAATTAATCAATTACTTAGGCTTATAAATCTGAACTTTAAAACTTTTATGTTATTATTAATGAAATTAACTTCATGAATTAATATTAATGAAGTATGAATTAAAATGATAGAATTATGAAATAGCTGGATTAATTTTTTAATTTGTAGACAACAGTAATTATTACGGTCAGCATTTCGAAATTGACTCAGAGACTGGTTGGATTTCAAGCAAAGAGCAGTTTGACATGCAGTCAAGGCCAGAATATGTGCTGAAAGTGGTTGCTGAAGATGGAGCTCAGCCTCCACGAAAGACTTCAGTGATTCTACAGGTGACTGTTGGAGATGGCAAACAAAATGAACTCCAGCTTCCACCAACCTACAACTTTGCATTCACTGTGCGAGAAGATGCAGCGGTTGGTACGAATATCACATCCATTGCATTGGAAACAGATAGCTTTGGTGAATACTACATCATCAAAGGCAATGCTTTCAATTCTTTTGGCATCGATGCAACAACAGGAAATTTGTACATTGCATTGCCATTAGAATTCGAAGATTGGTCAATGTATTTATTGTCAGTTGTGATCGTAGAAAGCAATCCCATGAACCCTGTTTGTGTAGTTGCTCTTTTGAACATAACTGTGATCAAGATCAGGAGTCGTTCACCGCAATTTGAATTCGATCCTGAAAGTCTGAGGATACGAGAAAACATTCCAAAGGAAACGACTATCTTTCATCTTAACGCTGGCTACTTAGACTCTCACAACAACGAAAAAATAATTTATTCTCTAGTTTCTCAACATCCACCGGGAGTAGACTGGTTCCAGGTTGACAGACAAACCGGGCTTCTGAAGGTCAATTCCGAAATCGACTATGAACGAGTGCGGCAGATCACGGTTGTTGTCATGGCGATGGTTCAGAGAGACGAGGTAACCAGAAACCCAGCAACAATGACGATGGTTGTGGATGTTACTGATGTCAATGACAATGTGCCAGAGTTTGATGAAGCCTTGTCAAGGGGTGTGCAGATCTTGGAAGATGTTTCTGAGGGTGCTGTGATGTTAGGAGTTTGTGCTACGGATGCTGACAGCAGGGATGCTGGACGAGTTATGTTTAAACTTCTAGGTGGAAACGAGAAAGGACACTTCTACCTGGATCCAGATTCAGGTATTTGCCGATTCAAACTATTGTATTTGTACATCTTATCTGTAAAGTTGAAAATGTGCTTGGTTTGAACTATTAAAGTTTTATTTTTAATTTTAATTGATGAAAAACAGTAAAGCTTGTTTTTGGTGTAAGCATCAGATGGGACAAGTAGTTTTGGTCTGGACAGACTTCAAGTGCAAGACATTGAATTTTATCCTTAATCAGCTTATGGCGTGGGAAAAAAATGACTGCCCCCACCCTGTCATCCCTCTGTGGTGTATTTGAGACTGCCATTTTACTAAAATTAAATTCAGTAGAATAGAATGATTTTGTTTTTACCTGAGATTGTAGTAAGGATTGACAAAAATCGAGTTAGGGTTATAAATGTTATTTGAAAATACAGAAGTCTGTTTGTGCATGCTTTGTTGTCAGGGCTGTTGTCCGTTGTGAGAACTCTGAACAGACAACGATCAACGAATGCTTTTCAGTTGAATGTTTCCACTGCAGACCAGGGGCATCCAAGTCTTACATCCACTTTTCTATTGACCATCACAGTCGTTGATGTGAACAAGAACACTCCATTGTTTGACCAGCCGTGGTACAATGCTACCGTCCTTGAAAACACATCACCTGGGGCAGTAATTGTTTCCGTTAATGCAGCTGATAGAACAACTGATGTCACAGGTGAACCAACCAGAAATAATCCTACCATTTTATTTATTAAAACATACATTTAAATTAATCATTATCGTAAAGTCCAAATTTATAAAGTGCTACTCTAAAGCTAAGCGCAAGCACCAGCTTAGTCACGAGCGCTGTGTTGTATCAGAGGATTGTCCAGAGATCAATGTCCATTGGAAACCAGAGAGGTGGGAGAAGCAAATCATAAATGTGATTGGTAGCATTATGTATAAATTAAGAGCATAATGCAACTGGTAGCAAGGCATGGGAATTCCCTGCCTGGGAATTCCCAGTTGGAATGCTTCTTTTCCTCCGCATTTTCCTCTTGCCCATAGTCTTCTTCCCAAATGCTTTGAACCTTGAATCACTCCCTGCTGTAAATTAAGATGCATTTGCATTGCTACCGTCAATGCCTTTGAGAAGTTTTTAAAATGTTCCGACCTGTATTTGTTTCTAAATTCAAATTGTTGCTGATCTTTTAACTTTGTGGTCTCAAAGAACCACTGAAGTTGTTTCACTCTGACATTAGCCCTGACATTAGCCCTGACATTAGCCCTGACATTAGCCACACCAACAGTCAGTTGTGCAGATGGATGCTTTTATCTCATGTTTATATATTTGGTTCAGTTTTGCTCTGTTATATGTTGACTATGATCTGCTTAATTATTATACGTATTAAGTCCTGAGATTGTAGAAAATTAGTTATGATATTCAGTATCTTTACTGTTTCATGTGATTTAGTGGAAAATATGAACCTTACATACAGCATTCCATTTGGCTACAACAATAAGTTCAGCATGAATCCAGTGACTGGTGACCTTGTGACAAACGTGTCTTTGGATCGGGAATTAACCGACACATACACATTTGCAGGTATTGTTGATTACAGTCGCTTCAATCACCACTTCATCATGGTATGGTGATGTCATCATCATCATCATCATATGTAGTAGCAGGAGGAGGCTGATGTTCAATCCATCTCACTGTATTCTCTTTTCTGCAGTTACTCTTGTTCTTTCTTTTTCTTCAAACACAAACTTAATATTTGGCTCCCAGCATGTGATAATAATTGTCATTAGTGGGTGTTCATCTTCTGTTTGACTTTTTGCCCTTGTTACAGTTAAACCTGCTAAAACTGACAAAAGACATCACCATAGTTTATGTGACATTGTGATTATTCAGACTGTTATAGCTGGTCAAGATTAAACTGTACAAGGGCAAAAAAATCAAAATGATAAAAGATAAATATTATAAGTGATCAATATGAAGTTCTGTTGCTCTGTTCTGCATGATGTTAGATCTACTGTTAAAATCTTTCAATAGCATATGAAAGCCACTGTAACTGCAATGTTCCATGTTCCATGTTTGCAGTGTTTGTGAAGACCAATGGGTTTCCTGCTCTGTATAACACGGTCGCTGTGCAAGTGAGAGTATTAGATACAAACGACAACGCACCGTTGTTCTCTGTGCCAACCATTGTCCTCGATGTGCCTGAGAACGAAGGTCCAGTTGTCTTGCACGTGTTCAGAGCCAGTGATGAAGACACCGGTGTTAATGGACGCATATCCTACTACATCACAGGTTCTTCTAATTTAAACTCTTTTGTGTTGTGTCCAGCTTTCCTGTTTTCAGTCGTGTTTGTTTTGTTAACCTACTCATTTTTTAAGTACCGGATATGTATGTATCTGAATCTACAGTTTGAGTGAAAATAAAACGACCCCAAACAACTATCACTTATCCATTTGAATTTCCTTACATTTAAAAATATTTCATTATATATATATATATATATATATATATATCATGAAATATTTTTAAATATAAGGAAATTCAAATGGATTTTTATTGTAACTGTGTTAAGAATTTTTAAAAACTTTAACGGTTCCTGTTAAATATTATGTCATTTTTATGTCATTCGTAATAAACTCTCGTGAAACCGTTGCACTGGCGAATGAAATTCGTGATTTCATACCTTCTGCACTTTGGCCTCCAAACAGTTCATGTCTAAATCCTGTGGGCTGTAAAATCTGGGGAAGAATGTAAGAAAAATACTTCAAAACCAAAAATGTTGATAGTTGATGAGTTATGTCAACTATCAGGCGAGCGTGGATCAACACATAAATGAGTCTGCTAAAGTCAGTGGCGAGCGCACTTTACTACCTGTATTGAAGCTGAAGACAAATATTATAGCTTATTGCATCATACATCATACATGAGAGTGAAATTCGTTGTTTTCCAATTTTATTAAAATTGATTTGCTATTTGTTTTGAATGGAAGTTATTATGAAGTTTTATAGGAAGTTGCTTTTTTCATTTGCAGCATGTTTACAGTACCTCTCAAAAGTGTTTCATGTGATATGAAATTAAAAGAACCGACATATTGTGTCATGTGAAGCTAAAAGAGCCGACATGTTGTCACTTTCATTCTTATCTTATCTGACTGATTCCGTCTGTGATTTTGTTATTTCTTTATAACTTCCACCTGCTGTTATTAGCAAAAATGAGATAGAGAATAAGTGTTAGAGCAGTGCAAAAAGAAATGTCCATTTATATCATATCTGACAGTTACTTCTGCTGTTTGTCAGATGACAGTAACTAGCAAATGATAATTAATTTCCTTTCAGGTGGCAACACAGATTCCCGCTTTTTTCTTGACAGGACGATGGGAGCGCTGTCCTGTACTCCACTTGATCGTGAGGCTATTCCTTTCTACAACCTTACCATCATGGCTGCCGATTTTGGCACTCCGTCACTGAACAGCACAATAAATGCAGTTGTTCGTGTCTTAGATGACAACGACAATGATCCAGTGTTCCTACGGACAAGCTACGCTGGTTCCATTTCAGAGAAAGTTCCAATCGGAACAACCGTTTTGAGCGTACAGGCGATGGACTTGGATGATGACGTGAATGGAAATGTCTCTTACAGTATTTCTAATGATGCGTTTGGAATGTTTTATGTTGATCTCTACACAGGTGACATTGTTACTGCACGGTGAGTTTCACGTTCACCAATATTGTTATGTGATGTGGAATTGCTGTTTCCTTGTTGATGTACTACTTCTTCTGCTTACTAAACTTTAACACCATTTAGGCTAGACAAGGCAGCAGTTGTGCAGAGTACTTAAAAAGATGCTACATTGCCCGTCCAGATAGAAGAAGAGCCATCCTGAGATGCAGCCACGGGTATGATGTGTTCGCAAGTTCATTTCTTAGCCTCAGCATATCAGGGCAGGTGGCCAGTCCTCACCGTCGCCGTCTGATCTTCCCACTGACACTTTATGGTCAGTGTACTAGTTATAGCTGAGTACAGTCCAGCATGCTTACCTCCAGGTTACTCTACACCCGCAGTGTCCAGACATCCGGTCAGTAAGTAAGCAATTAATTTGAAAATATGAGCATTGTTGTAACATCAATAAGGAATCACAGATGCTACATCAATAAGGAATCACAGGTGCTACATGAATAGCTAGATACATACAAACATACATGCACACATATACAAACAGATTTAGGCAGATTTAGAGCCCTACCTTCCCGCACACTGACTGCTCTGTAAACTGGGGAAAACGGTGCGTTATCGTTGCCATCGATAACCTGAATGCGTAGCGAAATTTAAGCCTTACAATTGTAAGGCTTAAATTCCTACTTTTGATTTACTGTAGAAATTGTAGTTTGTAGAAAAATATTTAAGTAAGGCAGGGTTAATGTGTGCTTCTTTAAAAGAAGGACATCAAATTACAAATTTGATGCAGTTGAATACAACTGTAATTTGATCATTAGTATTGTCTAGTTCTCATTGCTGTTCGAAGTGTTCAGGTCAAACATGTGAGTCGCTGAGTACTAGCGATGTCATTTGTGAGATGAAGAAATATGTGAAATTAATCTGATGAAGTTGTCTTGGGTCAAATGATGAAGGCAGTTGTATGTGAATTATCCTTTGCCTTGATTGGGTGTATAATTATTATTATTATTTATTATTATTAGTAGTTACATTTTTAACTCATGCACGGTTACACCGAAATGTGAATTTCAGATGGGGTAGAGATGTCATCGCGTATCATCAACTAGACATGATGGGGAGAGACAGTGAAGTAATGTGTTGAACGTCTGCTCATTCCTTGTAGGTTACTTGGGTGAATAATCTAGTTGTCAATTCTTAATAATTCTGGGGTGTACAACAGTTTAGTGCTTGATATCTTGAGAGTTTCTGTGAATTTCTTATACATTTTCAATCTTAGATGTACAGCTACATTTATTTCCTGGTGTTTCTGTACAGTGAGCTGGACACAGAGCGCATTACCATGTATGGTTTTGAGGCTACAGCAACGGATGGCTGTCCGTACCGCCCACGAAGTCGGTCTGTGCGTGTCAACGTAACCATTCTCAGCGTCAACGGAAACAGTACAGCCGTCAACATTGCACGGAATAACTCTGCCAGTCCTTCACTGAGGTTTTGTTCCGACCGATATGTGGCTTATGTGTGGGAAAACAATGTGAGACTAACATATGTAGCGCAAGTGAGAGCAGTTGTCTCAGCGAGAAATGGTTCTTTAAGCGACAGTACGACTTACTGGATAGCGACTGGAAATGTGATGAATGCTTTTCTCATGGATCCTCCGAACTCTGGAATAATCAAAACCAATGGAATTCTTGATAGAGAGATTGAAGGCTCATACAGGATGGACATCCAGACGTCAAATCCGGATAGACAAATGCCAGATGGCGCTGTTGTTTCACTACGCATTCAGGTTATCGATGTCAACGATAACGCACCGTTTTTCCCAGTTTACAGAGCAGTCAGTGTGCGAGAAGGTATGGCTCTAAATCTGCCTAAATCTGTTTGTATATGTGTGCATGTATGTTTGTATGTATCTAGCTATTCATGTAGCACCTTTTATGAATCTTCTTTAAATAATAATGTTTCATTATGGATTCTTTTGCAAAGAGGTGTTTAAGAATAGTGCCATTAGTTACTGTTTTCATTTAATGCCTTTTACCTGCTATCTAGTACAGTTCTATGGTTGAACCATTGCAGGACCATTGTCTTAATATTGAGCTGATATTGTTTAAGCATTGTCTGAATTGTCGGGCTGTGGAAGATGGATAAGAACGATTTGGAGAATTTAATTTACATTGATTAGTCACTCTGCAACACTCTCTGTCAAGTCAGTTTTCATGCTGCTAAGAAAATGGATAAAAGCTGTCTTACATTTAAATAGTTTTTAAGATGGTTTGCAGTCTTAGTTTATTTTGATTTAAAGCAAACTGCTTATATCTTATGATCTTTTTGAAATTACGACATTTGTTGACCCTGATGTTCAGTATCTGTTATTTCAAAAACATTTCCAGGTGTGAAACCCGGGACATCAGTGCTGCAAGTCACTGCAAACGACGTCGATCTGTATCCTATGTTGGTTTACCAGCTGAGTTCCGTTAGGGGCGTTGGCTGTGCATCAGGTGTCGTCACTGATTCTGTTTTCACGATCGACAGGTACAGTGGGAAAATCTGGACAGATCAGCGACTTGATTATGAGTCCTGTACCTCATACCAACTGACCGTCCAAGTAAGTTACCTCATACTCCCTTCAGTCTGTTGCTTCCTCTGTACTGGCAGACTAAGTTGAGATGATGCAATGGCAAGCTGTTCTGTCCTGAGCCTTCTTCAAATGCTGTATGAAGGTAACAGGCAAGCAGCTGAGAAAAAAGTTCTATGGTCACATCCTTTCCTTACTTTGACATCTCTACATCTGTGTGTAGTCTTGGGGTCATACTTGATGAAGAACTTACTTTTTCTGAATATGTAAATCTCTTATGTCGTGCTTCCTTTTATCAGCTGCACAAATCATGGGTCATTTCTCGTTATCTCTCATGGAATGCTGCACTTACTCTTCTCCATGCATTTTAAAAACTTCTCAAAGGCATTGACGGTAGTTGTACTAGTAGGATCAACTGGATCAAGACTTTCCACATCGTGCCATCTATGTGGGCCTTTAATTTGGCCATATTTCTTGTTTTTGATATGTGACATGCTTCACTGGCTGCCTGTTTCCCAGCATATTGAATTTAAGATTTTATTTGGGCAGGGCGATGTCAATTGGGGAAATGTTCTTTGATTTAATTTAATTTGATTTAAGACTATTCCCAAAGATTCGATGAAGCGAAAGAACTGGATCTCGGATGACACGTTCGCGCTTATCAAAAAGAAACGTGAAGCCAAGTCGAAATCGCAGATGGAATACAAGATCCTACGTGGAGAAGTTCAAAAAAGACTTCGGAAAGATAAACAAGCAGATCTCGATGCACTATGTTGTGAACTTGAAGAAAACGCAAGAAGAGGAAACAATAGACCTGCATATCAGACAGTCAGAAATCTCACCAGATCGTTTCAGGCGCGCAAAATAGCTATTAAAGACATATCCGGGAAGAAGTTAGTTGACCCGAAGAAGGTCAATGAACGTTGGAAGGAATATTGTGAGGGACTTTATACAGGCAATGAAGACGAGATAACGTTCGAAATCCCGGAAAGGGAACCACCACCACTACGAGAAGAAATCGAACGCGCTTTGCTCAAAGCTTCTTTGCACAAAGCCTCGGGGCCAGACGACGTTGCCACTGAGCTCCTCAGATTTGGTGGTGATATGACTCTTACCACGTTACATAAGATCTGTACTGATGTCTGGATAACGGGGGTTTGGCCCGACGACTGGACGCAATCGGTTTTTATCCCTTTACCAAAAAAAGGTGACCTACTTTGTTGCGAGAACTACAGAACCATCGCGCTGGTTTCTCATGCAAGCAAAATTCTCCTCAGTCTTAAATCAAATCGACTTAACCTTAACTCTTCTAAGACCCAACTGATCTGGTTTGGCACTAAACAGCAACTTTCTAAACTTGATATCCCACTTCTGTCGTCAATATACCCTGCTTTTTCATTTTCATCCAGTGTTCGGGATTTGGGTGTCACCCTTGATAGTACCCTCTCGTTTTCTGAACACCTCTCCCACCTGACACGTTCCTGTTTCTATCATCTTAGGCGTTTGAGGGCTGTAAGAAGATCAGTTTCTCCTTCAGTGTTCACTACTATGGTCCATGCCTTCATTTGCTGCCGCATTGACTATTGCAATTCATTGTTTGCTGGGCTCCCTAAAGCGCGCCTTTCATCTCTGCAGTCTGTTCTGAATGCGGCTGCCAGGCTCATTGCCCGTTTTCCTCGCTTCTCTCACATAACTACCTTTATGACTGATGTACTTCACTGGCTTCCTGTTGCTTCCCGCATCCAATACAAGGTTCTTCTCCCGGTCTCTAGGACTCAACTGGGAAAAGCTCCTAAATACCTCTGTGACCTAATGCGCAAACCTCTATCTGCTCTGTCTTCCCGCCCTCTTCGGTCTGCTGACCGCTTTGATCTGCTTGTCCCTCGCGCAAGGATTTCGATGGCTCAGCATCGTGCTTTTGCCATCCTTGGCCCTTCCCTTTGGAATGACCTGCCCCCCTCTCTCCGTAGCAAGATATTGCTTGGGATCTCGCCTTCTTCTCTCCGCTGCCTAAAGACCTTTCTTTTCCCTCGGGGCTGACACGCTGGGAGCGCCTCTGAATAGTCTATGCTGTGAGAGGCGCTTTATAAATAATTATATAAGATAAGATAAGATATTTATATGAGCTCTGCTGCCCCATTTCAGGTTTGCCTGACCAGAGAAATCTTTGTTCAAATGCTTAGGATGAACTGGTTGTTTTCAATGGTTGGGCCATCCACTTGGAATAGACTCCCTTTGGATCCACTTGGAATAGACTCCCTTTGGATTTGCACATTGTCTTAGCTAGGGATTCTGCAGGCATCTTTCTACAAACACTTGGAAACTGTTCTTTCCCATTGGGGTCGGGTTGGGAGTGCCTCTGGGTAGTCATCTTCGAAAGGCGCTACATAAATGATCTGAATCAATGACTGAATGAAGGTCATTGTATGTATGAGGATGTCGAATCCTTCTCATTGACTCTAATCCATGTGGTCAGGTCATCAAGTACATGGTCTTTTCCAACCTTATACACTGATTCTTTTCATGGTCTGTGACTCTCCTACTCAGGCTGGAAACTTACTTCATCCTCTCTGCTTCTGGCTAATCATCTGACCACCTGCATTCTCTTCCAGCTGAGACCTACTGGACTCTGTGCACCATAGACTTTCATAATTACCATATAGTAGGGTCAAACTATGAAAAAAATGTGGTGAACCCCAAAAAAATTGCAAGAAAACGTTTTATGCTGATTTTCGGGTGCATTTGGTCTGGAAATGAACATACTAAAAGTTTACCAAAATCGGACCACGGGAAAAGGTCAAATTTTGGCGCCAAAAAAGATGGCCGCCAATGAGGAATGAATTACTCAAATGCACAACACTTGCTTAAATTGACAGAGGCAAATCATGTAACAATTTGCTAACAGGTGTTTCTAGACTAATTTGACCCTGCTGAAAACGAAAATCGCGGTTAGCAAGCTGGATTTTTAACGGTTGCATGGAAAAACAAGATGGCGGACAAAATGGTGGTAAATATCTTCGAATGGCTGTAAGTAAGGTCATGTATACGATGGAAGCATGATTTTAGAGTCTAAATTAACATTTTCGGGGTCAAGGAATGCGATGGAACTAAAGACACATATGTAGCACTGCCAAAAAACAAAATGGCGGACAAAATGGCGGACAAGTATCTTCGAATGGCTGTAAGTAAAGTCATGTATGTGATAGAAACATGATTTTAGACTTTAAATTAACATTTTCGGGGTCAAGGAATGCGATGGAACTAAAGACGCATATGTAGCACTGCCAAAAAACAAAATGGCGGACAAAATGGCGGCCAAATATCTTCGAATGGCTATACATAAATCATGGATATAAAGTGGTGTATATGATGGAAACATGATTTCAGAGTCTAATTTAACATTTTCGGGGTCAAGGAATGCGATGGAACTAAAGACACATATAGCACTGCCAAAGAACAAAATGGCGGACAAGATGGCGGCCAAAATCTTCAAATGGCTTTGAGTACAGTCGTGCATATGATGGAAACATGATTTTAGACTTTAAATTAACATTTTCGGGGTCAAGGAATGGATGGAACTATAGACACATTTGTAGCACTGCAAAAAAAGCAAAATGACACACAAAATGGAGGCCAGTCTGGAGTAGTGTTTTGCTGGTCAAAGAATACCAAGGAAGTATTGTATTGTATCTAGAAATTTTGAAAGCGTTTCTCGCAGAATAGATAACTATCCAGAGGCACTCTTAGCACAGAAGCCTTGGGGAAACAGAAATGCCTTTACAGAACGCGAGACCGATGAGGAAAAGCCAGTCATTAGTTTGGCCCTGAGCACAGGAGGAAGGTCATTCCAGATCGTGGGACCCAGTACAGCAAACCCCCGGTGCTTGGCCAAGGCAGTTTTAGCCCTGAGAACAAAAAGATCAAGCCTATTCACAGAGCGCAGTGAGCGAGAAGGAGATGCAGATACCGGCTTTGACACATAGTTGGAGAGATATTTCTGGAGAGTACCCTGCTGAAATTTAAAGACAAGGAGGAAGATTTTATAACGGATGGGCGCCTTAATAGGGAGCCAGTGCAGGACATCAAGCATGTAAGTAGAGATATGAGCAAAGCGGGAGAGTCGAGGGTTGAGCCTAGCGGAAGCATTTAGAACAGATTGAAGGGGAGAGACGCTGCTTAGGGAGACCCATGAGGAGCGAGTGGCAGTAGTCCAAGCATGAGCAGACAAATGCGTGAACCACGGGGGTAAAGACAGAAGGTGAGACCGAGTGTCCGATGGCCCTGAGACGTCTCAGTTGAAAGAAGCAGGAGCGAGTCATGTTGGAGATATGCTCTGTGAATGTGAGGGAGGAGTCAAGTGTGACGCCCAAGTCGCGGACGATGGAAGAGTAGGTGTAAGCAGGGAATTTCTCAGTCAGCAATGGAAAGTTGAGTGTAGCAAGTGTTGCTTAGTCTGCTTAATCCTAAACCAGATCAATTGAGTCTTAGCAGTGTTGAGGCAGAGACGGTTAGTTAACATCCAGTAGTGAAGGTCAGAGACAAGATGGTCAATGGAGCAAACAAGGGAGAGTTGATCAGTTGACGGACCATGTACAAAAGCCTGAGCATCATCTGCATAAAGATGGCCATTTGCCCCATGTTTAGTAAATAGATACGAGAGAGAGATGAGAGTGATCAATAGCTATATAAAGATCTGACAGAAGGGATAAGAAAGCAGTTTCGGTGGAATGGTGGCCCCTGGGGCCAGATTGGGCGGCCGGCAAAAGCCCAGCTTGCTCAAAGTAGGAGAGTAGCTGGAGTGAAACTAGTCTTTCAAGGGTCTTTGAGGGGGAAGAAAGATGGGAGATGGGCCGGTAATTTTGACAGGCATTTAGGTCAAGGTTTTGCTTTTCCCAGGTCGGGAAAACAATAGCCCGTTTTTAGGAAGCAGGTAGGTAAGCCTCAGAAAGCGACCTGTTAAATATATAAACTAGAAATGAAGGTATATCGTCTAAAATGTTCACCAAGAATGGGGGAAGAGGGTCCAATTTGCATGATTTTTGTTTGATGATCCAGTTATTTGACAAAGTTCCGTTTCAAGGATTGAAGGAATCCTTCAAAGGTGTCACCCGTGTGGGAGAATTGCGGAGGAGGGGCATCAAGAGTCTTCGCTCGAAGATCAGCAATCTTCCAAGTCATCATCTGGAGAAAATCCTCAGCAGAAAAGGCAGGAGGACCCACTGAGCGCGTACCATGTCCCAATGGGCCGGAGATTGAGGACCAAAGACGTTTTGGGTTGTTTTTATGTTGCTCAACCAGGCCCTGATCGGTCTCACGTTTCCTAAAGACATTTCTTTTCTCCCGGGGCTTCTGTGCTAAGAACGCCTCTGGATAGTAATTCTGCCACTTTGTTTTTTGGCAGTGCTACATATGTGTCTTTAGTTTCATCGCATTCCTTGACCCCGAAAATGTTAATTTAGACTCTAAAATCATGTTTCCATCACAGACATGACTTTACTTACAGCCATTCGAAGATACTTGGCCGCCATTTTGTCCGCCATTTTGTTTTTTGGCAGTGCTACATATGTGTCTTTAGTTCCATCGCATTCCTTGACCCCGAAAATGTTAAGTTAGACTCCAAAATCATGTTTCCATCACATACATGACCTTACTTACAGCCATTCGAAGATACTTGTCCGCCATTTTGTCCGCCATTTTGTTTTTTGGAAGTGCTACATATGTGAAATTAGTTCCATTGCATTTCTTGACCCCGAAAATGTTAATTTAGACTCTAAAATCATGTTTCCATCATATACATGACCTTACTTACAGCCATTCGAAGATATTTACCACCATTTTGTCCGCCATCTTGTTTTTCCATGCAACCGTTAAAAATCCAGCTTGCTAACCACGATTTTCGTTTTCAGCAGGGTCAAATTAGTCTAGAAACACCTGTTAGCAAATTGTTACATGATTTGCTTCTGTCAATATAAGCAAGTTGTGTACATTTGAGTAATTCATTCCTCATTGGCGGCCATCTTTTTTGGCGCCAAAATTTGACCTTTTCCCGTGGTCCGATTTTGGTAAACTTTTAGTATGTTCATTTCCAGACCAAATGCACCCGAAAATCAGCATAAAACGTTTTCTTGCAATTTTTTTGGGGTCAAATCGTATATTGACCCGACTAATAGGTGAGGTACTTTTTGTGGAGTGCTTAAAAGGCACTGTATTAAGTGTCTAGATACTTGTACATGCACACGTGTTACTTTGTTTTATTTTACATCAAATGTGACTGTGCCTTGCATGTTGTTACTGAGAGTGATGATCAGAAGTCTGGTAACAAGCAGGATGTTTGACTTCATTAGGTCTCTGACCAGTTACACAATACGTCTACTCCGATTCAAGTCAACGTGATCGATGACAATGACAACGAACCGATCTTCAGTCAATCAATTTATCAGGTTTTGTATCAACAATACCAGACTGTTTCATTTGTACTCAAAAGTAACATTTGTGATGCTCCTTAATTAAGACCATGGTTGTTTCGGGTATCTGTCTCAAAGACAACATTCACTGTTGACTCTGGCTGATCGTTGCTTCAGTTGTCTGTTTCAGAGACAACACTTTTAATGTTGACTGTTCATGGATGTTGCTTCGGATGTGTGTCTTAAAGAATACACTCAGTATTCAGTGTTGTTGAATGTTGTTTCAGGTGTCTGTCGCAGAGGCAACACTTGCTGGTCTAAGCATTCTAAACGTAAATGCAACTGACAAAGACAGTGGAGACAACGGACGTGTCACATACAGTCTCCTGTCACCAGCCATGGACTACATCCGTATTAACTCAACAACAGGTGCTTCAGATGATAATTTTGTTCAAAACATCTAATGTTGTCCCTAGAGGAGCTTAGGTTGCCCTAAAGCTTCTCAACAACCAAAGTTTTGATTCCTTTTTAAAGAATTTTAATGTAATGTAAATGTAAACATCCAAAAATTTATCAGCACCACACAATTACTGCATCAAGCAGCGAGTGAAGGACTTTCCCAAGGTCCGTACGCAGCGCGTAGAGTGGGATTCGAACCTGCAACCCTCCGGTCACAAGGCGCCGAACTTACCACTGAGCCACACGCCCCACAATAGTGAGCAAATGATTGTATACAGAAGCACGTAATTGAATTGGTCGCTCATAATAAATATGCTGTGGTAGATGACATTATGTGATATGGTACCGTAGTTGATCAATTGAGTGCTTGCCTCGTGGTGCTTAGTGTAAGTTTGAGCTCTGAGGTAGTTAATGTATAGAGACAATGAGCAAATTTTTTCTTAACATGTAACTGCTCAGTGCCATCAATTGCTGCTTTGTTGTCCGATAGTGGTGCTATAAAAAGAATTTTAAAGAAAAAGTAAATAATAGCTAGGTTTGTTTTTTCAGGTAAAATTTACACAAACAGACCAGTGATCTATGATCCAAACCAGACAACTTTGTATTTCGTAGTCATGTCAACGGACCGTGGAACCCCGCCATTGTCTTCGATTGCAACTGTTGTACTGAAGATCACCGAAGTCAACAAAAAGCCAGCATTTAATGCAACGACATACAGGTAACATGCCTGTTGCTTATCAGTTGCTTATCAGAAGGAGTGAAAACTAAGGATCAGAAGCTAAGTAAGGTTTATCCAGGCAAGGACTGAACCATCTGGAAAACTATGGATAGACTGGAAACTCAGTGACTTTGTAAGGCAATGACAATGCTTGTGGAGGTAGTTTAAGTGGCAGGATATACGAAAGTATCTCAAGTGGAACAAAAGAATGACTCCAACAGCAGATGACAGACTTAGCTTTCCAGTTGGACTGCAGGTTCTGACGGTCAGTCCTCCGAGCGCAACCTGGAGAGGCAGTTAGCCTTAACAACGTTATCTTTTACCCATGACGCATTGAGGTCTCATCCCTGCCATATGATCTTTTTGATGTACTTGTTTTGTGGCCAAGTTTGTTAAAAGTTGCTAATGGAATCTTGGAATATCTTTTGTATTCTGGCCAAAGAGTCGATCAGACTGCGCTGGATTATCAATCCCCACCCACCCTCTGGCCTCTGGCTGTACAATTCAGTTTAATAACTAGAGGGGTCTCTGGCAAATAAAGTTCTCACTTGTGGAATTGTAATTGCAGATTCTTATAGTACTTCCTCTTTACGATAGACTCATCAGAGGCGCTTCTCACCTAAAAGCAGAAAACCACGAGCGAAAAGACTGGTTTTCAATTGCTATTACAGACAGTGTGCTATGTCACAACTTCAGTGAAGCTTGCACAGATATATTTCAATTCCAGCTGCACAAGTTGATGTGTAACTATACACATGAATTTTTAAAATATTCCAGCTATATAGGTGGCTGTGCTACTGTATACATGGATTTAAAATAGTGATTGACACAGTTTCTTTTTGCATTTTAGCCTGTCCATATCAGAGACAACAGTTCCTGGGAGCATGCTTTTGCAACTATCAGCTACCGATCCAGATTTCGCTTATGACAATTGTCGACTTGAATACAGCATCTCTGGAGGGAATGGAAGTATCTTTGGCATTGGACAGGACACAGGAGAAATATTTCTTCAGTCCCATTTAGATCCTGCAGACACAGTGCACTACTTGCTCAAGGTTATTGTCCAAGACCGAGGAACACCATCACTTAATTCCTCTGCCACCGTTCTAATTGCTGTCCAGGTAAATGACAAGAAACCAGAACTGATGAACAACCAAGTTTTTGTGTCCATGCAAGAAAATACATCAACTGGTTCCGTGTTGGCGACTCTTCGAGTGAACAGCTTTGCTCAAACACGTCTCCTGTTCAACATCTCTTCAGGAAATGATGATGACACTTTCTCTGTAAACGCTGTCACTGGAGTTGTTTCCCTCAAATCACCTTTGAACTTTGAGCAAAAGCGATTTCATCGACTCATAATTAGTGCAGTTGATATTAATGCGTTAGTCCCACGATTTTTGACATTTTCGACAATCAAAGTGAATGTGACAGAGGTTAACAAGCACAGGCCGCGTTTTTCTGTAGCTTATTACTCGGCAGCTGTGACGGAAAACCTGAGGAGTGGAGCTTATGTGTTTACGACACAGGCTGTGGACGAGGACAACGGCTTCTATGGCATTCTCAGATATCGTCTGGTGGCAAATTCTGCTGCAGCTGATGGATTGTTCTTGATAGATGAGCTTTCAGGAGAAGTGTGCACCACTAAAAGGTTGACATTTAGCAGCTCAGTTGCAAATAATTACAGTTACACGATCACAGCTGAAGATGCAGGTGGATGGAGCACAGCAGCTGCTTTGACAATTTATGTCAAGCCAGAGCCAGTTCAACCACAGTTCAGTAAACCTAGTTATAGTTTCCAGACACTTGGGAATGCTAAAGTTGGGGACGTTATAGGGACAGTTGAAGCACTGGATCGCAATGGACAGCCAATAAGAAATGTGATCTACTTTCTAAGACCTGAAAATAAATACTTTGCCATCAACAATACAGTAGGCGCAATCTACATTAAAAGCGATCTCCATGGCTTAAATGTCAGTCGTCAGAAAAGATCTTTATCGCGTCACAAGAGGGCGCTTGAGAACGTTACGTTGCACGTATTTGCCCAGTCGGGATTTCTACAACGAAAAGAGGACAAAGTTGATGTGGTGGTAACGGTGAACAGATCATGTGATGGCTGTGCAGTCTCTTCACCACACCAGTCTACTGGGTTACAAGGCACTCCGCTCATTCTGGTCATTGTGTTTGCTGTGTTTGGGGTCCTGCTGGCCATTGTTGTTATCATTTCTGCTATAATTTGCAAACGAAAAGCTAAAGCAAAGCCGACTAATACACTGCCACTGGATCCAATTACACAGCCTGAACTCCCTGGTGTAACACTGTCAAGAAATACTTCACCTGATTTAATAGCAAATGAATCTTTGTCACCAAACAAACCTGGTCTCCACACGAGACCAACGTCGGAGCAGTCGCAGTCAGTGTCCAGTGGTCGTGGCTCCGTTGAGAAACATGAAGATGTGGACGAGGAAATCAGCATGATCAATGCAATCCCAAGTACAATTCCAAGCAGTAGGATACCAGACTCAGGTATACAACAGGATGACGACACCATGTCCGAGTTTTCCGTGCACAATCACCGCGAGTACCTGGCACGGCTTGGAATCGACGCAAGCAAAGTGACAGGGATGGTGACATCTGGTGGCGAATCAACAGAAACACCAAGGCTGGATGTGGGTGACGTCATCTACACACAACTGGATGGCTCAGAAAGAAATTCAGTTGTCGACGAGGGTGCAATTGCACGAAGCTATGGCTACAAGGATATGCAGCCATCAAATCCGAATGCGCTTTCGAGCATTGTCAACACGGAAGAAGTCTTCAGTGGATCGTATAACTGGGATTATCTGATGAACTGGGGTCCACAGTTCCTCCCAATGGCTGACCTCTTTACCGAAATTGCTAGACTTAAAGACGATGGGGTAAAACCCAAGAAAAAACCAACCCAGATCGTTCCTCAGGTTCCGGGCATCAACCGCCAACCAAGAACTGTCCCACCTCCCCTTATCACGGACACACCGCCCCGCGTGGCACCCGTAACACGTCCGCTTGTTAATGGTTCGACACAATCATCTCGGACTCCTAACTCACGCACACCGAGTAACCACTCACTCGCCTCGAGCTCACACTCGCGTGTGCCAAGTGCTCATGGCCATTCATCCCGAGCCAGGCCTCCAGCATATTTTTCAAGGACGTCTGCCGCTGCAACGACTCCTGCTCGTGGCGGTCCCATTCCCTTAAAGTCACCGATTAGCTATGACAACAATTTCACATCACCGATCATCACACCTCCTTTTAGGCAGAACATATCACCACTCGGTACCCAAAGTCCAACAGGTGTTTCATTGACTAATTCAGCAAGTGTCTGCAGTCCAAACCGACGACCTAATCCTACGGACTCGTCAAGGCAGCAGACTCGGCTAACTGTGGCACACATCTCTTCTTCCAATTCAGACGAAGAAATCCAGATTTAAGGCAGTTAGGCCTATTAGTTACTGCCTCACAAATTTAAATTCTTACGAAGTGCCTGTGAATAGGCTGGTTCTTACACCTTAGCTTTGTTGGGTGCTGAAGAAATCCAGAGATTATGATTGGCCTTATTTTTATGCAAGGGATTACTAAAACAGGTGATCTTAGTTTTGGCTGGGGTTCATGACGTGTGGCACAGCCACTGATGCTGAATCTGCTCAATCCTTTTTTTTCTAACAAACAAGAATTGTTGCACACTGTGCTGAAGTTTTTGTCTTCATGATGCACACTTATTTTGTGTGAAGTGTAGGATTGTTCCATTTTAATTTGTTGCTTTTCATCAAAACAACATCCAACTGCAATGAAGAGAACGGGAAAACTTAATTGCTGCCAGTGACACAGTGTATTTCAGTTGCATATTCTGACCATGTCTTTCTGAACACTGTAACGGTTGAATACAGTGTTGCAATTTCTATCGCTCCATGTTTTGTGATGTCTTTTATTGAGTGTTTGTTCTTGTAAAGGACAACAGATCTGAAAATGTGTTCAGCATTTCTTATATTTTCATAGTATTATCACCACCTTCAGATTCCAGACCGAAAATGTTTTTCGCTTTCAGCGCAAGTCTTTAACCAAACTTGTTGGAAAATTGTTTATAGAGATATTCTATTCAGGAATGTACGATAGTTTAATGGTTAACACTGTGTATGACCACAAAGGTCCTATGGCCCAGGTCTGCTAGTTGGTTATCAGCCACTCTGTACACAGTCCCTATCCTGGGTACCATAAGGCTGACCTGCATGCACTTGTGGAGGTTCTGCATCCACACGTCTTGGAGGAACTTCAGTGTACAGTGTATCTATGAAGAGATTCTGGTTGACATTGGTCAATGGCCTGAGATTGGGCTCTGTGGTATTGAGTAGGGCATCCCACGATGTGCCTGTTTCAGTACAGTATTGCGCTAGGTCAAAGTGCACCATACATGTCTCAGAATGTTTCCAACACATCTGCCACTAGCTGACCATCTCTGCCAAGGTACTAGTCAGTAGCTGCCTAGGGTTTGGCAGTTGGACACTGAAGCCCCTGACCACAGATATAGAACTCAAAGGCCGCTTTGAAGAAATTATCTAGTAACTGTAATTTAACTTCTACTGCGTCGGTGTCTAATGCACAAGGCATCAACCGATGGCAGACGAAAACCTAGCCATAATCAGGTCAATATCCAAAAGGTAAGTCTGTAAGACAAGTGGAGATTGACATAGTGCTATAGACAGAACAGTTGACCATACACAGTCAATGGGAAGGTCAGACAGCAGAAAGAGTGACTGGCCACCTGGCATCATGTGCCGAGCTGACCAAAACTGGAGTCGCTAATGTGGCTGCCTCTTGGGACCTGCTCATGGGACTGGACTTCTTCTCTACCTGTACAAATGAAGTGTATGCACAAGTCTTAAGGTATATGTACTCACGTGACACATAATAGCTTTATATACATATGCATTGGACATGTTATGTTGCATCTTTTATGAAGAGCTCATAGTTTGTTTACATAGATATATGTCTCTGAAGGAAAGGGTAAACAGCCCTTAAATAACTTCTACAGAAGTAACCAAAAGGTCATCTGCTTCTATTTACATTGTACACTGGAAGCTTCTTATAGTGCTACCTTTGCAAACTCTCTCGAGTGCCACTTAGCCAGGTTGCATTCAAATGAGGTTTTATCCTGACCCTTAAATAAATATGGATTTCAGTTACCAAAATACCTGCTGTAAATGATGCCCATGATAAGGAAGGCTATTTAGGCCACAATTTAAGTAGAGTATATACGAAATCTGGGACTGAGATATACCACCATCTGCTTACAAACCAAATGGCCATTGTAAATATATGCATGTGATTAGCACTGTTAAGATGAAATCTAGTATCTGTGCACAAGATTATCTTTAACTGGCATTCAGTTGCAAAGAAATGTTAAGTTGGCCTTTGAACAGTTAATTTGAAAATCTATCAGGAGTCACCCATATAGGACGTCCGCAATGAGGGAGGAGGTCATCGAAATGTGGACAAATGCGGGAGAGTGGGTTATGACCAGTGCGTACGTCCACATCTAAACTTTTAAATTTGATAGTTTTAAACACCACCTTGTTTCAAACGTCCTTGAAAGACAAAACATCGGTGAGGTGATTGCCTAAAACCTCATTCATGGTATAACCTTTATTGTGACTTTAAAGAGGCTTTTATTACTGCACATCCTGATATTAAACCCGAACTATCACTTGTCACTTAAACGTGCACACACTGCACAGGAACTGTGGAATAATTGTAAAAACAATGACATTAAAAATTGGCTTGGCGTGCGGACGTCCGCAAAGGGGGAGGGAGGGAGTAAGGTCAAATGCAGACAAGGGGGAGGGAGGGTCCAAAGTAGGTCATAGTTTGCAGACGTCCTTTATGGACGACCCCTTATTATAAGTACCACCCAATATTAATCTTAACTGACTTTCACCACATAGGCCTATGACTTTATTAAGTGATTTAAAAATTGCACAATCCATACAAGTCAATCCATTGGATCCATGCATTAAATTGAACTCCATCAGATACTTGTTTGCATCTGACAGATTATCTGAAGGTGCTATACAAATGCCTGGGTTACAGTTACAAAAGTGCTCAGCGACTGTGCGTTTGTCTGGATAGCTGCTGCTGCTGCTGCTGCTGCTGCTGCTGCTGATGATGATGATGGTCATCACACTGGACTGTGAGAAGATGATCTATTCTGCCTCTGGACCAAAGACACACAACCAATACAGCCAAATGTTTTCATGTCTGCGCTTCAGCTGAAGAAATCTGACAATGCTTTTGATCAAACCTGGAAGACTGAAAGATTATGAAGGACCTACGTAAATGGACCATTACATTACCTTTCATGTTACCAGGGCCAGATTAACGTTTTGTAGGCCTGGTTCCAAAAAATTGTAAGGTAAAACCCTTTAAAATATGTTCAAACAAAAAGTGGTGATGAAATTTAAGTTATAGAACACATATTTATGAATTTAAAACTGTTTACGACGTGCTTTCACGATAGAAAAACTGTCAACAATAGCCTGAAAATGTAGCTGTTGTACAATTTCACACTCAATGTTCATAAGTGTTAAATTTGTCAGTCTATCTTGTCCCATCGTAGATCTTAAAGCATTTTTGATGCGCTTTAGGTGACTAAACGATCTTTCACCGCTGTGGTTAGACATAGGAAGTGTAAGATATATAGGCCTACGCAGAGCAATGCAAACATTCGGATATCCTGACTGCAAATTGTATTCCTTCATTATTTGCAACATTTGGAGAGGCGATGGTTTGGTTGGCACTGACAGCATTTGACTTAAAAATACTCGCCATCGAGTCCATTCGTCACAAAGTTCTATATTCACAACTTTCAAATAAAAACTCACAAAAGACTTTAAAGATTCTTTGGAAACCTCATTTACTTCGTCGACCTATAGAAAATGACAACGTTGATCAAGTTCTGCGTATGATTCAACTCTGCATACGCAGAACTTGATCAACGTTGTCATTTTCAGTCACAATCAGCAACAACAGCATCAACAATAACATAAATGTATCCATTTTAAACTTGCTTTCACCAGTCAGTATAACAGCTGCTTCATTACTATCATCAGCTCTGCGCTTTGTGCACACTTTTCTTCAAATGTGTTGCTACAAAATTTGACAGCTTTTTGGTGGTGTTGATCAAATTTGTTCCTCTGTGATGACAGAAATTCTGCCAATGACTTTAGCAGTGCTACTGCAGTACAGAGATCCATAGTTTCAGTTTAACCCTTTAGCTGCCAAGAGATCCAAGGTCAAACAATGCCCCGTGTGCCGACAGCTAACATGCAGATGTAACATTTTGGTTATTGTTGCAATTGTAGTCTCTGTGCTAGATTCGCTGTTGCATTAACAATAATTCGTAATAAATATGAGCATGGATGAAAATAGCATGGCTATGTGAACATTGAAGAGCAGGTTTTGATGAACACCTACAGTAGTCAGGGGCGTCTACACCGTGGAAATCTTGGAGAAAATGCTGCATCCAAGAAATAGGGGAAGATATGTCAGTGTGAGTGTGTCATCATTAGCGGGGAGAGGGGAAGAAGGGAAAGGGGAAGAGAAGGGGAGGGAGGGGAAGTTACTCCAATGACTTCATGGGGATAGACACCTCTGACTACTGTAAGTAGAAACGGCTTTCAGCTCGCTTGGCTTTGTTGTAGCAAACGCATTACCTTATTTAGCACTTCTGGCACTATCAACAGCTTTATAAACAGAGCACAAAAGTAGCCCAATAGTAGCAAAAACACTGCAGAAAATACTGTACTGACTTTCATGTGCCTAGGTTTTGAATAATAATCGATACCTCCAATGCCACACTAAGCACAGAGGCAACTGTACTTATGACGAGCGGCGCTCGTCAACAGGGCACACAGCGTATAGATAATTCATGACGAGCACCGCTCATCAATACGGCAGTTAAGGGGTTAAAGTAATTTACTGGTTTTGTTTATTACATTTCAACGATGTAACATTTGATAAAAAAAATAGTAGTAAATTTTTAAGGTAGGCCTGGGTCTGGGGACCCACTGAAACCATGGTTAATCTAGGCCTGCTGTTGAATGATGTTGTAAAGAGAGGTTACCAAAGATCAGTGGAACAGCAGCAACACAGACATGGCACTGCACTGGCTGCTGATGAACAAACGCATGGAGTATAAGATCCTAATGCTTATGCGTAATTTCCTTGTGAGCTGTATGTGCTCCCATATTATCTTAAGGAGTTGTGTGTCTTGATCTCATCCAGTCCACCCAAACCAGGCCCTTAGCCAGCCACCTGTCCACCGTCCTTTGGACGGGTGAAAATTATTTTGGGCGGGCACAAATTGTGCATGATCTCCTCTAGCACCATCCAGTTTCTTCTCTAGAGCCACTGCGAGCATTCAGATGACAGCTGTGTAAGGAGCGGGGTTGATATTAGGTTCTGTAAACAGCATAGGGGCACTGCAGTCGGACTCGTATGGTGGCGGGACTTCAGGCGGTCGCGACTTCATACGCTCAATGCATCAGGCGATCATGACTTCGAAAGCTTTTCGATGGGCAACTCTGTATTTCTGGCTAAGGGCCTGACCCAAACTATCCTTGACTTTTAACAATTATTCTACTGTTCACAGACATTCACGAATCAAGCCAAGTTTATTCACTTTCTCGAGATTTTCATATCTGCAAGAACCACTCTCGGCAAGACACTCTATTCTAAAGAAACCCATAGAATCCTACTCCAACTGGATGGCTATCTCAGTCCCATATAAGCCATTCATGCCTCTATGGCAATTGTTATTCTAAAACGGGTGCCACATAAATTTCACCAACACAATGCCTTCATGTTTCACCAACCCTCTAAGTATTAATCTGAATAATAAATAACTAATTTGCTGATGTCGTTTACTGAAACGCTTATGCCACGCTCCCAAACAGCAAAAGAAAACAAAGAAGAATATAATGGCTTTAATTACTGATAAATGAGGCCAACATCCATTGATGATGATTCAAGATGCCACCCATCACAACACACAGAACATATATATCACCACATTCACAGTTTAAAACTGCAGTGAGTTTTTTGCCTACACACACACAAAGCTACTCAGAAATTTTGCCTATACTATGGCTTAAACAAAAAATTTTCGGAAACAAATAAAATTTGATTACTTTCACTGGCATTCTACAAAACTTCATGCTAGAAATATCCGACTAGAGACAATTGTTTGAAGATACACCGGACAGGACTAAGTTGAGACCATAGCGTGCCGTACATGTCTCAGAATATTTCCACACAGTCCACTGCAAGAAGTTACTTGAACAATTATTTCTGCAACCAGTATTAATTGGTATAATTAACAAGGAAAAATTACCAATCTATAATAATTATGGAAACTGATATCAGGGTTGCATTAAGGCTAGTGCAGGCCCGGGTGCTGTGATTACCTATATAGCCATCAGCGCTGGGCCCTATTACAAGTACAATAAAAAATTTTTAATGTACTTCCGAAAATGCGTGCCCCTCAAAACTGTGGGCCCCTTAAAACTGCGGGCCTGGGTGCTGTAGCACCCTTAGCACCACCTTAATGTGGGCTGCTGATCATCATGTACACAGCAACTAAACAAAACCACTGCAAAGCAAAACAATGGACAAAAGCCCTCAAACCACTGCAAACGACAAGAACTGGCAGAAGAATTTTAACAACTGCAAAACCAAGAACTGGTAAAAGGCCAAAATCCACTGAAAACCACTGAAACCACAAGAGCTGGTAAAAGCCCATAAACCACTGCAAATGACAAGAACTGGTAGAAAGCCTTAAACCACTGAAACCCACAAGAACTGACAAAAGAATTTTAACCAGTGCAAAACCAAGAACTAACAGAAGACTTTACCCAAATACAAAGCATTGAGATGAGGACTCATTAGTTACACACAAGCAAAATGCACCAAAACAAAAACAAGATAAAATGTATGAAACAGCTTAAATGTTTATCAGTCTTTATGCAGCCAGTTATGGAAAAAGATCCCTATTTATGAATTCTGAAAATGCAACCATCTGAGGACCTCTGCAAATTGGTTTCAATTTCCATAGCCATGACATATGAATCTGAACTGTAGTGATTGACATATGACCTTTTGGTGTTTGAACTGGTGAGATTACTAATACTAACTCGTGAATAAGCCGGGGGCCTGCGCTTGGCTTTAGAGTAGCGCTTTATAAATTTAGAGTTTACGATGACGTCGAAATACAGTGCTGAAGCCATTGTGGATGGATGCTTTGCAGAATGATTAACAAGAATGAATGACATATTGTCTGTGTGCTTTGGTTACTTTAGTGCTGGTCTGTTGCACTCTGCAATCACAATAGAGTTTGTTAGAATTAAGCATAACATTGTACACCATCTAGGTGATGTTAAGGAAGAAGCACATTCTCAAGTAAACTATTATATTATATATCACTTCCGACATGTTCATTTTCATAAGTTCTGACATTCGATATACCAAGTTTTACAACAACCGATTCTCAATTAGCAAGTAAATTCCAACAGATTTCTCTACGGACTGAAGCTTAACTTTTACACTTTACAGCCTAATTACAGAGAAGTCCAGTTACACTGTTGAATTACAGCGTAGTTATTTAAATACGGACTACAACCAATTCTAACAACTAACAATTACATTACATGTATGATTGAAACCAATGATATCTACACCTAGCTTAGCTTTAGAGTCGCTGACAATGCACAAGAAATCAACAAGTCTCCCCTTCCGTTGCTGTGCCATTAGCTTCTGCAAACGGTCTTTCTATAAACAGCCGAGCGCTACAGACGGTCCGGACCTGAAACCGAGTAAATGCTGCATAAACATTGGACTGCACAGCATTATGTAAACGCTGCCTCTTGCATTAAATAAATGGTCACAAGCGATGAGATCATGTTAGCACTGCTCCTCGTTGTAAGATTGGCAGCCTTCGAATGCCCATTCTAGTTAGTCTGGTTTTGCCAACTGCTTCAGTGAATGAATCTGCAACATTTCCAGACTGCTCTATTTTCATGCAGCCAATAACACTTGTGAATATTTAAACACCTGGTGAGCAGAACTGACAGCAATCAGTGCAAAATGTCAACATACTACAACAAGAAAACAGCACCAAGTGGGAAGGAAGACCTGATCCAGTGGCAGGTTCAGCAAACAATAATGCATGTAACCCCCTATACAGTTGCTGGACTAAGTTTTCCATAATGCTTTCTTCATTGCATTCAAGGTCCTGCATTACTTTGCCCTCCCCAAATCCTGTATCCATCCTGGCATTAATTATGAAATCAAATCAATTAATACGTTGAAATCAATTAAAGCGTTAATAATTGGCAGTTAGATAGCTGTAAAGAAAGCAGAATTTCTTAGTAGCACAAATCGAAATCTTCTCTTGGAACTATTAAAAAATATATTTACAAAGATGATTCATTAGTCATTTAACACTGACAACTGCATTGCTGGAAACCAAGATTCTACATGTATAGTGCTAACGAAAACCAAGTAGCACAGACGGCATTTACCTCACTAAGGCATCACAAACAAATAAATAGGCAGAAAGATCTAGATCTGAATTTCCTTTCCAACAATGGGTACATATTTAACTAAGTATACTTGTGTTTAGCACTCCTACCTAATGACAAGAATTGATCATGCTAAAGTCCCTACAGAGCCATCGCTTCAGTGGCCGTTTGACCAGGCATATACTATTATGATTTGCACACTTGACCAGCCTTCGAGAGGTATGTTAAACCATAGGCAGCAGTTGGCTTTGCCTAAGTTCTCTTCATGATGCAAACTGCTCTGTAGGCAAAATCTTCGTAAATTTTTCCTAGGACTAGGCAGCAACAACCAAGAAGACATCCTGAAAAGCAGCCTCAATTTTCATACACTAGATTATATTCTGGCAACAAAAAATTCATTCAATTTACCACCAATCCCACAACTGCACATTAAAAGTTTGTAACTAACACCTGCCCATAGAGATTTAAAAGTTACACATTGCTTCTGATTTTCACACATATTTCCTTAATTTTAATGTTATTGTCAGCTTAACTCCTTTATAAAGAGAAAAATAAAGTTACTTTAAATTGTCTAAATTTGTCTAAAATCTTGTCTCAACCATTTTAACCAACTTCTGAACAGACTTTCATCTGAATAAACTAGAACAATTTCACTGCACCCTCCTTATAAAAGTCACATTTGGAATGAATCCATCCTGTTACAGGCTTGAATTAAAATGAGTTTACGTTCCAAAGCTGCATTAAACTCAGGATCTGCATCCCAAACGCACTATACGGGTTTAGCACATTCGTGAGGTTCTTAGCGCTTTCTTGGGGTTCTTGTAAGGTGCTATATAAATGGCCATTTACACACATATACCAGAATTCACACTTGTATTGATACAAGGGGGGTCCTCATTGCACTTGTTTTTAGATTAGCATTTGCTGAATGTTCTCATATGAATCCCTGAAATCCGTGTTCTAGCTCACTTGGCACACAGATCACATTCACAGCCAACAACTGCATTCGATCTCATTGCCAAGAGAAGAAATGATGATAGGTTCAGAACACGATCGCATCCTACTAGAAAATGGTTTACGACGGCTATACACCAAAAGAGAAACTGATTACATCATAAATGAAATGTGCTATGTTACATTCACCTCCATTCTATGAGAAGGTTTAGCTTAATAAGTTTAAAACCAGAGGGACGTCGTACAATATGGTACACAGAAATTCCTTACAGAAAGGGTGTTGATGGCACATCGCATTACCTACTGATACCTAAGAAGAGAAAGCCTGCTTCCCAGGTGGAATCAGGTGTGGTGGAAGTTCGGCTGGAATTTCATGGCCTTCCAGCTTCAGATTCACGAGATGCATGGCCAGCGCATATTCGTCTGCATCGAGCATACCATCGCGGTCGATGTCGGAAAGCTTCCAGACCTTTCCAAGGATAGAATTGGGAAGCTTTGACTTGACTAGTTCCGACTTGGCTGCAGCACCGGAGATCTTCCCATTGATCGGATTAAGGCTCTGAAAGACCTCGTCGTACTTGTACCTGTCGCGACCAACGATCCACTCTTCCTCGCCACGGCCTTTGTCGACCCCTTCCAACTTCCCTATTCCAAACGGACTTTCGTTGTAGGCCTCGAAGGCACCTCCTTTGACGGTTCCGCTCGTTGTTTCACTTCGCGACTCCTCCTCCTTTGGAATCATGTTCATCAGGCGAGCAATGTCTTCTGCTAACATCTTGTCAACCATTTCCAGCAGCTTTGGCTTTAGAATGTTGAACTTAGTAAAGTCCTGTCAATGAAAAGAACAACAGAAATAACAGATTAATGAAATGTCTCAACCGAGTTAAACATTAATATTACACTCTTGACCTAATTTTGTTGCTATGGTTACTTTTCATCATCATCACTATCTTCAGCAGCCCATCATGACATATATCCTAGATCCCACAACCATGCCTTAGCTAACATCATCTCATAACATCACCTCATAACTTCTAAAGTGTTATGTAACATAAGGCTTTAATCTAAACCCTTTAATTCTGCTAATTCAATTTGTTCACCATTATTGTTGTTAAGGAGAAATTTCCATATTCACCTGACTTTAGACATTTACAAAAGACCTATTTGAGAACTGTGTGAAGCTTCACTGCTTTCTGAGACACCATTGTCTATATAATAATACCCATTGATATCATATACAGATTACATATCCAATAGCCATGCACAGGTTAACAGATTGTCCAATGTCCATGGCTGCCACATAACAACAAACACTAACACCATCATGACCTCCACAGGGTTTACATGGAACAGTGATCAAATCTGGTAAAGTGGGGCATAGTAACCCACTGGTTAGAGTGTTCAGCTTAAAACACACAGAGTATGGGTTCAAGCCCCCAAGTTGGTTAAAGGATGTTGAGCAAGTCATTTAAGTATAACTGCTCAGCGTCATCACTGCTCTGCTGTATGGTCCTGTGTGCAATTCTGAGCTTTAGAAAGAAGGGCAGTATCACATATAGTGGAACTTGTATTGTAAAGACATGAAGGTTAAATGAAATAGAACAATTAACACAGTACATCCAGATGCAAACATCAGATCGTCCATTAAAACAACCAAAACAAGAACACTGTCATTGTCTTCACTGACACTTTAGGAAAATATTCGCCCACTATCTAATTGCAATACTTCCAGCAAAGCACACAATGCATCAATTGACGGTCAGTTCTACCAAGCGAAACCATAACCTACAATCCTTATCCACTAGAAAGATCTGACAGAAACCTGAGAGGATATCCAGCTGAAATCCATAGGATAATTGCAGTTAAAAAGGATCCTGCAACATCTGTTGGAAATAGGCAAACAACAATATTGGACAATGACCACAGACATCAATTGTCAGCTAATAAACCACAACCACTGTGGCCCACAGTCAGACAACACAAATATTTATTCATAGCACATATCTATCACCTCTTCAGAAGTACTCCAAGCCCAAACCCCTTGATATCAGACATTTAGAGTACATTAGACACTAGTTTATTTTCAGTGACCGCGAATTCACGATCTCTGAAAATAAACTAGTGTCTAATGTTACTATAGTGTCTCATCTTATATTACTGTCCAATGTTACACTAGTGTCTAATGTTAATCAGCACAAGTTACTTACTTGTGAAAGATGTTGAACCCTAAATTAAAATCAGATGCATCTCTTCAAGTGATTAGGAATCAAACAGGAGGAGAGTCAACATCAGCAGCATCCAGAACAGAAGTTATTCATGCGTAACTGAACTAGGGTGCAATGATGATGATGATGATGACGATGATGATGATGACTCAGTAATAAAGTGGTGAGTGGGCAGCTAAGGCATTACTGGGCAGCTAAGCCATGGTTTGCAGTTAATACTAGATAACTGTGCCTAACTGTTCCTTCCAGGCCAAGACCACACCCTAGACAGCAACACTAAGTATGAACTTGTAAAGGCAGAGCAGTAAAGGTACACCAGTTATCTTCTGGTCCACCCTAAATACCAGAAGCCAAATTTTATTTCATAAAAGGCAGCTCAAACGTTTTTATATAAGCTAACCTAGACGGAAGACTTCTATAACACTAGTTCCATAACATCCGCTGACAACAAGCAGGTACAAACATTGATACATACATAATATATTGAAAAGATAAAATGCCGCTGTCTAACACATCATTTGGGGACATGCCTCAGAATATCGTGGACCTAGTCTTATTGGGCACACTATATACAGTGCAATAACCAGTACATATAGCGAGTTAAGTTAATAGCTTTGGGGGACAAACACCACATAAAGCACTTGGTGTTCTCCATATGGTGGGTAAACCAAGATCACGTAAATGAATCCATACTCTATATAGAAGTTCACGACTAAGGTCATGCTCAGAGTCACTACTATTGAACAACAAATTAAACTACCCTCGTCAATCCATCTATAGTATACCATGCCCACACATTCACCCAAAAAACAGAGTAGCACTTATAAAGATCAAGCTATACATATATATGTACATATATTGTATTGTATTGTATCTAGAAATTTATAAAGCACCTCTCGCAGAATAACTATTCAGAGGCGCTCTCAGCACAGAAGCCCCGGGGAAACAGAAATGCCTTTAGGGAACGCGAGACCGATGAGGAAAAGCCAGTCATTAGTTTGGCCCTGAGCAGAGGGGGAAGGTCATTCCAGGTCATGGGACCCACTACAGTAAACGCACAGTGCTGGGCCAAGGCAGTTTTAGCCCTGGGAACAAAAAGATCAAGCCGATTTACAGCTCGCGCAATGAGCGAGAAGAAGATGCAGATAGCGGTTTTCGCAGATAGTGGGCACACCGGGGAAGTCGAGCGATGAGCCTAGCAGAAGCATTTAGAACAGATTGAAGGGGGGGGGGAGAGACCCTGCTTGGGGAGACCCATGAGGAGTGAGTTGCAGTAGTTCAAGCATGAGCAGACAAATGCGTGAACTATGGTGGTAAAGACAGAAGGTGAGACCGAGCGTCTGATAGCCCTGAGACGCCTCAGTTGAAAGAAGCAGGAGCGAGTCATGTTGGAGATAGGCTCTGTGAATGTGAGGGAGGAGTCAAGTGTGATACCCAAGTCTCGAACCGTGGAAGAGTAGGTGTAAGTAGGAAATTTCTCAGTCAGCAATGGAAAGTTGAGTTTAGCAAGCTGTGTCTAGTCCCAAACCACATCAATTGAGTCTTAGCAGTGTTTAGGCAGAGACGGTTAGTTGATGGACCATGTACAAAAGCCTTAGCATCATCTGTATATAAAATATATATGTATATATTTACCAAATTACCATGGAGGCATTAACATACAAATATACAAACAACATACAAGCACAAATAATACACACATACATGCACAAACAAACCTGCACACGCATATATGCATACATTTATATGCACACATAAAAAACACACACAAACAAACAAACTGTGACACACAAAAACATAACTATCTGATCTGCTCTATTTGGGTCATTAATGCCCTGTTTCAAAGTTTCCTGTTCATCATAAACCAGGATGTTACAGGATATTAATTGAACTTGCCCATGACTGCAGACCGTCTAATGGGAAAAACAACGCCTACATTGCCAAAAGAATCATTCAGACCTTTGATAATGAAGAAAACTTCTCAAATGTCATCTTGGTTCACTCCAATTCCTGTTGTCTGAGAGACACCACAGCCTCTGAGAATGCCAAAGTCTGTGTGTTTTTTTTTGGGCAAGGATCAAATGTTGATCTGTCAACCCACTGCACACCACACCCACCCGCTTATAATCCACTGTTTGTCATTGCATAATTGTTTCAAAAATTATTTCAATAAACTATCAATCCATCAACCCACCCACTAACCATCGATCCCAATCTTTCTGTCTGTCATAAACATCATGTCATACTGCCTGCCTGTCTGTCTGTCTGTCTCCCTAACATCTTCAGACAGCATAAAGTACAAAAGTAAACCTAAACTCAACAATGATCTTCTACAGGACCTGAAATTGCCCCTTTTGACTCTTAACTATGTCAAATGCAGGACATCCTTATGGCCATACAAACTGCACCACATGTAAACCACTCTTTGTCAGACATATCCCCCACCCTCAAGTGCAAGCCACTCTTGATGACCACATACAGCTGACAAATGAATGCCATTCTCCTCAACCCTGCCATCAAATGTCGTTGACCTGCTACCCCTCACATGTAAAAGGCATCTCACAGTAACACCCCCTTGATCCTCCACAACTTCCCTGCCCCTTATCACACCTACCACTCTCTTTGAGCCGATGGCACGACAACCCAATATGACCAAGCGTATATTATTAGTTAGAAATTTATATAAATTTTCCAAGGCTTTCTTAAGATGCTGTGAGATGGCAACCTGACAGATAAAAATTGTTCAACTATATACGTCGATGTGGCATGGTGGCCGATTGGTTAAAGCGCTCGGCCTGTAATGCAGAAAGTATAGGTTCGAGCCTTGTCCGAGGCAGTTACTGTTTATACCTTGAGCAAGTCCTTCACTCACAGTTGCTCAGTGCCATCGATGTTCTGTCGTGTGCACTTCTGAACTTTGTAGCGAGGGCAATGTCAAATACATTGTATTGTATTGTATAGGCAGAAGAAGCTGTTGTTAAACAGAGTCAGTTATGCATAAAATTAACTATATCTGCTGACATTGTAATTGTTCTACAACAGGCAGCACATGTGCACTTGTCAGATGCAGATAACGGATGTTCACTTAGTTTTCTGTGAAATATTGTTCCAGAAGTACAGGATATGCGTGAAGAACCTTCCACAGCGCACACATTTAGCAATTTGTGCAATCTAACAATCGCAGAAATTTACTTTGATTGATGCAGTCCTTGGTTATGCTCTAAGTCGTAGACTACAAGTAGAGCAGGACCAAGGACAACAGTACACAGGCTGCAAACAAAATGATCAACCCTATTTCAAGATGGGAACCCAGAACTTCCTGATTCAGCCTGACCTCACACAGACTACCCACCAGCTAAAGTGTCCATCATCTCAGACGCAAGACTATGGTTGACCTGTCCTGGGACTCTAAACTGAGGTGCCCACTGTCCCTGACCCAGCACTCTTAGGCCATGTGGCCAACAAGGAACAGATGCTAAATGAAATTTGTTTATTAAATTTACCAAGTGACATCAGCAAAAAATATAATAGGCTTAAAATTATATTTGCCACTATGATGAGAGTGGATGAGAGGGTTTTGCAAAGTGTCAGGTTCCCTGACCTCATAAACATGGCAGCCTGAATGCAGTACATTAGAACAGCCATTTCCCACACAGCATGTTTGCAATGAGAAGCCCCACAAGGTCCCCAACCAGTCCCCACAAACAGTTTCCCCTCAGAGCAAACAGAGATGCTGATCAGATGGATTTACGGTAACTTATGCAACCACAGATAAGCATGTTCAAATAAGAAACACGCTCATGAATAATCATTCATCTATATAAATAAAGCCAGCTTTCTGTGTGTCTGTCTGTGTGTCTGTCTGTCTGTCTGTCTGTTTGACCGGGCTTAACTTCTACAATTTTGCACCTTTTCACTCGAAACCTTCACTAATGTGTCGGCCTCGGCTTCGGACACACAGTGGAGGGGTTCGCGTCCTCCGTTTTCAACCCTACCATGGTGAAAATGCCCCAAAACGCTACCCACCCGACCGTCCATAACGCGCAAGCTCGCCTATTCCACTGCCAAGCGGTTCTATTTATGGCGCCGGTATTCCCCAACGTCATTAATAATCCGCTTAACGACACCGCGGTTCTATTTATGGCGCCGGTATTCCCCAACGTCACTAATAATGCGCGTAAGTTGTTTACTTTCGCACAAAATATAATGACGATCGATTCGAAGTATATTCATCGTTTTACAGCAAAATTTTAACACATGTATGTTCAAAGACAAATATCTAAATTATTTACAGTATATCAAACAACCAGTCTGCTCTACTAAGGGCGAGGCCGACTACAGACCGGCAGTGAGGGCTAGATTTATGGCGTTTTCTTTAACACGCCAACGCCCGGTTCACCCTCTTCGACTGCGAAGCAGTCAGTCCACGGGAGACTGCGAAGCAGTCTCCCCCACAGGTCGCCAGACGCCACAAGGGCCTCCAAGACTGCGAAGCAGTCGCCGCCAGAGGGCGACTGCGAAGCAGTCACTCCACGGCAGAGGTCGCTAGATGCCAGAAGGCGTCTACAAGACTTTCGAAGCAGTCTCCGGCACAGGTCGCCAGACGCCACAAGGGCCTCCAAGACTGCCAAGCAGTCACCGCCAGAGGGCGACTGCCAAGATTGCCAAGCAGTAGTTGTTGTTGTTGTTGTTGTTGTTGTTGTTGTTGGTGGTGGTGGTGGTGGTGTGAAACTTATAACCCCGGGCAACGCCGGGTAATCCAGCTAGTTTTATAATAAATGAATACATGTGATCTTAATCCATGTTCTTTTTTATTCATATATATATATATATTTTATTCATATATATTTATATTTTATTTTATTTTTATTTTATATTTATATTTTATTCATATATATATATATATATACATATATATTCATATATATATATATATATATATATATATATATATATATATATATATATATATATATATATATATATATATATATATATATGTCCAATGCTCTTAATACATGTTCTTTTGTTCACACATAGTTTTAAGTTATTCTTAGGAATTTCTTGGTGTACAGTTTAACAACTTTTATCACAGTTCTCAGGAGGGCAGCTTTCTAATTTAACCATAAAAAATTTCCAAGCTGGTAGCAGTTAATCAGAGAAAAGATGTCTGAAGGTAAGCTACAGGACTTCAGACATCTTTTCTCTGATAAACTGCTACCAACTTGGAAATTTTTTGAAGTTGTACCCAAAGAAATATATGTTATGTTTTCAAGCAGTGTTGGCAGAAAACAGATTTCCTACAGATTGGCATATACCTCCATCTAGACTAAGTTTTGTAGTAAACAAACTACGTGTATTAGAGATCCCATTCTGATGTCTTTTGAATTTCAAGAACTAATTGAAAATTTTCATCAGAAATGTAGGCAAATGACACAAACACCACCACTTTCTTAATAACATTTGTCTTATCCATGCTTTTCCAAATCAATTTAACAACTATTATCACAGTTCTCAGGAGGGCAGCTTTCTAATTTTACCATAAAAAATTTCCAAGTTGGTAGCAGTTTATCAGAGAAAAGATGTCTGAAGGTAAGCTACAGGACTTCAGACATCTTTTCTCTGATAAACTGCTACCAACTTGGAAATTTTGAAGTTGTACACAAAGAAATTCCTAAGAATAACTTAAAACTATGTGTGAACAAAAGAACATGTATTAAGAGCATTGGACATATAGCAAAGAGTACATATCGTGAAGGAGAACTAGTTATAAATTTTCTGAATTTATGAATACATGTGATCTTAATCCATGTTCTTTTTTATTCATATATCTTTCCTTCTATTCTACTTATTCAAGAGTATACATGTAGTTCATAAACTATATTGTCTTAAGACTTAGAAATTTATATGTTATGTGTCAAGCAGTGTTGGCAGAAAACAGATTTCCTACAAATTGGCATATCCCTCCATCTAGACCAGGGGTGCGCAACCTTTTCGTTAATTTCGGCCGCATTACAGGTTCATATTCTCATCACGGCCGCATGGGCGGCGATCCCGCGGTCGAGGGGAATAAGACTCCCACCTTTATCAGTGGAGGGACACACTGTACAGTTTTCCCTCGCCCAAATTTCGAAGAAACACCAAAAAGGTTCACACATTTTTTTGTGCGTGAGCGCGAAAAAAATTTCAACTCTTTTTTGACCAGATCAGTTAAAAGTGTCCCGTGTCCCTTCCACCTGTCATACAAGATCGCCGCCAGCGCACGACCGCCAAGATATCTGCTACTATTATTTAAGAGTAGGGCTATAATAGCATAGAGGTGAGGAATTTATTGTCACTTAAGGAACAATTTATATTCTTCATGGAATAGAATTCCACAGTTTCCTATTTATGAATTAATCTGCACACGGCCGCCAAAACATTATCATTAGCTCAACTGTCCACGGCCGCCAACTCTCCCTCTCACGGCCGCATGCGGCCGTACGGCCGCAGGTTGCGCACCGCTGATCTAGACTAAGTTTTGTAGTAAAAAAACTATTAGAGATCCCATTCTGATGTCTTCTGAGGATGTTCAAGACACTTCAAAATTACTAGAATGAACTATAGACAAAAGTAGCAAGTTGAACATGTTCGATGTCAATTTAAGGAGACAGCGATATTGAAGTTTGCACGTAACTGCATACACACAAAAATTATAGAAAAAAAAACCGTTAGAGATCCCATTCTGATTTTTTCTGAGGATGTTCAAGACACTTCAATGTATAAGTGTGAATTTTTTCAGATTTTAAAAAAGTTGCTAAAAGGTCAAGGTCAAGGTTAAAGTGTTAATTTGTGGAATATGGTTTCGATGTTAAACTTTTAAACAGTCATAATTAATTTGCCCAAATAGTTCATCCAAAGAGCTGAATAATGACACCAAGAACACCTTCCTAGCTCTCATATAAGCTGAGATACAGACGGCCAAAGGTACGAGGTCGAGCGGGTCGGGTCAAAGTTCGCCGACCCGTATCTTGGAATGTAGTTGACCGAAAAAATTTTTTTGGCAAGTTTATACATATCTTATGTGGCCCAACAAGTGGGCAAAATTTCAAGTAAATCCGAGTCGGTCGTGTCAATTTCAGTTGCAAATTTGGTTGATTTGACACGGAATCACCCTCATACATATATACACATGTCACATACACCAATACATTCATTACCAGAGTAAAGCAAATGCTGGAAATACCTGGTGTTGAAGTTGCTCTTGCATTCGAGCAATATCTGGAAAGTCGCCGGGCGAAATCTGATGTTCTCTCTGGATCTCGCCAAATATCTCTCCAAGTTTAGCGATCAGTTCCTTCTTTCGTGAATCCTTTCCAAACATTGATGGCATTTCTCTCTTCAGATGACTAATTATATATGCATGGACCTAGCAAACAACATACAAAGGATTAAACCAGAGTACTTTCATAATACGCTTCATTATAGGACAGTTATTGATTATGACTCCCAAAGACACAGACCTAAACCACCATCATCAGCTTAAAAAATCATCATGAAAGTACCATTCATCTCTGTACCTCAGGAGGAATTTTTAAGGCATTAATAGCATACAAATGCAGAAGAACTAATGACGAGTTGACATTTTCTTAACCTCTGCTGACAAAAAGCGAATTTCAAAGTAGCAATGGTGGAACAACAGTCAATTTTACATAGTACTTAGAATTTAAGGAATGCAATGCAGGAAATACAAGAAAATATTTCTGAAAAGCCCTTAATAAGTGCTATATGAAGAGTGCCTTGATGCATGTATTCAAGCCGCATGCGCAACACTCATGATTTCATTTTTCTTTTTAAAGAGATGCTGGGCTGTCAATGTTCACCAATTACTTCACAGGAAACAGAAAACGGCAAGTGTGCTTACGGTCAACAGACATTTACCATCTGTTGAACATATTACACTCTGAATCATAGATCAGAATGGCTGGTATCAGAATGGCTGATATCTGAATGGCTGGTATCAGGACACCACATATATGCTCTGAAACTAGCCATCTAGCCACAGTCAGCTTTTACCAAACATAACTTTTAAAAATGTGATCAATTACAGTTTAATGGATCAATACAAAAGGTCTAATCAAGTGAACATATGATATCAAACACCAACAGCGTAGCAGGTACCATATCAGAACTGTGTGTAGAAAACTTAGCCAACTCTGGAAGAGTTAGTAATTAATGGCACATAGTACTGCCATTCTTAACTGATGTTCCAAGCAATCATACCCAGTGAGCATCTGCCAAAAGAGACATTCTAGTAAGGCTGCTAGAATGTCAATTTATCAGCCTACAAGTTGCATGATTCAGAGGAGGACCACATTTCAAACATATCTGCTTTATTTCGTTTTCCAAGCTGTTAGTTCTTAACATACCAGATAGTAGTAAATAAAGTAAGTGCAAAGTCCTACTTCATGTCACTAGAAGACTCCATTTTTGTTCACTGGGATGTTCACTTCCTTTTAGTAAGGCCTTAGTCAGCAAGGGACAAACTCCAAAGTTCTAGACTCAGAGCAAGTGCATCTCAAGACTTGACTTGCCATTAACTTGAGCCTCATGTCTGCACCCAATTAAACAGCGTGTTGGAAAAGGCTAATGTGGCTAACAACTTGTCTAAGGTCATTAGAATGACTTCTAATGACCTCTCTGCATCTTGAAAACACAACCATACACAAAGCAAAGACAATCTATGCTGTATGGGCTGCTACTTTGTAAACACTACAGAGCAGCATTAAATGAGAAGGGGGACTCAAAAATGAAAATGAAATTGACAGCACAACGCCTTCTTGCAACACAGAACAAAGTGTAGGTGTTGCACACACCCACCCAATCACACACACACCTACACATGCACAGTTGCACACAAACCGGCTGAAGGTCATTTATCAAAAGTCTTTGCTTACAAGTGTCTGCATTATGAAAACTTTTCACCATAGAGCAATGCTATCCACTGGGTCTGTCTGTTTCAATGTAGTAACTATTCTTATAACCTAAGACATCAAAGAATCCCAGGACAAGGTCAAATCAGCTGGAAGATAAGAAAATGTATCTGAAACTGCTATAACATTACAAATATGGCATTAGAAATGTATTGTGGAATGATAAGAAAACTATACAATACTCTCTCACAGATGGTTTCAATTTCAGACAAGAGAACTATAAGTTATGCCATAGTAGGCCTATTGTGGGACACGGTGGTGTAGTGGTATGTTCTGTGCCTTGTAACCGGAGGGTTGCCGGTTCGAATCTACCTCAAGCCACTGCCTATTGCTCGCCCACAGTTTTCTGTGAGGAAGGCAACGGGAAACCACCGGGTGGCATAAAGCCAATGGACCTGCCTTCGGGCAGAGAACTCATCATCATCATATATGATTCCCAGGTTCCTAAAAAATGTCCAGGCAGAAAAAACAAATCGAGAATGGATATTATTATTGCCGCTGTTGTTGTTATTATTATTATTATTATTATTATTATTATTATTATAAAGAAACAATGGCATATCAGGTCATAACTAGTAGTTTCCAGGGCCAATGACATCGTCTTCCTCCTCCTTTACCCATGCTTGTGACCGGCACCATGTGAAAATTATGACTTCATTTTCACATACATGTGTCAAGTGAACTGAGTAATTTTTATTAAAGATTTACCTAATGTCAAGGACTATATATCACTATATATCACTATATATCACTAGAGTGTGCATATCAGAGTATCCATCACCTAATAAACATTAAGTTATCAAGGAAACATGATTTAACCTGCTCATCCAGTAACACAGTCCAAAATAGTAACAATCACTGATAAGAAAACGACATACTACTCTCTGACAGATGGTTTCAATTTCAGACAAGAGAACTATGTTATGCAAACATGTAGGAAAGTGGCATCCTTAGACATGCTGGATTACTGGTAGAAGAACTGAACATTGCACCTTCACTGTTTGAATGGATCAGCTGCATTTACTTACACACTTCTGTTTCTCCTCATTACTCATTTCAAATATACTGGCTGACTTGTCCTTTTGCACCTAGCTCTGTCCTTGAGTGCATTCATGAAGTCTAACACACTAAACAGATGTCTAATATCAATTTACTTACATACAGGCACCTTCATTTTTGTTAAACACTAGGAGTGCCTGAAATATTTGATCTAGACATACAAGTTCTACACCATACTTAATTTCCTCCAGTCTAATCAGTCAGGTTTTTCCCTGCTCTTGGTTTTATATGGTGCCATGGATACGGCCCTAGTTACCATTTTGGCTCTGTTTGATGTCAGTGAAGCCTTTGACATGGTTGATCATGACATTTTAAGTAATCGTCTACAAGTTAGTTTCTTTTGGCATTTCCGGTCAACAACTAGACTGGCTTCACTCTTTTGGGTCGACTTGATCTCATTGGATCGTCACTCATTTTAGTTTGCCATAGGGCTCTGTTCTTGGCCTACTGCACTGTACATTTTATACACTGCTAACATTGCAACAACTCTGGCCTCCTGTGGTGTTTTAAGTTGATGACATCCAGTCTTGCTCAGCATCTGATGGATACTCTTGCTGCAGCAGCCACAACACAGTGGGCTGCGATGGCACTTGGGGCATTGATGCTTTCCAATCGTTTAGGTCTCAATGCATCTACAATGCAATTTATATGGCTGGATCAGTATAGTCAGCAGCTAAGCAAATAGATTCTTTGGCCATATATCCACTATCTTCCCTCACTTTGACATCTCAGCATCTGTGTGTAGTCTTGGGGTCATGATACTTGATCAAGAACTGACTTTTCTCAATGTCATGTAAATCTCCTGCCACACTTGATTTAATCAGCTGTGCCAATTATGAGTCATTTCCAATTATCTCTCACTTAATGCTACATTTACTCTTGTCCAGATGTTTATCAGTAATAAAATTGACTACTGTAGAGCCATCTATATGGGCTTCCCTGTTGGGCACATTGGGCAGCTAGTGACATTTCAAAATCTGATCACATCTCTTCTTTTTCATAGATGACATACTTCATTGGCTGCCTATTTACCATCATACTGAATTTCAGATTCTAATTGGGTTTTGTGATACCAATTGGAAACTGGCCTTTCCTATTTAAATGAGCTCTCAGGTTTGGCTAGCCAAAGAAATCTTCGTTCCACAGCTCAGGGTGAACTGATTACTCTCTTTACACACCCTGACAATGCAATACCACGCTTTTTGGTGGTTGGGCCATTCCCTCGGAATGGTCCACCTTTGTATCCACGCAATGTCTTAGCTAGGAATTCTGCAAGCAATTTCTATAGACACTTGAAAACTGTTTTTTTTCCCACTGAGTTTGGGCTGGAAGCGCCTCTGAGTAGTTTTCTGGGAGAGGTGCTATATAAATGCTATGAAATATAATACAGCTGAAATATTTAGTGTTACAATATAAAATAAGATTGGCATTAGTTACGTTTCTCAAACCTGACTAAAAAAACGAATTATGTAAGACAGTTCTGATGACACAGTTGGAATTTTTTTAAAGTATTTGCACGACTGCTCTCCTGTGTTAGAAACCCAACAGACACATGCTGTACAAATCCAACATGGCTTTAATAACTGTCCGATAAAACAGTTTGAAAACTGTTTTTCCAAAAATTTTGATTTTGTTTACAAGACCATTTTTCTGTATAACAACCCACACGAGAAGTTTTATGCAAAACTAACATGCTTTATAACTTTTACTGGATCTTGTTGCATTAAAAAGCTCCCACCGTGCAGCAGATGGGAAGCATAAATACATTGGACTTAACTCAGTGTTAACGTCTATTTCAATCAGTGAGATATATAACACAGGTTCGGTGGTTTTAAATTCCACAGCAATATTATTGTGCCATTGATTTTGTGTACCTAAGGATTTTGACACTGTTGTAAGACCATTTCGTAAAAGTTACGAGAAACTTCAGGTAAAATTATGTAATTACTGCCAAGTAATACATTTAATTTATATGATGCCATTTCAAGGTACCTAATCAGAAGTATAAGGTAAGCTACTTTAAGTTTAAGGTAACTGAATAACAATTCAAACATGCAGTACCACATCAACCTCCTCTGACCATCTTCAAATGGAACTCATGGCACACATTTCCAGAGTGAGGAAGACAGATCCAGTTTACACATTATCACAGACATATTTTGAAACCCTAGTTTTCGTCCTAACAACCTCTATAATTAATGCTATTTAAAAAATATGCACAAGGTATCAACCAAGGGTCACTGCAAAGTAAATCTGATAGTCCAGCCAAAATCTTGGAACAGCCCATTTGAAAACCAGCCAGGAAAGCTAGGGGTTGGGGCAAGAAAAGAGTTTACACATAAGTAATGCACTCTGGAAAAGACCCGCTTTTAGTCAAGACTTAGACAACATCAGACTAATTAGAAAGTGAAAGGATAGTTCTAAGTTACTTTCGTTTCTTACAAAGTTCTCCACTATTGGTTAATCAAATACCAGCAAATCTAGCGCTGACAGAGCAACCTGATATGGAGTTGTGATGTAACACACAAGCGACATAACCACAATTTCACTTTCACAATTTCAGAATCCCAACATTGAAAAGCCAAATAAACCATTTAAAAGGCTGCTTTCACATGTTTTGTTGTGCTAATGCTTCAGCCAAATATGGTCCAACCACCAAGTAATGCGTTTCTAATTATAACCAGAGCTGTGAAAGTAATGACAACAAATCACTTCAATTGCACCATTCGTGCACTGTGAAGTTGAAGATTACTAGGAAGATGACAGGATATTTAAGCTACTTCAATTTCTCCATATATATATATCTGTGTATATCCTGGGGGATAGATGAATGGTAACATTCTTGCACGAAGAACATAAGATCTTGAAAGATGTGGTTCGATACCCGTAAGCTCTCTATAGGTCGACTCAGTCTTCCACTCCCTAGGGGCAGCTGTAAAATAAGCGGGCACCTAGCAGGCTGTCAACACGTGTGTTCTATAAGATATTGTATAATTGTACCTTCATATGTTTCAATGTTACTGGCTGTGGTTTGTAAGTGAGCTTGTCAATAAACACGAATATATTATTCTATTATATTATTATAATAATAATACCCTTCGTTTAATATTTTCAAACTGACAATAATATGCAGTATGATTACAAATCAGTATGAACGGATGATCACAAGTTATTACAGGAGTCGAATTTTAACTGTATACGGCAGCCATGCAAGGTGTCCATCATGTCCTACATCTCATTTTAACAATGCGCCATCTCGCGAATGATAGGCTGAGTTGACCTTTGGGAGGGTTGCGGGAAGCGATCCCGCCACCTACTGCTCTTCACGCCAGTGCTGTTACCACTATTCTATGATGTTACCACTATTCTATGTATGTATGTATACATATATTTTCATTCGAAGATTTATATAGCGCCTCTTCAAGGGAACTACTCAGAGGCGCTCCCGACACCAGCACGTTCATATAAGACAGTTTTAAGCTTTGCAAGAAATATGCCAGGGGTGACCCCAGGGCACATGCAGAGCTCTAAGGGAAGTCTATTCCAGACTACCGGGCCCACCACTGAAAAAGCCCGACTTTGCATAGTCGTGGAACGAGCAAATGGAACTAAAAGTACCCCTTTTCCCGCTGAACGGAGGGAACGTTGGCCTTGGACATATAATATATATACATATATATATATATATATATACATTCAATAATAGTCAGGCTGACCTAAAGACTCACCTTTTTCAACTTGTTCAAACAGAATAACCAGACTCCTGGTTTCCCAGACTTAGCAGAATTTGCCTGGGCTTCTCTAAAGGGTAATGACTTTTGAATGGCAAAACCACCATGACTGCAGTGGTATGATTATAATTATATAAGATTTAGTGTGGCTAGAAAGCTCAGACATAGAGTATCTCAAGTCTTTAGCACTTTAGCCATTTACCAGACAATTTTGTACAGTTACTTTTACAGGCCAAGTGCATTGTTGTCTGTTAATGAGTAAAAGTGATTGAGATTTAAAAACAGGTATTTATGTTTCTGGCCACATTACTATCTACTCTTTCCAAACATTAGTTTAAGCCTGAAGTGCCTGTAATTAACTGCTTGGCATATTCCACACAGCTGTAAACACCATGTCTGACACACCACGTCTGAGAAATCAGTTAATATGCTCCTGTCCATGTTATCTGGGTCAAAGCTGCTACAGGGTGTGGTCTCTGTATGGCATTTTGGGAATGGACACATGAGACAAGGTACCTAAGAACTACATACCGGGTGCAGACTGGGGGGTCCGTAGAGTAATGGATAACACACTGGCATGAAGAGCTGAAGGTACCAAGATCGAACCCGGTAGACCCCGTAAGGTTTTTTCAGCCTTCCACTCGCTAGGTGGCAGTGGTTAAATGAATAGTAGGCCATGATTGGTGCCGTATGGCTGCCGCTTAAAACGGTCATATTCGACTCCTGTAAAACTGTTATCATGTGCTTCTACTGTATACATGTATGTAGGCGCCCTGTGTGGCTGCCGTTTCTACTATATGTATGTTCACTGTACAACGCAGTGCGTTTGAGGGCGCTTAATTAAAGAACAAAATTATTATTATTATTAGAATGCTTTTTGATTTAACAAAATCCTACCATGTAACAAGTTTCTATATTGCATGTAACCATGTCTGGCATGTTACATAGGTAGCATTGGGAGGAATGGCACAGCCATGTCGCATGTAAATTGGAATGTCTTATGCATTGTCTTGTGTATTGTCTTGTGTATTGTCTTGTGTACTGTCTTGTGTATTGTCTTGTGTACTGTCTTGTGTATTGTCTTGTCTTGTGCATGCTGTACATACAAACAGGCCCTTAGCCAGCCACCTGTCCACCCTTCCTTTGTACGTGTGAAAATTAGTTTGGATGAATTTGAATACTTTACACCTTTTGCAACTCTGAACTGGAGGTACAATCATGTGAAAATTACATAACATGACTCAATGGAAAGCATCAAGTGACTCAGTGGGAAGCATCAAGTGACTCAGTGGGAAGCATCAAGTGACTCAGTGGGAAGCATCAAGTGACTCAGTGGGAAGCATCCACTTAGTGGGAAAACATTGTCAAGGCATCATAAGAATCAAAGGACAAACAAATCACAGCACATTCTGCCTCTAATGCCACAAGGTGCAATCCTTCATGACAGAGACAGCTTTTCTTAAAACTAAAAACATCATCTGTTGAAAAAACACAATTCACTTACTTTTGCAAGGCGTGCTCGTTTAATAAGGTCATTCAGTTTTCGCAACGCTGCGTTTCGTGGCAGGCTCTGAATATCTTTGAACAAATCCTGTTCCTCTAACTCAAACAGTTTCCGGTTGACATCGAAATGCAGCGGACTGTCCCAGAATGAACCAATATAAACCCTAGCAACCTCTGGTGTGTTAAAGACCTTGCCAAGTGACCACATGAGGGCGCCATATACTCTCATCAACTGCTGGTGGTCAACCATGTCGGCCTTGTTCAGAACAATCCGGATCTTGTCATCGTAGCCACGGATTCCTTCGATAACTCGACGAAACTCGTCAGAAATGTCCAACTTGTGAGCGTCAAACAGCAGGATAATTCGGTCGACTCTCTCTGCAAACCATTCTATTATCTCTGCAAAGTTGTAGCCTCGGTCCGTCCTCTGCTTTTCACCGGACAGAATTCCCGGGGTGTCGACGATTGAGATGCTGTCCAGCACTGGATTGGGCAGCTGCGAGCACTGAAAACGGTTCAGAAAAGCATTGCCGAACTTCGACAATGGCCTGAACTGCTTCTTTGGGTCGACCACTAGGGCGTTACCTGGAATGACTCCCTCCGTTTCGCCATCCATAACAACGATGAATCGATCTGTTGTCGGCTCTGGGCCTATCCGTAATCCGGGAAATTCCTGCTCTAGAAGATATCGGATGAACGTGGTTTTACCGGTCGAGTACTGTCCGATCAGAAGAACCATAGGCTTGGCATCGAAGTCAGGATCGTCGAGGGCTGGTGAATGAAAGTCGTGGAACTTGTAGAATTCTTCCAAGGGTAGCATCTTCTGCCTGTACAGCTTCTGTAAGCCGTCAGCCACGTTGGCGTACACCTCCGGCTCCTTCTTCCTAGCGGCATCCCTGTTCATCCACGAAAACATTGTCGACTCGAATATACGCGATTAATACCTAACTAAAATGGGTCGAACAGGTGTTCATTGGCTTTACGCGGGAGGGTCTTTCAGACAACGGTGGGTGTGTATGGCTACGTAAGTTCACAATACTTCGTTAACCCGTGCAACCCAGACTCGGCAAGGAATCTATATGTATAGGATTGAAACCTGTGCAAAAATTGCACATCCGGTATGTTTTAATTGCCCATAGATGTCGCCCCGCTTCAATGTTTTCATCTGATATTAAATATGATGTTTAGCTCTCAATAGGCAACTGTTACCATGAAAATATAATATTTCGTCGATTTCTATTTATCGAAATAAAAACAGATGCAAATGTGTGTAAAAATACGCAAAAATCTTTCCTACTCAACAGAGGGCTAAGCTCAAGCTAGTAACACGACGTTAACTAAGGACTTTCTCAGTGCTGTGGATATTTGGTCTATCCAACAAACTGATTCATCTCTTTCAGTGACAAATACAACAAATATACCCATGTGAGCTACAATATTATTTGTATAGCGCAATGCATAATTTCTGCAGAGGTTCTTCACTATTGGCTAACAAAAACATGGAATCTGACAAGGTCCATGATACATAATATCATGGACTCTGCAAGATTCCATGTCCTTTTAGGTTTCTACTCCGTCCCCATCTAACATCAAAGTTGACTAAGCCTCGCCTGTCAATTTTAGGGCCTATTTTTCTGCCCCATCTCATCCGTTCTCCTGGAGCTTTTCATTCAAAACTGGAAAACATAACGCAATAATTAAATTTCTCGTAGTCGTAATTTTAATCGTAAACTCCAAATCTGTAAAAACGCCACTTGAAAGTTAAGCACAGGGTACCAGCTTATTCACGAGCGCTGCGTCGAGTCAGAGGCCAAATAGTAGGCCTAGTCAAAAGGAGGTTTAATATAGGACATGCAGACAGCTGTTGCAGCGACACCATAATAATTAGCCTTAGTATGAACTGAACAGTTGAAATATGAAACATTAAACTATATAGCTCAAATACTTCATTATCCCCATTGGAACGAACACTGCCACTCAGCCACCGTCATCTGCCGCAGCCTCCTCTATTTATTAGGCCTATCATCCTATGCATGTACTGCACCTGGGCTTTCCATTTCAAATTGAAGTATGATCACCTCTTCAAGAATTCCTACATAATCCATCCGATCCTCTGCAGGGCCACCGACATAAATTCCGGGCCCCTATAGACAGAGCAGTCACAGGCCCCTACACAATCATAGGCTTTATGAGAAAAGTTGATTGCGGGCCCCGGGCGGCCGGGCCCCGGAAAATCGCCGGGCCCTTGGGCATTTGCCCCCCGCCCTCCCCTCTCGGCGGGCCTGATCCTCTCCCTTCCAAACTTTTTCGTCCTCAACGAAACCCGCCTTAGCAGCTGCTCTGCCTCCTCTCCGTGGTTTCTCTCCCTGGTCTCTCCCTCATCTTTTGCCAACCAACTAGAGTACAAGACTCTGCAGACCTCCCCTGCTCGGACATCGACCTCTGGACAACCCATCTGATACGACGCAGCGCTTGTGAATAGGCTTAGCTTTAGAGTAGGCTATATAAATTTGGAGTTTACGATTACATTAAGTAGGCCTATACAGTGATTCGCCTCTCAGTTGTGTCAATCCATCGTTATAACTTTGTCACCTAGGTCCTAGGCTAACCATCACGAATTGTTCAAGTCATCGTTCATTTAAAAGAAAACAAATCTCAATATCTGGCCTATCTTTAGAAGCCTCGAGCTCATATATGGCTGATTGCATTTCAGTATTCAACTTTGGGTGCAGTAGGCCAACAAAGGGGCCCTATTTAGGCCTATATTGGAAAACGCATTGAGTTTAAGATCGTATGCTTGGGCCTACGCGTAGGCCTAATTGACCTGAGGGGCCTACAGGCTCCATGTGTTCTAGACTAGGCCTATCTTATCTTATCTTGTCCTATCGATCCGAACTTCTGCGGATCTGCATAGCCATAGAAGTTTTGCTGATGTCCGTTAGCCCTTTTGAAATAAGCTACCTTGCAAACTGCGATTTGAGCTTCTTGGAGCTTTCTTTGCCTCATTTAATTCCATAAGCGCTTGACAGAAAACCTTATAGGCCTATTGTTCGACGATCTAGTTTTTTCCTCAGTGTCGATCTCTTGTATCTGCGAGTTGGCGTTATATAAAGTTGCAGTTACACTTGAGATCGATGGCACTGGCGTAAACTTGTTCAAAATATTGGGGGTCGGGCATTTGGCAATTTATTCTACACTTTTTGCATTGGATGTACAGTGTTTCTCAATTATTGGGGGGGCACGTGCTCCGGCTGCCCCCCCCCCCCAGAGTCTACGCCTATGATCGATGGCATGTCAGGAAATTAATTGCAATGGCCGAGATAAAGAAATAACTGGAAATGGATCTATACCGGGTAGCTAAGCGGTTTTCACACTTTATTTTGCACGTAAAAAATCGAATGTTGGTGTAGGCCTACCACTAGCAATGGTCAGATCAAAAACAATGGATGAGCGCGAAGTCGCTTGCAATTAGCGTAGGACCGTAGGTAGACAAATTAGAAAATTAATACATAATTTTAAGAATGTAGGCCTATATAATCTATTTGAATTTTTTCGCGTACCACTTAGCGACACCTGGCGTACCACATTTTGCGCACTGTCACTATCACCATGGGAGGGGCAAAATTTTTCTATGGGAGCAAAATGACGTTTTTACATCGAATTCATGAGCACAGAACACATGACAACTTTAAAAATAAATAATGGTCAAGGACTTAACCTAAATAATTAAGTGTTTTTTGCATTGAAAATCGTGTTGGAACTGTTGTAACAATCACAATAATCAAAAGATTTTATTTTTTTAAATGTTTGCAAAGCCCCTTGCTCCTCCGGACGCCCATGACTATCACTTTTTGATTTAGTCAAACAAGTTTCATCAGTTCAACTTATAATCGTAATCTCCAAACTTCTAAAGCGCCAGCCTATTCACGAGCGCTGCGTCATATCAGTAGGCCAATAGTCCGAAGGAGGTCCGAGTCCGGTTGCATGGGCGGGGGGCTATGTCAAGATCAATTATAAGTATGCTGACAACTTTAAAACTCAAATTAATGCACAAATTGAATAGGAAAGATGGCTAATACGAATCATAGCGGTCCGTCAGTTAGTTGACAATGCGATCGTCATTTGCGAACTCTGCACAAACAATATTATTGTCAACGTTTCAAAAGACATTCAACGTTGCCCTGTGCTCAGAGCGCTGACCATAAGAGGACTGTAAGAGGAGTAAGCCTACATTTTCAACATGTTCGTCCATGCGTCCGTCCGTCCGCCCGTCCGTCCGTCCGTCTGTCTGTCCCTCTGTCTGTCTGTCTGTCTGTCTGTCTGTCTGTCTGTCTGTCTGTCTGTCTGTCTGTCTGTCTGTCTGTCTGTCTGTCTGTCTGTCTGTCTGTCTGTCTGTCTGTCTGTCTGTCTGTCTGTCTGTCTGTCTGTCTGTCTGTCTGTCTGTTAGAAAAGCTGGTTATCTTCTCAATTCTTATGCGTGCTGGCGATATGAAGCCGTCTGTGTTCGCGTTGATCTGTGTTTCCATTCGCACTTGCTATAGCAGAGCATAAGAGACGCGATCTATAATAGTCCTTAAGATATATGCCTATAAGATCAGCCTGTATGTGTGTTTGTAATTTTGTGTTCGGGTGTTTGAATGCCTGCAGTCGTTACCAGTGTAGGCTATTACAATAATTCTATGCATGAGGTGCTGTTCAAACAACATACAGTGAACCATAACTATGGCCTATTGGCTATCATTCGTTCGTTCGTTCGATCGATCCTTCCAGAGATTGATGCGTATTGGCAATTATAGCCTCTGACGAATGGATTGTTCCACATCCCGTTTATTATATGCACGCATCATTCGAATCTCTTCTACTGGGCATTTGAAAAGAAGATCGCTTATACCAAACCCAGGGCTGTAGTCGAGCGTAGGCCCTATAGGCCCTACGCGGGTATACAGCGTGTGTAGCGTATACTTACAAAATCCTGTAGCGTATACTCACCTCTAATTTGTTTCGGAAAACTAACCCGTATACCGTGTATACTCACCTCTAATTTTGCCACTACAGCCCTAACCAAACCGAACTAAATTATATTGTCTCATATATGCACACATTTTTAGCCATTTTTCCTATTCAATTTGTGCATATTTATGTATTGTACCTGCATATACAAGTGTAATATGCACGTGTGTGTGTGTGCACATGTACACATAGGCGCGTGTGATTTTATGGATATATAGAATACTTATGCATAAACACATATAAATATATATATATATATATATATATATATGTATATATATACATACACATATATATATACATACACACACATAGCTTTTTCTATGCAACACATGCAGTCTTCAAACCGCAACTATGGCAACCACTTGACGGTTATGTGCCGCGTACTGTAACTAAGAGCTTTGTAGTCATAGACAATCGTCTGCTTCGATTGCTTGACCCTTAGCCCACGTGCAGCCCATATGGCATCTACGATATGGCCTAAGCACCTACGCAATGGCCTATATGAGTGCCGATAATCCTGCCTACACACGCAGCCTATTCGCTTAGCCTCTCCTCTTGTCACCGTCCACCATATATTAGGTCTACTAGTGTAGACACTTAGACTTGTGTTCTGTCGATCCACCTGCGGTCATACTTTATCGTCTTGAACGATAAAACTGGCGTTTAGCTGTGATTTCAAAAACAAATTCTGAGCATAAGTTAAAACGGCCTGAAGCACACTTCGCGCCTCAAGACCACGAGACCTGTCTTCGAGTATAATAGGCCCAGTAAATTTTCAGTACCGAAATTTATGGCTTTGTTTTAGGCCTACAGTATGTGCTTCGAATGTAGCTCAGATCGACCAGATCTATCGTTTTCAGACTTTTCGGTGCTTTTGTAACGATTGGATAGACCTACTATAACTGCGCTGGAAGAAAATGATGAAGATTCATTTTCAGGTCTGTTTAAAACTTTACAAATTTCATGTAGGGGCCTAAACCAATGCCACATATATAGCGAAGGATCGAAAGTAGACATCGGTCTCCAGATTTATTCAGCGCCAAGAAAGAAGAACCAGGTTATTCGCTGGAAGGGAACGGAAAACAGACACTCTTGTCTGTAATGTACACGGTAAGACAAGGTAATGTAAGGCAAGGTAATGTAAGGCTAGGTAATGTAAGGCAAGGTAACGTAAGACAAGGTAATGTAAGGCAACTTGTTCTAACGCTTTACGCTGCACACAAGAGCGCTGCCTGTGCCAGCGTACGTGTAAATGATGTTAAAATCATTAATTAAGAAACAAAAAGTCAGTCAACAGTATTCAGGAAAGTCACCACTGGTGAACTCCCGCAGACACGTAGACCCCCAACCGACGGTTTTCCATCCACAGCTGATAACAGAGTTCCTATGCACAGATATATATATGCAGCGCTGAAGAAGATGGGTGGCGACTTCAGACGACGAGGCTGGCAACACACGAACCCCAACACCGATTAGTCCGTCCTCACAGATCGTAGACACCACCGGGTCTGAGGAGAACGACATTCGCGGCCGGTAATTGGTCGAAGTAGAATGGTCAGCACAAATCCATAGACTCTCTTGGCTTTTTTCAAATGGAACTTGGCAGTTATAAGTGACCAGAAATCCATTTGGATGGATGAGTCAAAGAGATTTCGATTACAAACGTTCGACCACTGCCCAAAACACCACGAAACAACGGGGGACAGAAATAACTCCACGAACGCATACTAGGTCACACTGGAAGTCAAAACAAACGAAAATTATCGAGTAGGCCTAGAATCCGCAAGTGAACAACTAATTGATTAAACAAATTACACGCTAGAGAACCATACGACATCCTGTATTGTATATTGTGTTTTGTTGTGGATTTGCATTTTATCGAGTTGCGCTGCACTGCATTGCGTTGTATTCTAAAGTATATTGTTGTATTGTATATAATGGATAGGCCTTTAATCGCAGTACCTTAGTCTAGTAGGCCTACGTGCATATTCTGGCTTGTTCTTTGTATTGTGCCGTTATGGAGGACTGATGTAATTTGTGCGAACAAAATCTTTGCTTCATAGATGCTTTCCTTGTTCCTCACACCTTCCCACATCGCTCCCTTTCTTTCTCTTTCTCTCTCTCTCTCTCTCTCTCCCTCTCTCCCTCTCTCTCTCCCTCCCTCTCTCTCTCTCTCTCTCTCTCTCTCTCTCTCTCTCTCTCTCTCTCTCTCTCTCTCTCTCTCTCTCTCTCTCTCTCTCTCTCTCTTTCTCTCCATCCCTCCATCTCTCTCTCCTCTGTATATCTCTCTCTATCTACAGGGTGGGCCATAAAAAGTAACCCCTTTAGGTTTTGCTAATATTTCGGCCAAAAGTAAGAATTTTTAAATCAAGTTTTACTGGCTTAAAAGTAATTCATATTTACGTATGATAGCCAAATTTCATTAAACTATTTCAAACAGAACCAAAGTTAAATCACTTTTACTGAGTCCACCCACTTTTTTGATGGTTCAAAACATGTAACGCAAGAAAAAGTAACAAAAAAAACGATTTTATTAAGTCACATCTCAAATAATTGGTATCAAACAGACGGCTGAAGGTTCACGACACGAAACGAGTGTTATTCGCGGATGAGAAGAACTTCTATCTCAATCCACCAATCAGCAACCAAAACAATCGTATTTGGTCTAGCGGCCAAAAATCAGATGTCAGACATGATCGCTTGATCGTTGAACTTCACATGTTATGGTGTCGGCTTGTTTTTTTTGGTGGCAAAGGTCGACTGCATTTTGTTATGAAAGGCAAAGTTAAATGCTGCATATTACGTTTCATCTCTGCTTCCAGAATTAATTTCACATTGCAAGCGTCTGTTGCCAGCTGGATACATCTTTCAACAAGACGGCGCACCAGCGCGTATACGGCTTGTCTCACGTAAGACTGGCCCTGGTTCATTGAGAAGGACCAATGGCCCTCAAACTCTCCGGATTTGAACCCGCTGGATTATCACGTGTGGGGAGCTATGCTGGAGAAATACCGCAATCCGCGACCAAAGCCAAAAACGATAAGATAATTGAAGGTCGCGTTGAAGTTGATATGGGAAATTTACTTGTGGAACCAATCAACAAGGCCATCAAAAACTTTACAAAGAGACTCATAACATGTGTAGGTACTGGTGGTGGACACATTGAACAAAGTTGTGAAGCAATATCAAATCTGTTTGATACCACTTATTTGAGATGTGACTTAATAAAATCGTTTTTTGTTACTTTTTGTTGCATTACATGTTTTTGGACCACCAAAAACAGTGGGTGGACTCAGTAAAAGTGATATAACTTTGGTTCTATTTGAAATTTTTTTGTGAAATTTGGCTGTTATACGTAAATATAAATTACTTTTAAGCCAGTAACGTTTGATCTAAAAATTCTTACTTTCGGCCGAAATATTGGCAAAAACCTGTAGTGGGTTACTTTTTTTGGCCCACCCTTATATCTATCTATATATCTGTCTATCTATCTGTCTATCTATCTATCTATCTATCTATCTATCTATCTATCTATCTATCTATCTATCTATCTATCTATCTATCTATCTATCTATCTATCTATCTATCTATCTATCTATCTATCTATCTATCTATCTGTCAGTCTGTCAGTCTGTCTGTCTGTCTGTCTGTCTGTCTGTCTGTCTGTCTGTCTGTCTGTCTGTCTGTCTGTCTGTCTGTCTGTCTGTCTGTCTGTCTGTCTGTCTGTCTGTCTGTCTGTCATCTCCCTCCGTCCCCTTTCGCTTTGCTGATCGACTTGATCCCTTTGTCCCTCGGACAAGGACTGCTCCACTGCTATGGTCCAACATCGCGCCTTCGCTATTGCGGGTCCCTCCTCCTGGAACGGCCTTCCCCCTCAATTCGATCTAAGATTTCTTCTGGGTCTGCTCCCTACCTGTCCGCTCTTTGAAAGTATTTCTTTCCCCCCGGGTTCCCACGCTGAGGGCGCCTCTGAATAGCTTCTATAATGTAAAGAGGCGCTTTACAAATTCACAAATTATGTTTATCTAGTCATCCATTTATCCAATCATCTATCCATCCATGCATCCATTTATCCATCCATCCATCCATCCATCCATCCATCCATCCACCTATCCATCTATCTCTTCCCCTTGGTTTCCTCTCAACAAGGTTCAGATCCATTTGATACCAACCAGTCAATCCATAATTTTCTGTGGGCTTTCGCAGTCTGTATACCTGGGTTTCCCTACTCCAGCTTGTTTTACTCGCTCTATAAAATATATAGGCGACTATAATGCTATAGAAACTGTGGCGGTTTTTAAATGCCATATCGTTGTTGCTGCATAGCTCCTTATATATTCACTTCGTATCCAGATAATTTCTAGCGAGACTGGACTTTACACACCGCGTTACTAACGCATCGCATGCATACATATGCAAACTATAGATATATATATATATGCAAGTGTGTAAGTATATATAGTCCTTCCTATACATATTAAATACTCAGAGTGGTGGTTAGCTTTCGTGTTTGCCTTCGAGCGTATGGTCGACTGTTTGCTGTTTTTAATGAATTAGCAACACGATTTTTTAAACCCGTTGCTTCGTGCACCATCGAGTGCGCTCGACCTTTGTAGAGTCATCGATTAACTCAACGCTTGCTTATCTTTGAGCTAAATGTCATAGACAGTGGCGGCTGTATAAGAGGCATTGAAGGGCCACGTGTTTGTTTAGAAAATCACGGTTAAACAACAATTAATTATTATCATTAATTTGTAACTTCTATTTCGAAAATGTCTTATGCACAAGGCATCAGCCGATGGCACACCAAACCGTAATCAGGTCAATATCCAGAAGATCAGTCCAGTAAGATAGATGGGCCTCTTATGCTGGGTAAGCAATTTGAAAAAGACAAGTCTTAAGCTGAGAATGAAATTTCATTAGAGACTGAGAAGAACGGACAGAATTACGGACTGCGAGAGTTTCAATGGCATGAAAACCACCAGAACAGAAAGCAGCACTGATTGTAATTAATACTGTTAAATATCACCAGGGAAAGTAAAGTGCTCACTGCAGACGATTTAAGTTTTCTGTCGCTTAGGCCGATACTTCATGGAAGCTATAGAAACTGAATTCCTAATGAGTGCTTAAAAAGCACGGTATAGTGATGATTTTCACTAGTCTATCGTCATTGTGGTATTGATCTGTCAACGTTGCAACACAGAATAATAGGTTATCTTGTGTTTGCTGAATTGGCATCTGTCTGAGACCTAATGGAAGCGCAGAGCAGCAGATTGGTTAGAGCGTTCGGCTTGTAACGCTGAGCTATGGGCTGAAGCCTATATACTCCGAAGCGGTTACTCCACTTGCAGGGACCTTGAGCGAGTCCTTCATCACAGTTGATGCTCTGAAATATGGTTGAGTGGGGTCTTCTGAACTTTGGAAAGAGGGGCATTTATCAAAATTGTTCATTTGAATTTAATATTCTGTCGCTGTATTTCCACGTATGTATGTATGTATGTATGTATGTATGTATGTATGTATGTATGTATGTATGTATGTATGTATGTATGTATGTATGTATGTATGTATGTATGTATGTATGTATGTATGTATGTATGTATGTATGTATGTATGTATGTATGTATGTATGTATGTATGTATGTATGTATGTATGTATGTATGTATGTAGCACTGTATGTATGTATGTATGTATGTATGTATGTATGTATGTATGTATGTATGTATGTATGTATGTATACGAACAGTTTCTATGTGTGTGGCAAATAAAATTGATTTTAATCTTCGCAATCATACAGAGAGATATCATCGACCACAAGAACGACAACAACAGCGACAATAAAATCAACAACAATAGTCTTCGCTATGGATTCGAATTCAAGACCTCTCTGGACGCATTCGGGGACCTGTTGAAGGAGCGCAGTCACCACTTTACCACTGCGCCACCTCCACCCGACCGTGACATCTGGAAGCGCAAACCACCCGACTTCACACCCCGAGTCTACGACCCAAAACCACCGAAGCGTAACTCGCGCGAAGCCATCCAGCCGTGGAAGTACGTCTCCGCCTCGGATCAGAAGATGCTCGAGCGAAAGACTGCTGCTGATGATGACGGGGATGAGTGTCGTCTGCCTCAAATGTTTAAAGATACGGCGACTGGAGATGCAAAGGATGCTGGAGAAGTTGGATGCGATAAATTCTTGACGAGATTTAAGACCACAGAATCCCTCGATGCGAAGGTTCACTTCGTCAGACATGGAATGTACAGAAGGTCCGCTTATCGAATGCCGAAACCTCACGATTTCAGAGGCGTAAGTTGCTCTCAATAAGAAACTGTTAACAGTTAACTTCGGGGTGCTCGATAGTGTAGTGGTAAGCGTGCTGGGCTTTTTTTATCGAGAGGTCGGGGGTTCAAATCCCCGCCTGCGTCCCTAGCCCACTCAGCTATAACGAGTACACTGACCGTACATTGTCGGCGGGAAGATAAGACGGTGAGGGAGGGACTGGCCACCCGCCGTCATATGCCGAGGCTAAGAAAATGAAGTCGCTAAGACTCATATCTGTTTCAGGGCATGCTCCAGTAATCTACCTTCAAATATTTAAGTTTTAAATAATTAATGACCGCAACTTTCTACTCTATGCAGTGAACCATTCCTACTTTCTCACTATTATGTGCACTGTTGTTGCAAAGTGCGGACGTTTATCTCGTGCTAACAATGCCTACCATGGGCGGCGATCCCGGGGGGTCGAGGGGGACAAGACCCCCCACCTTTCAGAGTGGGGGGACACGCCATACATCGGACCCCCCAAATTTTGAAGAAACACAAAAAAAAATTTTTGACCTCTTTTTTGACCAGATCAGTTCAAAACTCTTTTTTGACCAGATCAGTTCAAAAATGTCCCCCCACCTGTCAAACAAGATCGCCGCCACTGATGCCTACTTACTTACTTATGAATACAATTGCACAGAATAACAAGCACTGAACTATAGTCGTCATTTTAAATGTTATAGTAAATTCTTAAAACAAGAATCTTTCAAGCAGCATAGGCCATAATATTTTGTATATTATCTATAGATGCTTAGGAGAAACTGCTGTTAGCAGACATAAGCCGCCTAAAAGTAACTGAATCTATTAAGACTCAAAGCAATCCGATACATTTCATGTTTCATTTCGATATTTGTTGAAAAGCTCCCACCGATTGACAGCCTTGGTCTGCCGGAATTTTCGACAAAGTACGAACGCGATCCGTACAATTTGAAATTCAACAAAGAAAATCCGAGCACTGGTAGGGCCTATACGCAGTCCAACGTGGTTTACAACGTTAATAATGTAGGCCCTATAACAGAACAACTACTACAAATAACGATATAAGACCCATAAACATCATCATTATCATCATCATAATCATCGTCATCGTCGTGATCATCATCATCATCATCATCATCATCATCATCATCATCATCATCATCATCATCATCATCATCATCATCATCATAATCATCATCATCATAATCATCATCATCATCATCATCATCATCATCATCATCATCAGTGGCGTGCTTCTCTCCGGGTCGTTGTCGTTTCCACAACGTTTAGCCAATCGTCTCCTGCAGGCGGCGTGTAACCCAAAGTTCAGTGGTTGCATTTCCACCTCCACCGATAGGATCCATGTGTGCCTTGGGCGTCCAGCTCCTTGGGGGGGGGGGCGAAAGCCAAGGCTCGGAGCTCCGTAGCGTGGTCTGCTCTGCCATTGCACCGCACAGAGTGTCCACAGATTCGGGATCTTCTATAGTAGGCCCATACGACAATCTTCACGTTTGAACTTAAGCGTTTCATTGGCGCAAGAACTTGACGGGTGTGGTAGACCTAGCTATAATGGCAAACGATGAACAAAGCCATCGGCAATTAGCGGCAATTATAAAGACTGCGCTGTTTAAATGAATGCCTACAATCGTGTGATGTATTGTAGTTCCCGAACTTCTCAGTAACAAGTCAAAACAAGGTTTGGCACTTGTCTGAAATTAATTGAATACATTGTGTATAGTACCGAAACTACTGTAAACAATGTCAACGAAAGACACCTACACACACAAACACACACACACACACACACGTTGAAACCGGTGGGCATGAACGGCCATGACACAGCTAAGGAGTTAGTCAGTTCACAGGGTCGTGATATCTGGCTTTGATGTGGGCTTAGGATTGCCAAAGAAAAGAATCTGTAGGGTCTTTATACTTTATTAGAATATAAATGGGAATCCGAGTATTGTCTATAGGCATTAACATAAGCCCAAAAAAGTACTGCATACATATATCTTCAAACTATACCCCTACACTAACCGTGTCTCAAATTTGCATTTATGTGACTGCACGCGTTAAAAATGTTTGTATATGCATACATACATACATACATACATACATACATACATACATACATACATACATACATACATACATACATACATACATAAATACATACATACGCACATTCATACATACATACATACGCACATTCATACATACATACATACGCACATTCATACATACATACATACATACATACATACATACATACATACGCACATTCATACATAAATACATACATACATACGCACATTCATACATACATACATACATACATGCGCACATTCATACATGCATACATACATACATACATACATACATACATACATACATACATACATACGCACATTCATACATACATACATACATACATACATACATACATACATACATACATACATACATACATACATACATACATACATACATACATACATACATACATACATACATATGAATACAGCGCCAATATATTATACTACAATTTGTCCCAACATGCCCATTAGATACGCTTGTCTAATGAGTATGCTTGAGCTGACCCGACTTGCACATTGGTTTCAGTTTGTGTTCCTTGCACATCTTAACTGTGCGTTCTGAAAATGAATACAGTCGATACCATACGGTTGCTAAAGAAAAACGTGTAGGCCTACATTTACATTTACATGCACCAAGGATAATCTAACTGAGATGCATGTTGCCAATGTATTATGTCATGCACGATGTTCAAATGATGCGTGTTGCTGCAGTGCATGGATGGAGTCTGCCTCAACCGATGCAGTATGATGCTCTCATGATGCATGGGTCTTCGGTGTCTCCGATGACACAGCCACTGAAATGGGACAGAAACCTCATCCTACCAAAGACCCAATGGCCGAACAAATACGCCGCTTATACGGTATATTGAGCTCTAATCTAATCTAACCTGATCTGATCTGATCTGATCTGATCCAATCTTATCTTATGACCTTTCCATAGTGTTGTTAGTCGATGTTGGCTTCAAGTGAAACCTAAGTTTCAGACACTTTCAGGCTTATTAGACTACTGATCGTAATCGTAATTGTAAACTCCAAATTTCTAAAGCACCACACGAAAGCTAAGCGCAGGGCACCAGCTTATTCACGAGAGCTACGTGCACGCTATATCTACTGAGCTACAATTGCGATTAATATTAGGATCTAAGTAATTTTAGGCCATATCTAGATAGCCGACTGTAGGCTAAATAAAGATACCCATCATTGTGTAGCCGTGTGTTAAGCGATTACAACCATATTTGCCTATGAAATAATTTAATAGGTAAACTAATAACATTAGGCCTATAATAGTTCTACAAGCCGAAGTAGTACGTATGCCTACGTGATGCCTCACTGTTTCTATGTCACTTTCTATAGAATGCTGGATCCTTTTCCCGGCAGACGTCGCCGTAAATGCGCCAATATTATTTGTAATCAACATTCGGTAGACGTCGCTGAATTAACGGTATTGTTGTAAATTATATGGAGTAAAATCCTGACATGAAGAGGCAATTCATCGAAATGACGCGACAGGCATAACGTCAGTCATCTTGGTCGCGGTCATCCGCATCCACGCTACATTAAGGCCTACTTATATCGTGTAAATTTATTAATATTGATGGTATATATTGATTGATATTGAATATTGATGGACTATTCGGCTCGTCTTTTACGCTCTACTGGCCGTCTTGATCTCTTTGTCCCTCGTACTAGGACCACTCTGGCCCAACGTCGAGCTGTTGCTGTGACAGGTCCCTCTGCCTGGAATGGTCTTCCCCCTCCACTAAGAACTAAGCTCATGACGGGAATCTCCCAGGCATCTACTCGCTCGCTCAAGACGTTTCTGTTTCCACGGGGCTCCTGCACTGAGGGCGCCTCTGAATAGTTTATACTGCGAGAGGCGCCTTATAAATTACTAGATACGATATGATAAGATACTTTTGATTGATTGCAGAGACATCGTCGATGGGATCGCAGTGCTCACAGTGCTAAGATGGAGAGAATCGAGCAACAACTTACAGAACAGTGGAAACAAGAAGCCGTCGAAACACAGCCGACGAAGGATCTGGCTACGAACACACTGCTACATGAACTTTAGACTTTAACGTAATTTGTGAAAGCTACTGTCAACCCTATCCTTCCGTTGACAATCCTTCTGATTAAATCCTTGTTCTCTTCGTACTTAACGCCTATTTAACGTTCACCTTTTGAACACTAATTCTACGTATAAGTAGCTTTATTTTCTACTGTGTAGCTTAACCTGAATTAATCACCAACACAGTTTAATATCTTTTAGTTTAATAAGAAACAAACAGACATAACTCAATTCGATTACAACTCAACTAGTCAGCAACACTACTACAGCGAACACACGAATTCAAACTTCTCCAGTCAGCATAATTCTTCGCGCCTCTTGACACACCTGTCTTCTGTGCGCCTAAGCGAAATCTAATAATATACATATAGCGCGCCGCAACCGAGATCGGCCGGCCGCGCGTGTCACTAAGACAGTACGACTAAACGTGATGCATCTATCATATATACATATACACGTGAAACTAAAGTAAGCGCACTAAATATATACGCTAATATCTCGCACTGCAAGACTGTACACAAAACTCAGTTCACAGCTACCCTTCACTTTTTTTACTGGAGCCCTCACACTTTTCATGCCAAGAAGAAACAAAGCATATATTTGCTCGGAGGATGGCCTTCACTTGAGCCTTTACAGCCCCAGTGTGTATGCATGGGGCTCGCCCGATGCACATTCCAGACATTGCAGAGCGTTTACCTTACGATGGACACACAGAACTGGGAAATTATATGAGATTTTTATATTAGTAAAGTTTAAGAAAAGCAGATATCGTTCCCGCGTTGGAATATAGCCGATAGTCTATGAAACAGGTAGCTTGTCTCAAGTGGAATAAGTGGAATATGGGTTGCAGGTAGACTTCCTTCAGATTTCATCCCAGCTTTGACACAACTATATCCAGGCCTTCTGCACAGGCCTATTATCATTTTGTTATTGCCCCGAGGTACACAGGATCCCTCATGGACTATAAAAATTAAGTAATTAAACATTAATTATTATTGCTATATTATTATTATTCTTTTACTTTGAGGTAAAAATGATCCTCAGGGACTTTATTATTATTGTTGTTGTTGTTGTTGTTGTTGTTGTTGTTGTTGTTGTTGTTGTTGTTGTTGTCCTGTGCCCCAGCGCATCCAGCTCAAAATTGTAACTCTTATGCGCAACTGTTTGGTCGGGGTAGCTTTTCTTACCCATCAAGACCTTCTGTACCTCGGTCTCTTCACTCCCTAGTCACTCTCTCCCCGCTCGGACGCCAGAGGCCTTCTGGTTGTTCCCCGCATCGCGGAGCTGCTGCTCAGTCTAGAAGTTTTGCCTATGTTGGCCCTTTAGTTGGAACCGTCTTCCGCAGGATTTGCTGCTTGAGCTCCTCAGCCTTTCTCTTCCTCTGTTTCAGAAACGCCTGAAGGCCATTTTGTTTGTTAGTGATGGCACTGCCTCGGGTCGGGAGCGCCTCTGAATCGTTGAGTGGCGCTTTATAAATGTTCGATTACGACTACGATCGTTTACGCAATACCGGAAGGTTTGGATAAAACCACTCTTACGCAGCAGCAATCAGTTTGGATCGGTTTGACCCAGTCATGCAGGAACATTCAGAGGGCGCGAGGTAGAGCGCATGCAGACGACCTGGAGCAGCTGACGATACCGCGAGTGTCGATGTGGGTCACAGCACAACGCAGACTAGCATCGGGTTTCTATTTGCCAGCTGCTTGCTCGGTGTGATTAGTACTTTTCGGGGTGAGACGGTGCAATGGGATGGAGAGGCGTGGCAGAGGTCTCCGCCTTGCCAAATCCCTCGATTTGTATGAATAACTAAACGCCTCATTAAATGCTGCGTATGAATTGGACTGACGCACCATTGTCCCCGATTACGGGCGTAGCTCATCATCGTATTTTGACTACATGTCAACAGAGGTAAAGCAGAAATTTATTAAAATAAAACGCACTAATCAAGGAAAAACGAGTGTTTAAAGATACCGTAACCGGATTTATGTAAACGAATTTTCAATGTATATCGCATAGGTCTTTTAACAAAGTGCAGTTCCAAGAGATAGTCTATCGAAAAATAATTGATACAAATTATCCTATCGTTAACATCATTTTCAGTGGTTCATTCTTCTGTTAAACGAAAGATAGTTAAAATGTTGGTCTCAGTATTCGAATAAAAATTAATACGCACAATCTTGTTCCTCTCGTTCTCGCAGCGGAAGTCATTGTAAAAAAAAGGTCCTTGCCCGCATCATACGGACTATAAGTACTCTGGAGATTAAATTCTGAATTTAACAGCTCGATTCCTTTGCATGGTTCAGTTATAATTCTACCAGAACTACTGAACAACACATTTTCGTGAAAGTCATGCCTCTGATATTAAATTTGTAATTTCTTATAGGTTTCAGGGTGCTTGACACGAATATGACAATAAAATCAAATAATTGGGTCCAATTTCTAAAAAATCAGCAATAGTTTATATTGTCTTAGAACCATAAGTACATATGAAATGTAGCAGTAAAGATCTGCTTCTACTTCCGACGCTGCTTTGCCTTTGTCTCTTGTATAGCTGCTCAGGATTATCTCTGGCGAGCGTCCAACAGTAGTCAGCCAACATGGAAGTGGACCAGTTTCCCTGATATTAGTTGACACCAGACGAAATGCGTCCCAAGCTTTTTCTCGTCGAACATCTCTGAGTAGCTGCCGGATCTGAGGGCCCACAAAAATTCCCCCTTTAATTTTTGCTCTGCTGAATCGAGGGAATTTGACAGCCAAGTACTTGAAAGCTGATCCAGTCCGGTCCATGGATTTTACGAAGTTTTTCATCACACCGTTTGATGTGTAGCGATAGTAACAGGATTTTTTGGGTTTCTACCACTGCTAAACGTTGCACATTCTTCTCTCCGACGTTCAGAGATTTCCTTTCAGGCCAGACTCTCCTCAGTTAGTGCAGTCTTTGCTCGACTATCCCATTTACATAGAAAACAGCATTATTTCGTATATCCAAGCTGGAGACCCATCAACAGGCCACAACCTTCAAGTCACAACAGTATTGCTGCATTGAAGACAGTTCAGCAGGTGTTTTAGGTTGTCGTAGGTTTCCTTCATATGGACAGCGTGTCAGACCGGAATGGATGGCAATTGGTTTCCATTATGCACCAGCACTGCATTGAGACTCAATTTCGCGAAGCCTCTAAATAGTCGCTATTCTTGAGAGTCATGTTAAATTCCCAGGGCATTCATCAGGCCATCTACATCGGAGCAGAAGACAAGGTCATCTTCCTTGCTGAAATAATCCTCAAACTCCTCATGGCAAGTGCGAAACACAAAACTGCCTTCCAAGCTTTCTCGTCCTCAACGAAACCTCCGCACCAGCTGCTCTGTCTCTCCCTGGTCTCTCTGGCAACCGAACTCGGACAACCAACGGACATCGATCTCTGCACAACCCCTCGGATACGACGCAGCGCTCGTGAATAAGCTTGTGCTCTGCCCTTTGCATTACAGTGGCGCATTAGAAATTGGAGATCACGATAACGCTTACGAACTGCTTTTTACCATCAACTGATAATGTAGCACAGATTTTACTTCTTATGTAACCAAACATCAAGATTCAAGACGAAAAAACAGTACATTTAGGAACTGCATGAAGAGAAAACGGTTATGTACATAAACCGTATCGCGTCTAATCTATATCTTGATCTATATTCCGCCACTCAGCATCTTCCAAACGGCCTGACAATTTCATCAGAAATCAGGCTATCGGATACGTCGCAAACCTTAAAAAACTAAAACTATAGCCCTGCTGCTTCCACGAGAGTCGGTCAACTGGATCGTCTTGATCGCTTCTGTCTCGAATTGTCATTCTTCTAAAGATGAGGTTCATTCTGCCATGAATAAAACATATTGCCTTTTGGCAGTACAACACAGCAAACACGGATTTTGGGTCTTCAGTTATAAAATATCGTGAATCCCGATTAGAAATTAACCATACGTTTTGCTACCAAGTGGCAGAACAAAATAGAGCTACATAAATCGTCCCATATCTAATCTATAGTCTACTCGCATTTCAATGTGTCCTAGATGGTGGCAGAAGCGCAGAAATAGATGTCAGCTAGCAGCTGCGTCGGAAACGGGTCATCTGTCGGTCAGCGCTGCAGTGACCATCATGCACTCGGTCATCTTAACGCGTCTGGATTATAGCAATTCAGTCCTTGCGGGCCTCCCAGGATCCAATTTGTGTCAGCTCCAGTTTGACCAAAATTGTGCAGCCCGAGTCCATAATCCGAATTGTTCGACTGTCGTTTGTGCAGCTCATTTTACTTGACGATCTTACACTAATTGTGCATATTACATTACATTATCGTGTCAGGGCCCCATTCACGCCCTGGCATGTGTCACCCATCCATTTTACTTGGTGACTCCAACTGGGTCATTTCACTGAAAATGTCGAAATGCTGGCTCAACCAAAACTGGTTCCAGAGTTCGACACTTAACCTTCATATAATTTATGACAAATTTGTGATGTTTGCACGGTATTCCTAGATGGCTTTAAAATACAGCCACGTTGTGAACGACTATGCACGGCCGTCATCGATCAGCGCCATCCCCTTGTGATCCCTCCTTTACTGCATACGACTTCTCGAACTACTTCGTCGCTAAAGCCCAATCGGTTCGCAATGACACCGCTGGTTCTCGTCCGCCTGACTTTCCTCCTACCGTTCATCGGCTCTCAGTTCTTCACGAGGTCTCCAGTCTCGAGCTGCGCTGCATCATCTTGGCTTCTGCAGCGAAATCCTGCGAACTTGACCCCCTTCCTCCTTTCCTGCTCCAGGATTACATCGATGTCCTTCTCCCTTTTCTGACCCTCCTATGCAACTCCTCGATCCGACACGGTACTCTTCCAGCTTCGCAGAAGAGGTCGATCGTCACTCCTATCCTCAAGCAAGCCGGTCTCGACTCTTCGGACTCTGCACACTTCAGGCCAATTGCGAACGTCTCATTTATTTATTAAATCATTGAGAAATTAGTAGCTCAGCAATTATTGGCTTGCCTTGATGCTAATAACTTACTTCCTGTCTATCAATCTGGCTTCTGCAAAGGTCACGCTACGGAAACCCTTCTCATTCGCCTTCTCTCTGATTTCTATGGCGCAATTGTTCGCTCCCAAGTCTCCCTTCTTGCACTCTTCGATGTCAGCGCTGACTTTGACTCGGTCGACAATTCCATCCTGCTCAATCGCTTGTCTGTATCCTTCGGTCTATCTGAAAAGCCCCTTGAGTGGTTGGCTTCCTACCTTTCTGACCGCTCTTCACTAGTTGTTTACTGTTCTACCATGTCCCTCTTGACCCCAGTGCGTTTTGGCCTTCCTCAGGGATCCGTCTTAGGCCCCCTCGTCTATATTATCTTCACCTCTGATCTCAGTCGGCTTCTTGCCGCCTGCTCTTTGTCTAGCCAGTTAAATGCTGACTACATAGAGGCTCACACCCACTGCTTAACTTCTGACGCCGCTGCTGCAGTCCGCCTCATGTGCCATTCCACTGACTCTGACTGCCCGGATGTCTTCCAACCGCCTTCGCCTGAATCCCTCTAAGACTCAATACATTTGGCTGGGCACCCTAGGCAGCTCGCTAAGATTGATCACGCTAGTCTTACCTCTGAGTTCCTGTATATTGTCTTCTCTACCTCCGTCAGAGATCTTGGCGTCATCTTGGATTCAGAACTCACCCTCTCTCCGCATATCTCGCAGCAGAGCCGGGCTTGCTACTTTCAACTGCGCCAGCATCGCGTTGTTTCCCGCTCGCTTTCCCCCCAATCTGCTGCTAGACACCACGGGCGGTAGAGCGAAGAGATCGGTGACCAGGTGGAACAGAGGCACGAGAACAGAGCTCATGCAGATAGAAGGGAGCACAGCCAAGCTGACATTTCCAGACAATGGAGGCAGCGCGGTAGACAATGCGTTGCGAGAGTGGTATACCAGTGGAAGACGTCTCGCATGCATTCAGAGACATGGCCAAATTTAGGAATGCGCCCAATCAGTACGCGTTTGAGGCAGTTCAGTCGAGTGAGGGGAAGCGCAATACAGAGGGAGCAGCAGTAGTCAAGGCGAAAGGTGCTGAAAGCATGAACGAGAGTAGCAGCAGATTGAGGGGAAAGCGAGCGGGAAACAACGCGAAGCTGTCGTAGCTGAAAGTAGCGAGCGCGGTTCAGCTGCAAGATATGCGGAGAGACGGTGAGTTCTGAATCCAAGATGACGCCAAGATCTCTGACGGAGGTGGAAAAGACGATATGGGGGCATTCAGAAGTAAGACCAGCGTAATAAATCTTAGCAAGCGACAAGCGATTGAGGTGGATAGCATGGTCGACCGAGTCAAAGTCAGCGCTGACATCGAAGAGTGCAAGAAGGGAGACTTGGGAGCGAAAGATGGCGCCATAGAAATCAGAGAGAAGGCGAATGAGAAGAATTTCCGTAGCGTGACCTTTGCGGAAGCCAGATTGATAGACAGGAAGTAAGTTATTAGCATCAAGGTAAGTCAATAATTGCAGAGCAACTAATTTCTCAATGATTTTAGAAATGAATGAGACGTTCGCAATTGGCCTGAAGTGTGCAGGTCCGAAGAGTCGAGACCGGCTTGCTTGAGGATAGGAGTGACGATCGACCTTTCCTGCGAAGCTGGAAGAGTACCGTCACGGAGCGAGGAGTTGCAGAGGAGAGTAAGGAAGGGGAGAAGGGCATCAATGTAATCCTGGAGCAGGAAAGGAGGAAGGGGGTCAAGTTTGCTGGATTTCGCTGCAGAAGCCAAGATGATGCAGCGCAGCTCGAGACTGGAGACCTCGTGAAGAACTGAGAGCCGATGATCGGTAGGAGGAAAGTCAGGCGGAGGAGAACCAGCGGTGTCATTGCGAACCGATTGGGCTTTAGCAGCGAAGTAGTTCGAGAAGTCGGATGCAGTCGACTGAACTGCTTCGAACGCGTACTGCGTTCCGTTGCGCGCTTCATTGGGCGCAGTTACAGTTCCTTACGATGCTCCCTTGAAGATATTTCTTAAAATCGCGTGCAAAGATTTAAGAGGTCAGCACCGTGCTCGGTAAATGCGGAATGTTGGATCATTTGAAACAATTTCTATGCAACTAAAGGGTAGTTATTAATATCTTCAAACAGCATTCTAGTATTACTTAGTTGCTCGTTAAAGACTGAATATAAACTGTCAGAAAAAGTTGATCCTTTGAGGATCTTTGCGTGATTTTCAGGGAAATGACCCAGTTTTTACTGAAAATTTTTAACCGTAAGAAACCCAACGCTGAAGTGTTGTTATTTGCCTATCGAGGATTGTACGGTTGTGTATTTTTGCGTAAACGCTTGGGCTGCGTCGTGGCTCTTCCTGCGCCAGGGGTCGATAAGAATCGTGCTGCTGCCCGCGTGTCTGGGTTTAAGGATAACCCGTAACCGGATGCAGTTTAACGTCTTGCCCAGGACAATGGACTGTTTGGGAGTCAAGACGCACTACTTCAAACTTCATCTGAACCGTGTTGAACCTGTCAATGTGCTCTTGTAACGGTATGTGTCGTGTTACGGCGCTGTAGAAATCGTCGTAGTCATCATCATCATCATCATCATCATCAGCAGCAGCAGCAGCAGCAGCAGCAATCTGACAGGGTAACTTCATCTATATTCAAATACCTAACCTCGTCCGAGTGTCCGAGAAATTCATCAGATATCGTCAGAAAATTTATTAAAAGAAACTTATCTTTTTCCATGAGAGTCGGTCACTTGGATAGCTTGGAAACGCGATTCTTAGAGTGTAGATTTTCATTCTGCCATTGGTTGACGGCATCAGAGGTGTCGGTAGAAACATTGCTGCCAGGACGGACGGTGCCAAAATTGCTGTTATTCTTCTAAAGATGAGGTTCATTCTGCCATGAATAAAACATATTGCCTTTTGGCAGTACAACACAGCAAACACGGATTTTGGGTCTTCAGTTACAAAATATCGTGAATCCCGATTAGAAATTAACCATACGTTTTGCTACCAAGTGGCAGAACAAAATAGAGCTACATAAATCGTCCCATATCTAATCTATAGTCTACTCGCATTTCAATGTGTCCTAGATGGTGGCAGAAGCGCAGAAATAGATGTCAGCTAGCAGCTGCGTCGGAAACGGGTCATCTGTCGGTCAGCGCTGCAGTGACCATCATGCACTCGGTCATCTTAACGCGTCTGGATTATAGCAATTCAGTCCTTGCGGGCCTCCCAGGATCCAATTTGTGTCAGCTCCAGTTTGACCAAAATTGTGCAGCCCGAGTCCATAATCCGAATTGTTCGACTGTCGTTTGTGCAGCTAATTTTACTTGACGATCTTACACTAATTGTGCATATTACATTACATTATCGTGTCAGGGCCCCATTCACGCCCTGGCATGTGTCACCCATCCATTTTACTTGGTGACTCCAACTGGGTCATTTCACTGAAAATGTCGAAATGCTGGCTCAACCAAAACTGGTTCCAGAGTTCGACACTTAACCTTCATATAATTTATGACAAATTTGTGATGTTTGCACGGTATTCCTAGATGGCTTTAAAATACAGCCACGTTGTGAACGACTATGCACGGCCGTCATCGATCAGCGCCATCCCCTTGTGATCCCTCCTTTACTGCATACGACTTCTCGAACTACTTCGTCGCTAAAGCCCAATCGGTTCGCAATGACACCGCTGGTTCTCCTCCGCCTGACTTTCCTCCTACCGTTCATCGGCTCTCAGTTCTTCACGAGGTCTCCAGTCTCGAGCTGCGCTGCATCATCTTGGCTTCTGCAGCGAAATCCTGCGAACTTGACCCCCTTCCTCCTTTCCTGCTCCAGGATTACATCGATGTCCTTCTCCCTTTTCTGACTCTCCTATGCAACTCCTCGATCCGACACGGTACTCTTCCAGCTTCGCAGAAGAGGTCGATCGTCACTCCTATCCTCAAGCAAGCCGGTCTCGACTCTTCGGACTCTGCACACTTCAGGCCAATTGCGATCGTCTCATTTATTTGTTAAATCATTGAGAAATTAGACGGTCAGCAATTATTGACTTACCTTGATGCTAATAACTTACTTCCTGTCTATCAATCTGGCTTCCGCAAAGGTCACGCTACGGAAACCCTTCTCATTCGCCTTCTCTCTGATTTCTATGGCGCCATTGTTCGCTCCCAAGTCTCCCTTCTTGCACTCTTCGATGTCAGCGCTGACTTTGACTCGGTCGACAATTCCATCCTGCTCAATCGCTTGTCTGTATCCTTCGGTCTATCTGAAAAGCCTACCTTTCTGACCGCTCTTCACTAGTTGTTTACTGTTCTACCATGTCCCTCTTGACCCCAGTGCGTTTTGGCCTTCCTCAGGGATCCGTCTTAGGCCCCCTCGTCTATATTATCTTCACCTCTGATCTCAGTCGGCTTCTTGCCGCCTGCTCTTTGTCTAGCCAGTTAAATGCTGACTACATAGAGGCTCACACCCACTGCTTAACTTCTGACGCCGCTGCTGCAGTCCGCCTCATGTGCCATTCCACTGACTCTGACTGCCCGGATGTCTTCCAACCGCCTTCGCCTGAATCCCTCTAAGACTCAATACATTTGGCTGGGCACCCTAGGCAGCTCGCTAAGATTGATCACGCTAGTCTTACCTCTGAGTTCCTGCATATTGTCTTCTCTACCTCCGTCAGAGATCTTGGCGTCATCTTGGATTCAGAACTCACCCTCTCTCCGCATATCTCGCAGCAGAGCCGGGCTTGCTACTTTCAACTGCGCCAGCTTCGCGTTGTTTCCCGCTCGCTTTTCCCCAATATGCTGCTAGACACCACGGGCGGTAGAGTGAAGAGATCGGTGACCAGGTGGAACAGAGGCACGAGATCAGAGCTCATGCAGATAGAAGGGAGCACAGCCAAGCTGACATTTCCAGACAATGGAGGCAGCGCGGTAGACAATGCGTTGCGAGAGTGGTATACCAGTGGAAGACGTCTCGCATGCATTCAGAGACATGGCCAAATTTAGGAATGCGCCCAATCAGTACGCGTTTGAGGCAGTTCAGTCGAGTGAGGGGAAGCCCGATAGAGAGAGAGCAGCAGTAGTCAAGGCGACAGGTACTGAAAGCATGAACGAGAGTAGCAGCAGATTGAGGGGAAAGCGAGCGGGAAACAACGCGAAGCTGTCGTAGCTGAAAGTAGCAAGCGCGGCTCAGCTGCAAGATATGCGGAGAGAGGGTGAGTTCTGAATCCAAGATGACGCCAAGATCTCTGACGGAGGTAGAGAAGACAATATGCAGGAACTCAGAGGTAAGAACAGCGTAATCAATCTTAGCAAGCTGCCTAGGGATGCCCAGCCACATGTATTGAGTCTTAGAGGGATTCAGACGATGGCGATTGGAAAACATCTAGGTAGTCAAAGAGTCAGTGGAATGGCACATGAGGCGGACTGCAGCAGCGGCGTCAGACGGAAAGCAGTGAGTGTAAGCTTCTATGTCATCAGCATATAAATGGTTGGACAAAGAACAGGCGGCAAGAAGACGACTGAGATCAGAGGTGACGATAATATAGAGGAGGGCCGCCAAGACTGATCCCCGAGGAAGGCCAAAACGCACTGGGGTCCAGAGGGACCTGGTAGAACAGTAAACAACTAATGAGTAGCGGTCAGAAAGGTAGGATGCTTGCCACTCAAGGGGCTTTTCAGATAGACCGAAGGATACAGACAAGCGATTGAGGAGGATGGCATGGTCGACCGAGTCAAAGTCAGCGCTGACATCGAAGAGTGCAAGAAGGGAGACTTGGGAGCGAACAATGGCGCCATAGAAATCAGAGAGAAGGCGAATGAGAAGGGTTTCCGTAGCGTGACCTTTGCGGAAGCCAGATTGATAGACAGGAAGTAAGTTATTAGCATCAAGGTAAGTCAATAATTGCAGAGCAACTAATTTCTCAATGATTTTAGAAATGAATGAGACGTTCGCAATTGGCCTGAAGTGTGCAGGTCCGAAGAGTCGAGACCGGCTTGCTTGAGGATAGGAGTGACGATCGACCTTTCCTGCGAAGCTGGAAGAGTACCGTCACGGAGCGAGGAGTTGCAGAGGAGAGTAAGGAAGGGGAGAAGGGCATCAATGTAATCCTGGAGCAGGAAAGGAGGAAGGGGGTCAAGTTTGCTGGATTTCGCTGCAGAAGCCAAGATGATGCAGCGCAGCTCGAGACTGGAGACCTCGTGAAGAACTGAGAGCCGATGATCGGTAGGAGGAAAGTCAGGCGGAGGAGAACCAGCGGTGTCATTGCGAACCGATTGGGCTTTAGCAGCGAAGTAGTTCGAGAAGTCGGATGCAGTCGACTGAACTGCTTCGAACGCGTACTGCGTTCCGTTGCGCGCTTCATTGGGCGCAGTTACAGTTCCTTACGATGCTCCCTTGAAGATATTTCTTAAAATCGCGTGCAAAGATTTAAGAGGTCAGCACCGTGCTCGGTAAATGCGGAATGTTGGATCATTTGAAACAATTTCTATGCAACTAAAGGGTAGTTATTAATATCTTCAAACAGCATTCTAGTATTACTTAGTTGCTCGTTAAAGACTGAATATAAACTGTCAGAAAAAGTTGATCCTTTGAGGATCTTTGCGTGATTTTCAGGGAAATGACCCAGTTTTTACTGAAAATTTTTAACCGTAAGAAACCCAACGCTGAAGTGTTGTTATTTGCCTATCGAGGATTGTACGGTTGTGTATTTTTGCGTAAACGCTTGGGCTGCGTCGTGGCTCTTCCTGCGCCAGGGGTCGATAAGAATCGTGCTGCTGCCCGCGTGTCTGGGTTTAAGGATAACCCGTAACCGGATGCAGTTTAACGTCTTGCCCAGGACAATGGACTGTTTGGGAGTCAAGACGCACTACTTCAAACTTCATCTGAACCGTGTTGAACCTGTCAATGTGCTCTTGTAACGGTATGTGTCGTGTTACGGCGCTGTAGAAATCGTCGTAGTCATCATCATCATCATCATCATCATCAGCAGCAGCAGCAGCAGCAGCAGCAATCTGACAGGGTAACTTCATCTATATTCAAATACCTAACCTCGTCCGAGTGTCCGAGAAATTCATCAGATATCGTCAGAAAATTTATTAAAAGAAACTTATCTTTTTCCATGAGAGTCGGTCACTTGGATAGCTTGGAAACGCGATTCTTAGAGTGTAGATTTTCATTCTGCCATTGGTTGACGGCATCAGAGGTGTCGGTAGAAACATTGCTGCCAGGACGGACGGTGCCAAAATTGCTGTTATTCTTCTAAAGATGAGGTTCATTCTGCCATGAATAAAACATATTGCCTTTTGGCAGTACAACACAGCAAACACGGATTTTGGGTCTTCAGTTACAAAATATCGTGAATCCCGATTAGAAATTAACCATACGTTTTGCTACCAAGTGGCAGAACAAAATAGAGCTACATAAATCGTCCCATATCTAATCTATAGTCTACTCGCATTTCAATGTGTCCTAGATGGTGGCAGAAGCGCAGAAATAGATGTCAGCTAGCAGCTGCGTCGGAAACGGGTCATCTGTCGGTCAGCGCTGCAGTGACCATCATGCACTCGGTCATCTTAACGCGTCTGGATTATAGCAATTCAGTCCTTGCGGGCCTCCCAGGATCCAATTTGTGTCAGCTCCAGTTTGACCAAAATTGTGCAGCCCGAGTCCATAATCCGAATTGTTCGACTGTCGTTTGTGCAGCTCATTTTACTTGACGATCTTACACTAATTGTGCATATTACATTACATTATCGTGTCAGGGCCCCATTCACGCCCTGGCATGTGTCACCCATCCATTTTACTTGGTGACTCCAACTGGGTCATTTCACTGAAAATGTCGAAATGCTGGCTCAACCAAAACTGGTTCCAGAGTTCGACACTTAACCTTCATATAATTTATGACAAATTTGTGATGTTTGCACGGTATTCCTAGATGGCTTTAAAATACAGCCACGTTGTGAACGACTATGCACGGCCGTCATCGATCAGCGCCATCCCCTTGTGATCCCTCCTTTACTGCATACGACTTCTCGAACTACTTCGTCGCTAAAGCCCAATCGGTTCGCAATGACACCGCTGGTTCTCCTCCGCCTGACTTTCCTCCTACCGTTCATCGGCTCTCAGTTCTTCACGAGGTCTCCAGTCTCGAGCTGCGCTGCATCATCTTGGCTTCTGCAGCGAAATCCTGCGAACTTGACCCCCTTCCTCCTTTCCTGCTCCAGGATTACATCGATGTCCTTCTCCCTTTTCTGACTCTCCTATGCAACTCCTCGATCCGACACGGTACTCTTCCAGCTTCGCAGAAGAGGTCGATCGTCACTCCTATCCTCAAGCAAGCCGGTCTCGACTCTTCGGACTCTGCACACTTCAGGCCAATTGCGATCGTCTCATTTATTTGTTAAATCATTGAGAAATTAGACGGTCAGCAATTATTGACTTACCTTGATGCTAATAACTTACTTCCTGTCTATCAATCTGGCTTCCGCAAAGGTCACGCTACGGAAACCCTTCTCATTCGCCTTCTCTCTGATTTCTATGGCGCCATTGTTCGCTCCCAAGTCTCCCTTCTTGCACTCTTCGATGTCAGCGCTGACTTTGACTCGGTCGACAATTCCATCCTGCTCAATCGCTTGTCTGTATCCTTCGGTCTATCTGAAAAGCCTACCTTTCTGACCGCTCTTCACTAGTTGTTTACTGTTCTACCATGTCCCTCTTGACCCCAGTGCGTTTTGGCCTTCCTCAGGGATCCGTCTTAGGCCCCCTCGTCTATATTATCTTCACCTCTGATCTCAGTCGGCTTCTTGCCGCCTGCTCTTTGTCTAGCCAGTTAAATGCTGACTACATAGAGGCTCACACCCACTGCTTAACTTCTGACGCCGCTGCTGCAGTCCGCCTCATGTGCCATTCCACTGACTCTGACTGCCCGGATGTCTTCCAACCGCCTTCGCCTGAATCCCTCTAAGACTCAATACATTTGGCTGGGCACCCTAGGCAGCTCGCTAAGATTGATCACGCTAGTCTTACCTCTGAGTTCCTGCATATTGTCTTCTCTACCTCCGTCAGAGATCTTGGCGTCATCTTGGATTCAGAACTCACCCTCTCTCCGCATATCTCGCAGCAGAGCCGGGCTTGCTACTTTCAACTGCGCCAGCTTCGCGTTGTTTCCCGCTCGCTTTTCCCCAATATGCTGCTAGACACCACGGGCGGTAGAGTGAAGAGATCGGTGACCAGGTGGAACAGAGGCACGAGATCAGAGCTCATGCAGATAGAAGGGAGCACAGCCAAGCTGACATTTCCAGACAATGGAGGCAGCGCGGTAGACAATGCGTTGCGAGAGTGGTATACCAGTGGAAGACGTCTCGCATGCATTCAGAGACATGGCCAAATTTAGGAATGCGCCCAATCAGTACGCGTTTGAGGCAGTTCAGTCGAGTGAGGGGAAGCCCGATAGAGAGAGAGCAGCAGTAGTCAAGGCGACAGGTACTGAAAGCATGAACGAGAGTAGCAGCAGATTGAGGGGAAAGCGAGCGGGAAACAACGCGAAGCTGTCGTAGCTGAAAGTAGCAAGCGCGGCTCAGCTGCAAGATATGCGGAGAGAGGGTGAGTTCTGAATCCAAGATGACGCCAAGATCTCTGACGGAGGTAGAGAAGACAATATGCAGGAACTCAGAGGTAAGAACAGCGTAATCAATCTTAGCAAGCTGCCTAGGGATGCCCAGCCACATGTATTGAGTCTTAGAGGGATTCAGACGATGGCGATTGGAAAACATCTAGGTAGTCAAAGAGTCAGTGGAATGGCACATGAGGCGGACTGCAGCAGCGGCGTCAGACGGAAAGCAGTGAGTGTAAGCTTCTATGTCATCAGCATATAAATGGTTGGACAAAGAACAGGCGGCAAGAAGACGACTGAGATCAGAGGTGACGATAATATAGAGGAGGGCCGCCAAGACTGATCCCCGAGGAAGGCCAAAACGCACTGGGGTCCAGAGGGACCTGGTAGAACAGTAAACAACTAATGAGTAGCGGTCAGAAAGGTAGGATGCTTGCCACTCAAGGGGCTTTTCAGATAGACCGAAGGATACAGACAAGCGATTGAGGAGGATGGCATGGTCGACCGAGTCAAAGTCAGCGCTGACATCGAAGAGTGCAAGAAGGGAGACTTGGGAGCGAACAATGGCGCCATAGAAATCAGAGAGAAGGCGAATGAGAAGGGTTTCCGTAGCGTGACCTTTGCGGAAGCCAGATTGATAGACAGGAAGTAAGTTATTAGCATCAAGGTAAGTCAATAATTGCAGAGCAACTAATTTCTCAATGATTTTAGAAATGAATGAGACGTTCGCAATTGGCCTGAAGTGTGCAGGTCCGAAGAGTCGAGACCGGCTTGCTTGAGGATAGGAGTGACGATCGACCTTTCCTGCGAAGCTGGAAGAGTACCGTCACGGAGCGAGGAGTTGCAGAGGAGAGTAAGGAAGGGGAGAAGGGCATCAATGTAATCCTGGAGCAGGAAAGGAGGAAGGGGGTCAAGTTTGCTGGATTTCGCTGCAGAAGCCAAGATGATGCAGCGCAGCTCGAGACTGGAGACCTCGTGAAGAACTGAGAGCCGATGATCGGTAGGAGGAAAGTCAGGCGGAGGAGAACCAGCGGTGTCATTGCGAACCGATTGGGCTTTAGCAGCGAAGTAGTTCGAGAAGTCGGATGCAGTCGACTGAACTGCTTCGAACGCGTACTGCGTTCCGTTGCGCGCTTCATTGGGCGCAGTTACAGTTCCTTACGATGCTCCCTTGAAGATATTTCTTAAAATCGCGTGCAAAGATTTAAGAGGTCAGCACCGTGCTCGGTAAATGCGGAATGTTGGATCATTTGAAACAATTTCTATGCAACTAAAGGGTAGTTATTAATATCTTCAAACAGCATTCTAGTATTACTTAGTTGCTCGTTAAAGACTGAATATAAACTGTCAGAAAAAGTTGATCCTTTGAGGATCTTTGCGTGATTTTCAGGGAAATGACCCAGTTTTTACTGAAAATTTTTAACCGTAAGAAACCCAACGCTGAAGTGTTGTTATTTGCCTATCGAGGATTGTACGGTTGTGTATTTTTGCGTAAACGCTTGGGCTGCGTCGTGGCTCTTCCTGCGCCAGGGGTCGATAAGAATCGTGCTGCTGCCCGCGTGTCTGGGTTTAAGGATAACCCGTAACCGGATGCAGTTTAACGTCTTGCCCAGGACAATGGACTGTTTGGGAGTCAAGACGCACTACTTCAAACTTCATCTGAACCGTGTTGAACCTGTCAATGTGCTCTTGTAACGGTATGTGTCGTGTTACGGCGCTGTAGAAATCGTCGTAGTCATCATCATCATCATCATCATCATCAGCAGCAGCAGCAGCAGCAGCAGCAATCTGACAGGGTAACTTCATCTATATTCAAATACCTAACCTCGTCCGAGTGTCCGAGAAATTCATCAGATATCGTCAGAAAATTTATTAAAAGAAACTTATCTTTTTCCATGAGAGTCGGTCACTTGGATAGCTTGGAAACGCGATTCTTAGAGTGTAGATTTTCATTCTGCCATTGGTTGACGGCATCAGAGGTGTCGGTAGAAACATTGCTGCCAGGACGGACGGTGCCAAAATTGCTGTTATTCTTCTAAAGATGAGGTTCATTCTGCCATGAATAAAACATATTGCCTTTTGGCAGTACAACACAGCAAACACGGATTTTGGGTCTTCAGTTACAAAATATCGTGAATCCCGATTAGAAATTAACCATACGTTTTGCTACCAAGTGGCAGAACAAAATAGAGCTACATAAATCGTCCCATATCTAATCTATAGTCTACTCGCATTTCAATGTGTCCTAGATGGTGGCAGAAGCGCAGAAATAGATGTCAGCTAGCAGCTGCGTCGGAAACGGGTCATCTGTCGGTCAGCGCTGCAGTGACCATCATGCACTCGGTCATCTTAACGCGTCTGGATTATAGCAATTCAGTCCTTGCGGGCCTCCCAGGATCCAATTTGTGTCAGCTCCAGTTTGACCAAAATTGTGCAGCCCGAGTCCATAATCCGAATTGTTCGACTGTCGTTTGTGCAGCTAATTTTACTTGACGATCTTACACTAATTGTGCATATTACATTACATTATCGTGTCAGGGCCCCATTCACGCCCTGGCATGTGTCACCCATCCATTTTACTTGGTGACTCCAACTGGGTCATTTCACTGAAAATGTCGAAATGCTGGCTCAACCAAAACTGGTTCCAGAGTTCGACACTTAACCTTCATATAATTTATGACAAATTTGTGATGTTTGCACGGTATTCCTAGATGGCTTTAAAATACAGCCACGTTGTGAACGACTATGCACGGCCGTCATCGATCAGCGCCATCCCCTTGTGATCCCTCCTTTACTGCATACGACTTCTCGAACTACTTCGTCGCTAAAGCCCAATCGGTTCGCAATGACACCGCTGGTTCTCCTCCGCCTGACTTTCCTCCTACCGTTCATCGGCTCTCAGTTCTTCACGAGGTCTCCAGTCTCGAGCTGCGCTGCATCATCTTGGCTTCTGCAGCGAAATCCTGCGAACTTGACCCCCTTCCTCCTTTCCTGCTCCAGGATTACATCGATGTCCTTCTCCCTTTTCTGACTCTCCTATGCAACTCCTCGATCCGACACGGTACTCTTCCAGCTTCGCAGAAGAGGTCGATCGTCACTCCTATCCTCAAGCAAGCCGGTCTCGACTCTTCGGACTCTGCACACTTCAGGCCAATTGCGATCGTCTCATTTATTTGTTAAATCATTGAGAAATTAGACGGTCAGCAATTATTGACTTACCTTGATGCTAATAACTTACTTCCTGTCTATCAATCTGGCTTCCGCAAAGGTCACGCTACGGAAACCCTTCTCATTCGCCTTCTCTCTGATTTCTATGGCGCCATTGTTCGCTCCCAAGTCTCCCTTCTTGCACTCTTCGATGTCAGCGCTGACTTTGACTCGGTCGACAATTCCATCCTGCTCAATCGCTTGTCTGTATCCTTCGGTCTATCTGAAAAGCCTACCTTTCTGACCGCTCTTCACTAGTTGTTTACTGTTCTACCATGTCCCTCTTGACCCCAGTGCGTTTTGGCCTTCCTCAGGGATCCGTCTTAGGCCCCCTCGTCTATATTATCTTCACCTCTGATCTCAGTCGGCTTCTTGCCGCCTGCTCTTTGTCTAGCCAGTTAAATGCTGACTACATAGAGGCTCACACCCACTGCTTAACTTCTGACGCCGCTGCTGCAGTCCGCCTCATGTGCCATTCCACTGACTCTGACTGCCCGGATGTCTTCCAACCGCCTTCGCCTGAATCCCTCTAAGACTCAATACATTTGGCTGGGCACCCTAGGCAGCTCGCTAAGATTGATCACGCTAGTCTTACCTCTGAGTTCCTGCATATTGTCTTCTCTACCTCCGTCAGAGATCTTGGCGTCATCTTGGATTCAGAACTCACCCTCTCTCCGCATATCTCGCAGCAGAGCCGGGCTTGCTACTTTCAACTGCGCCAGCTTCGCGTTGTTTCCCGCTCGCTTTTCCCCAATATGCTGCTAGACACCACGGGCGGTAGAGTGAAGAGATCGGTGACCAGGTGGAACAGAGGCACGAGATCAGAGCTCATGCAGATAGAAGGGAGCACAGCCAAGCTGACATTTCCAGACAATGGAGGCAGCGCGGTAGACAATGCGTTGCGAGAGTGGTATACCAGTGGAAGACGTCTCGCATGCATTCAGAGACATGGCCAAATTTAGGAATGCGCCCAATCAGTACGCGTTTGAGGCAGTTCAGTCGAGTGAGGGGAAGCCCGATAGAGAGAGAGCAGCAGTAGTCAAGGCGACAGGTACTGAAAGCATGAACGAGAGTAGCAGCAGATTGAGGGGAAAGCGAGCGGGAAACAACGCGAAGCTGTCGTAGCTGAAAGTAGCAAGCGCGGCTCAGCTGCAAGATATGCGGAGAGAGGGTGAGTTCTGAATCCAAGATGACGCCAAGATCTCTGACGGAGGTAGAGAAGACAATATGCAGGAACTCAGAGGTAAGAACAGCGTAATCAATCTTAGCAAGCTGCCTAGGGATGCCCAGCCACATGTATTGAGTCTTAGAGGGATTCAGACGATGGCGATTGGAAAACATCTAGGTAGTCAAAGAGTCAGTGGAATGGCACATGAGGTGGACTGCAGCAGCGGCGTCAGACGGAAAGCAGTGAGTGTAAGCCTCTATGTCATCAGCATATAAATGGTTGGACAAAGAACAGGCGGCAAGAAGACGACTGAGATCAGAGGTGACGATAATATAGAGGAGGGCCGCCAAGACTGATCCCCGAGGAAGGCCAAAACGCACTGGGGTCCAGAGGGACCTGGTAGAACAGTAAACAACTAATGAGTAGCGGTCAGAAAGGTAGGATGCTTGCCACTCAAGGGGCTTTTCAGATAGACCGAAGGATACAGACAAGCGATTGAGGAGGATGGCATGGTCGACCGAGTCAAAGTCAGCGCTGACATCGAAGAGTGCAAGAAGGGAGACTTGGGAGCGAACAATGGCGCCATAGAAATCAGAGAGAAGGCGAATGAGAAGGGTTTCCGTAGCGTGACCTTTGCGGAAGCCAGATTGATAGACAGGAAGTAAGTTATTAGCATCAAGGTAAGTCAATAATTGCTGACCGTCTAATTTCTCAATGATTTAACAAATAAATGAGACGTTCGCAATTGGCCTGAAGTGTGCAGAGTCCGAAGAGTCGAGACCGGCTTGCTTGAGGATAGGAGTGACGATCGACCTTTCCTGCGAAGCTGGAAGAGTACCGTCACGGAGCGAGGAGTTGCAGAGGAGAGTAAGGAAGGGGAGAAGGGCATCAATGTAATCCTGGAGCAGGAAAGGAGGAAGGGGGTCAAGTTTGCTGGATTTCGCTGCAGAAGCCAAGATGATGCAGCGCAGCTCGAGACTGGAGACCTCGTGAAGAACTGAGAGCCGATGATCGGTAGGAGGAAAGTCAGGCGGAGGAGAACCAGCGGTGTCATTGCGAACCGATTGGGCTTTAGCAGCGAAGTAGTTCGAGAAGTCGGATGCAGTCGACTGAACTGCTTCGAACGCGTACTGCGTTCCGTTGCGCGCTTCATTGGGCGCAGTTACAGTTCCTTACGATGCTCCCTTGAAGATATTTCTTAAAATCGCGTGCAAAGATTTAAGAGGTCAGCACCGTGCTCGGTAAATGCGGAATGTTGGATCATTTGAAACAATTTCTATGCAACTAAAGGGTAGTTATTAATATCTTCAAACAGCATTCTAGTATTACTTAGTTGCTCGTTAAAGACTGAATATAAACTGTCAGAAAAAGTTGATCCTTTGAGGATCTTTGCGTGATTTTCAGGGAAATGACCCAGTTTTTACTGAAAATTTTTAACCGTAAGAAACCCAACGCTGAAGTGTTGTTATTTGCCTATCGAGGATTGTACGGTTGTGTATTTTTGCGTAAACGCTTGGGCTGCGTCGTGGCTCTTCCTGCGCCAGGGGTCGATAAGAATCGTGCTGCTGCCCGCGTGTCTGGGTTTAAGGATAACCCGTAACCGGATGCAGTTTAACGTCTTGCCCAGGACAATGGACTGTTTGGGAGTCAAGACGCACTACTTCAAACTTCATCTGAACCGTGTTGAACCTGTCAATGTGCTCTTGTAACGGTATGTGTCGTGTTACGGCGCTGTAGAAATCGTCGTAGTCATCATCATCATCATCATCATCATCATCAGCAGCAGCAGCAGCAGCAGCAGCAATCTGACAGGGTAACTTCATCTATATTCAAATACCTAACCTCGTCCGAGTGTCCGAGAAATTCATCAGATATCGTCAGAAAATTTATTAAAAGAAACTTATCTTTTTCCATGAGAGTCGGTCACTTGGATAGCTTGGAAACGCGATTCTTAGAGTGTAGATTTTCATTCTGCCATTGGTTGACGGCATCAGAGGTGTCGGTAGAAACATTGCTGCCAGGACGGACGGTGCCAAAATTGCTGTTATTCTTCTAAAGATGAGGTTCATTCTGCCATGAATAAAACATATTGCCTTTTGGCAGTACAACACAGCAAACACGGATTTTGGGTCTTCAGTTACAAAATATCGTGAATCCCGATTAGAAATTAACCATACGTTTTGCTACCAAGTGGCAGAACAAAATAGAGCTACATAAATCGTCCCATATCTAATCTATAGTCTACTCGCATTTCAATGTGTCCTAGATGGTGGCAGAAGCGCAGAAATAGATGTCAGCTAGCAGCTGCGTCGGAAACGGGTCATCTGTCGGTCAGCGCTGCAGTGACCATCATGCACTCGGTCATCTTAACGCGTCTGGATTATAGCAATTCAGTCCTTGCGGGCCTCCCAGGATCCCATTTGTGTCAGCTCCAGTTTGACCAAAATTGTGCAGCCCGAGTCCATGATCCGAATTGTTCGACTGTCGTTTGTGCAGCTCATTTTACTTGACGATCTTACACTAATTGTGCATATTACATTACATTATCGTGTCAGGGCCCCATTCACGCCCTGGCATGTGTCACCCATCCATTTTACTTGGTGACTCCAACTGGGTCATTTCACTGAAAATGTCGAAATGCTGGCTCAACCAAAACTGGTTCCAGAGTTCGACACTTAACCTTCATATAATTTATGACAAATTTGTGATGTTTGCACGGTATTCCTACAACTTTGACTTAGAGACTATAGGGAAAACATTATTGAAGTACAGTACGGCTTGGACTAAGCCTTCTACTGTTGTCGAAGTGACAAAGTTGACGCTTCGGAAATCCCGATCTCAAAGGCGTAATAAAGTTCGAAATTTTTTAGATGGCTTTAAAATACAGCCACGTTGTGAACGACCGTGCTCGGCCGTCATCGATCAGCGCCTTCCCCTTGTGATCCCTCCATTACTGCATACGACTTCTCGAACTACTTCGTCGCTAAAGTCCCCCAATCGGTTTGCAATGACACTGCTGGTTCTCCTTCGCCTGACTTTCCTCCTACCGACCATGGGCTCTCAGTTCCTCACGATATATCCAATCTCGAGTTGCGCAGCATCGTCTTGGCTTCTGCAGCGAAATCCTGCGAGTTCGACTCCTTCCTCCTTTCCTGCTCCAGGATTACATCGATGTCCTTCTCCCTTTTCTGACCCTCCTATGCAACTCCTCGATCCGACACGGTACTCTTCCAGCTTCGCAGAAGAGGTCGATCGTCACTCCTATCCTCAAGCAAGCCGGTCTCGACTCTTCGGACTCTGCACACTTCAGGCCAATTGCGAACGTCTCATTTATTTGTTAAATCATTGAGAAATTAGACGGTCAGCAATTATTGACTTACCTTGATGCTAATAACTTACTTCCTGTCTATCAATCTGGCTTCCGCAAAGGTCACGCTACGGAAACCCTTCTCATTCGCCTTCTCTCTGATTTCTATGGCGCCATCTTTCGCTCCCAAGTCTCCCTTCTTGCACTCTTCGATGTCAGCGCTGACTTTGACTCGGTCGACAATTCCATCCTGCTCAATCGCTTGTCTGTATCCTTCGGTCTATCTGAAAAGCCCCTTGAGTGGTTGGCTTCCTACCTTTCTGACCGCTCTTCACTAGTTGTTTACTGTTCTACCATGTCCCTCTTGACCCCAGTGCGTTTTGGCCTTCCTCAGGGATCCGTCTTAGGCCCCCTCGTCTATATTATCTTCACCTCTGATCTCAGTCGGCTTCTTGCCGCCTGCTCTTTGTCTAGCCAGTTAAATGCTGACTACATAGAGGCTCACACCCACTGCTTAACTTCTGACGCCGCTGCTGCAGTCCGCCTCATGTGCCATTCCACTGACTCTGACTGCCCGGATGTCTTCCAACCGCCTTCGCCTGAATCCCTCTAAGACTCAATACATTTGGCTGGGCACCCTAGGCAGCTCGCTAAGATTGATCACGCTAGTCTTACCTCTGAGTTCCTGCATATTGTCTTCTCTACCTCCGTCAGAGATCTTGGCGTCATCTTGGATTCAGAACTCACCCTCTCTCCGCATATCTCGCAGCAGAGCCGGGCTTGCTACTTTCAACTGCGCCAGCTTCGCGTTGTTTCCCGCTCGCTTTTCCCCAATCTGCTGCTAGACACCACGGGCGGTAGAGCGAAGAGATCGGTGACCAGGTGGAACAGAGGCACGAGATCAGGGCTCATGCAGATAGAAGGGAGCACAGCCAAGCTGACATTTCCAGACAATGGAGGCAGCGCGGTAGACAATGCGTTGCGAGAGTGGTATACCCGTGGAAGACGTCTCGCATGTATTCAGAGACATGGCCAAATTTAGGAATGCGCCCAATCAAGCGCGCAGCGGAACGCAGTACGCGTTTGAGGCAGTTCAGTCGAGTGAGGGGAAGCCCAATAGAGAGGGAGCAGCAGTAGTCAAGCCGACAGGTAATGAAAGCATGAACGAGAGTAGCAGCAGATTGGTGGGAAAGCGAGCGGGAAACAACGCGAAGCTGTCGTAGCTGAAAGTAGCAAGCGCGGTTCAGCTGCAAGATATGCGGAGAGAGGGTGAGTTCTGAATCCAAGATGACGCCAAGATCTCTGACGGAGGTGGAAAAGACGATATGGGGGCATTCAGAGGTAAGACCAGCGTAATAAATCTTAGCAAGCTGCCTAGGGGTGCCCAGCCACATGTATTGAGTCTTAGAGGGATTCAGGCGAAGGCGGTTGGAAAACATCTAGGTAGTCAAAGAGTCAGTGGAATGGCACATGAGGCGGACTGCAGCAGCGGCGTCAGACGGAAAGCAGTGAGTGTAAGCTTCTATGTCATCAGCATATAAATGGTTGGACAAAGAGCAGGTGGCAAGAAGACGACTGAGATCAGAGGTGACGATAATATGGAGGAGGGGGCCAAGACTGATCCCCGAGGAAGGCCAAAACGCACTGGGGTCCAGAGGGACCTGGTAGAACAGTAAACAACTAATGAGTAGCGGTCAGAAAGGTAGGATGCTTGCCACTCAAGGGGCTTTTCAGATAGACCGAAGGATACAGACAAGCGATTGAGGAGGATGGCATGGTCGACCGAGTCAAAGTCAGCGCTGACATCGAAGAGTGCAAGAAGGGAGACTTGGGAGCGAACAATGGCGCCATAGAAATCAGAGAGAAGGCGAATGAGAAGGGTTTCCGTAGCGTGACCTTTGCGGAAGCCAGATTGATAGACAGGAAGTAAGTTATTAGCATCAAGGTAAGTCAATAATTGCTGACCGTCTAATTTCTCAATGATTTAACAAATAAATGAGACGTTCGCAATTGGCCTGAAGTGTGCAGGTCCGAAGAGTCGAGACCGGCTTGCTTGAGGATAGGAGTGACGATCGACCTTTCCTGCGAAGCTGGAAGAGTACCGTCACGGAGCGAGGAGTTGCAGAGGAGAGTAAGGAAGGGGAGAAGGGCATCAATGTAATCCTGGAGCAGGAAAGGAGGAAGGGGGTCAAGTTTGCTGGATTTCGCTGCAGAAGCCAAGATGATGCAGCGCAGCTCGAGACTGGAGACCTCGTGAAGAACTGAGAGCCGATGATCGGTAGGAGGAAAGTCAGGCGGAGGAGAACCAGCGGTGTCATTGCGAACCGATTGGGCTTTAGCAGCGAAGTAGTTCGAGAAGTCGGATGCAGTCGACTGAACTGCTTCGAACGCGTACTGCGTTCCGTTGCGCGCTTCATTGGGCGCAGTTACAGTTCCTTACGATGCTCCCTTGAAGATATTTCTTAAAATCGCGTGCAAAGATTTAAGAGGTCAGCACCGTGCTCGGTAAATGCGGAATGTTGGATCATTTGAAACAATTTCTATGCAACTAAAGGGTAGTTATTAATATCTTCAAACAGCATTCTAGTATTACTTAGTTGCTCGTTAAAGACTGAATATAAACTGTCAGAAAAAGTTGATCCTTTGAGGATCTTTGCGTGATTTTCAGGGAAATGACCCAGTTTTTACTGAAAATTTTTAACCGTAAGAAACCCAACGCTGAAGTGTTGTTATTTGCCTATCGAGGATTGTACGGTTGTGTATTTTTGCGTAAACGCTTGGGCTGCGTCGTGGCTCTTCCTGCGCCAGGGGTCGATAAGAATCGTGCTGCTGCCCGCGTGTCTGGGTTTAAGGATAACCCGTAACCGGATGCAGTTTAACGTCTTGCCCAGGACAATGGACTGTTTGGGAGTCAAGACGCACTACTTCAAACTTCATCTGAACCGTGTTGAACCTGCCAATGTGCTCTTGTAACGGTATGTGTCGTGTTACGGCGCTGTAGAAATCGTCGTAGTCATCATCATCATCATCATCATCAGCAGCAGCAGCAGCAGCAGCAGCAGCAGCAGCAGCAGCAATCTGACAGGGTAACTTCATCTATATTCAAATACCTAACCTCGTCCGAGTGTCCGAGAAATTCATCAGATATCGTCAGAAAATTTATTAAAAGAAACTTATCTTTTTCCATGAGAGTCGGTCACTTGGATAGCTTGGAAACGCGATTCTTAGAGTGTAGATTTTCATTCTGCCATTGGTTGACGGCATCAGAGGTGTCGGTAGAAACATTGCTGCCAGGACGGACGGTGCCAAAATTGCTGTTATTCTTCTAAAGATGAGGTTCATTCTGCCATGAATAAAACATATTGCCTTTTGGCAGTACAACACAGCAAACACGGATTTTGGGTCTTCAGTTACAAAATATCGTGAATCCCGATTAGAAATTAACCATACGTTTTGCTACCAAGTGGCAGAACAAAATAGAGCTACATAAATCGTCCCATATCTAATCTATAGTCTACTCGCATTTCAATGTGTCCTAGATGGTGGCAGAAGCGCAGAAATAGATGTCAGCTAGCAGCTGCGTCGGAAACGGGTCATCTGTCGGTCAGCGCTGCAGTGACCATCATGCACTCGGTCATCTTAACGCGTCTGGATTATAGCAATTCAGTCCTTGCGGGCCTCCCAGGATCCCATTTGTGTCAGCTCCAGTTTGACCAAAATTGTGCAGCCCGAGTCCATGATCCGAATTGTTCGACTGTCGTTTGTGCAGCTCATTTTACTTGACGATCTTACACTAATTGTGCATATTACATTACATTATCGTGTCAGGGCCCCATTCACGCCCTGGCATGTGTCACCCATCCATTTTACTTGGTGACTCCAACTGGGTCATTTCACTGAAAATGTCGAAATGCTGGCTCAACCAAAACTGGTTCCAGAGTTCGACACTTAACCTTCATATAATTTATGACAAATTTGTGATGTTTGCACGGTATTCCTACAACTTTGACTTAGAGACTATAGGGAAAACATTATTGAAGTACAGTACGGCTTGGACTAAGCCTTCTACTGTTGTCGAAGTGACAAAGTTGACGCTTCGGAAATCCCGATCTCAAAGGCGTAATAAAGTTCGAAATTTTTTAGATGGCTTTAAAATACAGCCACGTTGTGAACGACCGTGCTCGGCCGTCATCGATCAGCGCCTTCCCCTTGTGATCCCTCCATTACTGCATACGACTTCTCGAACTACTTCGTCGCTAAAGTCCCCCAATCGGTTTGCAATGACACTGCTGGTTCTCCTTCGCCTGACTTTCCTCCTACCGACCATGGGCTCTCAGTTCCTCACGATATATCCAATCTCGAGTTGCGCAGCATCGTCTTGGCTTCTGCAGCGAAATCCTGCGAGTTCGACTCCTTCCTCCTTTCCTGCTCCAGGATTACATCGATGTCCTTCTCCCTTTTCTGACCCTCCTATGCAACTCCTCGATCCGACACGGTACTCTTCCAGCTTCGCAGAAGAGGTCGATCGTCACTCCTATCCTCAAGCAAGCCGGTCTCGACTCTTCGGACTCTGCACACTTCAGGCCAATTGCGAACGTCTCATTTATTTGTTAAATCATTGAGAAATTAGACGGTCAGCAATTATTGGCTTACCTTGATGCTAATGACTTACTTCCTGTCTATCAATCTGGCTTCCGCAAAGGTCACGCTACGGAAACCCTTCTCATTCGCCTTCTCTCTGATTTCTATGGCGCCATTGTTCGCTCCCAAGTCTCCCTTCTTGCACTCTTCGATGTCAGCGCTGACTTTGACTCGGTCGACAATGCCATCCTGCTCAATCGCTTGTCTGTATCCTTCGGTCTATCTGAAAAGCCCCTTGAGTGGTTGGCTTCCTACCTTTCTGACCGCTCTTCACTAGTTGTTTACTGTTCTACCATGTCCCTCTTGACCCCAGTGCGTTTTGGCCTTCCTCAGGGATCCGTCTTAGGCACCCTCCTCTATATTATCTTCACCTCTGATCTCAGTCGTCTTCTTGCCGCCTGCTCTTTGTCTAGCCAGTTAAATGCTGACTACATAGAGGCTCACACCCACTGCTTAACTTCTGACGCCGCTGCTGCAATCCGCCTCATGTGCCATTCCACTGACTCTGACTGCCCGGATGTCTTCCAACCGCCTTCGCCTGAATCCCTCTAAGACTCAATACATTTGGCTGGGCACCCTAGGCAGCTCGCTAAGATTGATCACGCTAGTCTTACCTCTGAGTTCCTGCATATTGTCTTCTCCACCTCCGTCAGAGATCTTGGCGTCATCTTGGATTCAGAACTCACCCTCTCTCCGCATATCTCGCAGCAGAGCCGGGCTTGCTACTTTCAACTGCGCCAGCTTCGCGTTGTTTCCCGCTCGCTTTTCCCCAATCTGTTGCTAGACACCACGGGCGGTAGAGCGAAGAGATCGGTGACCAGGTGGAACAGAGGCACGAGAACAGAGCTCATGCAGATAGAAGGGAGCACAGCCAAGCTGACATTTCCAGACAATGGAGGCAGCGCGGTAGACAATGCGTTGCAAGAGTGGTATACCCGTGGAAGACGTCTCGCATGTATTCAGAGACATGGCCAAATTTAGGAATGCGCCCAATCAAGCGCGCAGCGGAACGCAGTACGCGTTTGAGGCAGTTCAGTCGAGTGAGGGAAGCCCAATGTATAGGGAGCAGCAGTAGTCAAGCCGACAGGTAATGAAAGCATGAACGAGAGTAGCAGCAGATTGGGGGGAAAGCGAGCGGGAAACAACGCGAAGCTGTCGTAGCTGAAAGTAGCAAGCGCGGCTCAGCTGCAAGATATGCGGAGAGAGGGTGAGTTCTGAATCCAAGATGACGCCAAGATCTCTGACGGAGGTGGAAAAGACGATATGGGGGGCATTCAGAGGTAAGACCAGCGTAATAAATCTTCGCAAGCTGCCTAGGGGTGCCCAGCCACATGTATTGAGTCTTAGAGGGATTCAGGCGAAGGCGGTTGGAAAACATCTAGGTAGTCAAAGAGTCAGTGGAATGGCACATGAGGCGGACTGCAGCAGCGGCGTCAGACGGAAAGCAGTGAGTGTAAGCCTCTATGTCATCAGCATATAAATGGTTGGACAAAGAGCAGGTGGCAAGAAGACGACTGAGATCAGAGGTGACGATAATATAGAGGAGGGGGGCCAAGACTGATCCCCGAGGAAGGCCAAAACGCACTGGGGTCCAGAGGGACCTGGTAGAACAGTAAACAACTAATGAGTAGCGGTCAGAAAGGTAGGATGCTTGCCACTCAAGGGGCTTTTCAGATAGACCGAAGGATACAGACAAGCGATTGAGGTGGATAGCATGGTCGACCGAGTCAAAGTCAGCGCTGACATCGAAGAGTGCAAGAAGGGAGACTTGGGAGCGAAAGATGGCGCCATAGAAATCAGAGAGAAGGCGAAGGAGAAGAGTTTCCGTAGCGTGACCTTTGCGGAAGCCAGATTGATAGACAGGAAGTAAGTTATTAGCATCAAGGTAAGTCAATAATTGCAGAGCAACTAATTTCTCAATGATTTTAGAAATGAATGAGACGTTCGCAATTGGCCTGAAGTGTGCAGGTCCGAAGAGTCGAGACCGGCTTGCTTGAGGATAGGAGTGACGATCGACCTTTCCTGCGAAGCTGGAAGAGTACCGTCACGAAGCGAGGAGTTGCAGAGGAGAGTAAGGAAGGGGAGAAGGGCATCAATGTAATCCTGGAGCAGGAAAGGAGGAAGGGGGTCAAGTTTGCCGGATTTCGCTGCAGAAGCCAAGATGATGCAGCGCAGCTCGAGACTGGAGACCTCGTGAAGAACTGAGAGCCGATGATCGGTAGGAGGAAAGTCAGGCGGAGGAGAACCAGCGGTGTCATTGCGAACCGATTGGGCTTTAGCAGCGAAGTAGTTCGAGAAGTCGGATGCAGTCGACTGAACTGCTTCGAACGCGTACTGCGTTCCGTTGCGCGCTTCATTGGGCGCAGTTACAGTTCCTTACGATGGTCCCTTGAAGATATTTCTTAAAATCGCGTGCAAAGATTTAAGAGGTCAGCACCGTGCTCGGTAAATGCAGAATGTTGGATCATTTGAAACAATTTCTATGAAACAATTTCTATGCAACTATGGGGTAGTTATTAATATCTTCAAACAGCATTCTAGTATTACTTAGTTGCTCGTTAAAGACTGAATATAAACTGTCAGAAAAAGTTGATCCTTTGAGGATCTTTGCGTGATTTTCAGGGAAATGACCCAGTTTTTACTGAAAATTTTTAACCATAAGAAACTCAACGCTGAAGTGTTGTTATTTGCCTATCGAGGATTGTAGGGTTGTGTATTTTTGCGTAAACGCTTGGGCTGCGTCGTGGCTCTTCCTGCGCCAGAGGTCGATAAGAATCGTGCTGCTGCCCGCGGGTCTAGGTTTAAGGATAACCCGTAACCGGATGCAGTTTAACGTCTCGCCCAGGACAATGGACTGCATGGGGGTCAAGACGCACTACTTCAAGCTTCATGTGAACCGTGTTGAACCTGTCAAAGTGCTCTTGTAACGGTACTTACTTACTTACTTATGTGTCGTGTTACGGCGCTGTAGAAATCGTCGTAGTCATCATCATCATCATCATCATCATCATCATCATCATCATCATCATCATCATCATCATCATCATCATCATCATCATCATCATCATCATCATCATCATCATCATCATCATCATCATAAGCAATGTGACAGGGTAACTTCATCTATATTCAAATACCTAACCTCGTCCTAGTGTCCGAGAAATTCGTCAGACACACCTACTGAAATCGTCAGAAAATTTATTAAAAGAAACTTATCTTTTCCATGAGAGTCGGTCACTTGGATAGCCTTTGGCGCTCCTATCTGGAATCGCGATTCTTCGAGTGAAGATCTTCATTCTGCCATTGGTTGACGGCATCAGAGGTGTCGGTAGAAACATTGCTGCCAGGACGGATGGTGCCAAGATTGCCGGAGTGCTCTGGCCTCTGCAATTTATCGACATGATGATGTTGCATACGTCTGTAGTCTTTTGTACACGAATGCCCAAGATGGGGTCCAGGCCATGGGGTGTTTTCATTGTTATATCTGGTGAAGGGAAGGGATTGGCATATTGTAACGGATTTTGGCGTATGCCTTTAGTGCTACAATGTCAGTTATTCTAACTGTTCTACAATTTTATTAAATTTATTTATTTTGACTTTAGTACACTTTTGTACTGTTTTGCAATTTCGGGACTTTCCACAGGCATTCAATTGTACGGATCTAGCTTCGGCCTCCATTATAACCTCGAATAGGCAGCAGACACTACAGTAGATCAAACTGTATTTACACTCAGCGTTGAATTTGCCGTCCAACGATGTTACATAACGTGCGTTGACCAATTTATTTCTGAGCTGGTAAACCATGTGCCAGTATGACCATGCATGGGCCGTACATCTTGCGGTGTTCTTTTCACATGCTATGGTTGTGGGTTACGGGGTGGGAGAATGCTCACGCAAAATATACCATATAAATTGGTGGCTTTAGGATGTCCCGAAGCCAGTTTTACAATTTCGTAACCATTCTAAAGTTGTCCGTGGAAAAACGGACCGACCGTCTCCTTGGGCAATCAAGCCTTAATATGAATGGCTGACTCTAAGCTAATGTTCGATAGAACATTGTAAAGAATGTAATGTATATATATTCTTCGTTTAATTGATGGCAAGCATTTTAGTCAACACAAGTTCAAAGCAATCACTCATTGCACAATGTACTCGTTTATAATCGTCTACTCTTATTTCCAGTCTTGTTGTCAAGACCTTAAACCTCAAGACCAAGACCAAGACCAAGACCTTGAACCTCAAGACCAAGACCAAGACCAAGACCTTGAACCTCGAGACCAAGACCAAGACCAAGACTTTGAACCTCGAGACCAAGACCAAGACCAAGACCTTGAACCTCAAGACCAAGACCAAGACCAAGACCAAAAAAAATCGAAATCAGGTCAAGACTTCTAAAAATTGTCAAGTCGGAATATTCGCTATTTTAATGAAAACATGAGTCTTTTATTTTATTCAAGCAAATTAACTTTAATGAAAACTGCAGAGAAATCCGAATTTGTATTCAAAAGTCCTTCATGCAACCTCTTATACCAAATGCCTGTTGTATTTTATAAAAAAAACAATTCGCTCAGAATTTTCTGACCAAGACGTGCCTGGTGGGCCTCATAAAAATTCCATGTGAAAAAATACGTTCTACAGGTGCTGAAGTCGCTGACACACAAAGAGCAGCTTTTCAAGCACTGGATGTAAATGTACAGATAGTGAGTCTTTTTTAAATCTTCCCATGGTTTACCATACCGTCTGATACAGAATAACTGTTGCTGCTGCCAATGGGTTTTCCTGACCAACATGACTTGTATCCATCCATAGATATTGGGCGTATGATGCAAGCAGGCTTGATACAGAATTCTTGAGTTCTGTTAAATGACTGTTCATATTAACAGCCGGTCTTGGTCTTGGTCTTGCGAGACCGAGACCAAGACCTTGAACCTCAAGACCAAGACCAAGACCAAGACCTTGAACCTCAAGACCAAGACCAAGACCAAGACCTTGAACCTCAAGACCAAGACCAAGACCAAGACTTTTAAAAACGAACTCGAGTGCACTCGAGACCAAGACCTTGGTCTCGAGGACAACAAGACTGCTTATTTCTGCATACTTGACGCCACTGTCGTCTGGCTTTCTAAAGCCCAAACTGCAAATACGGCCCCAAAAGCACAATGGTGAGTCCATAGAATCGAACGTCGCGAGTTCCTGGCACGAGATCTTCAAAAGACGTGAACGGCTCGAGGCTCACAAAGTAGGCCAACACAAATAAAAGGATCCAGTGATCCAGGGATTGTAAAGTGGTCATTGTTTGTAACCTAACATCTGAAGCGCGTTTAAAATGTTTGAATTTACGAAGTGCTATGCAAAAAGCTGGTCTTCGCGTGTGCTTGCGTAGAGCTTAAACTACTGAATACGTGTAAAGAAAGAAAAACTGTGCGAAGGATTGGCTCCGAAGTTCTGACCGGCATTCCCAAGTGTTCATAGTAAAATGAATAGAATAGAATATTCTTTATTAATCAAATATTGAGATCCGCATTTTGGTGTACATAAACAGAGTCACTGAAACTGCATACAATTATAATGCGCATTATCAAAACTTTCTTGTATTGACTTACATTCTGAGCCTTCATTCGTTTGCTCATCATTATTGGATTCAGCTGATGTTCGTTTCTTCGAGCAATGCCAAACGGTTGTGGGCAAATGCTGAGCAATTCGAAAGAGGATGACGAACTCAAGTGCGATTAAAAGCAAACCGCTTCCGACATATAAGTTATACAATATTCTAAAACAAATCAATTAATTAATTTGATATTAAAATTAAAGACGTCGTCGATCTGAAAATAGATAATGGCATTGATATGTATTAATAGTTACTGGATAGCTAATGGGCTCTGAAAGTTCGGGTTATCGCTCAGTCAGGGAGAACCATGGGCAAAACAGAGCAGACGACAGAAGAATTGTGGAAATTTTTTTTAAAACTTTTTCATTTTTTAAAACACTTTAACCATAAATCCATTGTAATTAAATTTTAGAAATATCGTGAAATATAAAGTATTATATGATTTCGCTGCTTAATTATACGTCAACAAAACTTCCAACCCTGACCTCTTAAATTCGCCGTCGGCCATTTGCAAATGACTGAAGCTTTATCAATCCAGTAACTATTAATACATATCAGTGGATAATGGCGTCTACTGTGACGTCACACAATCGACGTGACGTCCTACACTTCGTACTCATACAATCGGTTGGTCGGTAGGTCGGTTAGTACCATCGACTTATATTAAGTGGACCCACTATGAGCGATTCAAGTTGAAGCCTGGCCTGTTGCTAAGAATAGGTATGCTTGCCTGTGACGTAATGCTAGGGCGGAATGCATGACGGGAAAGGTCATGGGTCACCGTTCACAGAGTCAATGGTCTAAATATAGATATCGACGTTCCCCCTAGCATGACGTCAGGCATAGAGCTCATTAGCATATTATGTGCAGACCTCAGAATCTAAAAGGCAATGTACTGGCCTACGCTGCGTCCACTAATAAAGGTCGATGGTTAGTACAGTTCGGTATAGTGAAGTGAGGGAGAGGGATAAAGAGGGAGGAACAGAGGATTTTTGCCAGAAGGCACATGTTTTACCAAACTACAGCGTAGATGTTCTGCGCATAATATAGGCCCTATAATAGGCCTAGGTTTGTTTGCAACATTCCAAAGAGGAATGTGACATTCGACTAACTTCTAAACCTTTTTACAGTGTTCTGCAACGAAACGAAGATGTTGAAGATATGTGCCTTCAACCAACCGAGATAATAATAATAATAATAATAATAATAATAATAATAATAATAATAATAATAATAATAATAATAACAACAATAACAATAACAACAACAACAACAACAATAAACAATAATAATAATAATAATAATAATAATAATAATAATAATAATAATAATAATAATAATAATAAAAAAATAATAATAATAATAATAATAATAATAATAATAATAATAATAATAATAATAATAATAATAATAAGATAAGTAATTGCACGAAAGCGCGTAACAGTACTGAAAGTCTAATTATAGTACATTTTGAAAAGATAAGTTTTAAGGTTAGTTTTGAAAATCAATGGTGTTGAGGATTTACGAATATAGTCTGGCAGTTTATTCCATTGAATGGCTCGATCGTCGCTGCCGACTTCATTTTCTCAGTATCGGGCTATTGGCTTCAGGCCTGGATTAGCTATGGTTCATGTTACATCGAACCATGCGCAGAGGTTTCCTTCTGCCCTCCATCCCAAGTTTGGATAACATGATTGATGCTGCAGATGCTGGCTTATTTAAAAAATCTGTTGCCAGCCTTATCATGTCCTTCGTGGTATTTTTCCTCCCCCACGACATAATAACTACGACTTAAGGACAAGAACTCACAATTTTACTCTTCCAGCTAAAGATAAATGTAATTTTATTCCTCGTGTCTTGTTTAAAGATGCTTATTAATTAACACATCCCTTTATTCTCCATTCTATTATTATCATGCTTCTGTAATCTGTTGCGTTATTGTCAAATTGATTTGTTGAATTAAACGAATATTGAATTGAATGTTATTAAATCGCTTCTATTTAAACAAACGTACGCGGTCTAGCTGGAGTGGGCGGAGTTTAGTTGTTCTCTGCCATCCAATCATGTTACTTACATATGCAGATGACCTAGTTACGGACTGCTCAAGTAAAATTTGTTTCACAGTGACCCATCACATTTCGTTTTTGAAATCTTTGGTCTGCACGAGCAAGACTATTTACAAACTTTAAACCATGTTTTATCGCTCGTGTCTAATTGCAGCAGTCCTCAGTTAATTTTAGTCGTGTGCCTTTATTTTGTGCAATTGTGATTACGGTGTGGTATGGCGCTATACGGCTTTAATTAAAATTGACTTTTTATAGCGCTTCCACAACCGCGTATTTTGGTAGTAAGTGATTTGGAAGTATGGTATGGTATGTATCTGGGAATTTACAAAGCGCCTCTCACAGTGCGAACTATTCAGAGGCGTTCTCAGCGTGTGAGCCTCGCGGAAACAGAAAAGACTTAAAACGATGAACAACAGAGAGAGAAAACCTAGTAAGTAGGGTCCCACGGAGTACCAAGGAAGGGAGGACAGCAAAAGAGCGAGACAGAGCCATAGCAGACCTCAATCGTAATCGTAATCTCCACACTTCTAAAGCGCCACTCGAAGGCCAAGCGCTGGGCACCAGCTTATTCACGAGCGCTACGTCAGATCAGAGGGGGTTTCCAGAGAGTAGTCCGAGAGAGGTCCGAGTCCGGTTTCCAGAAGACCAAACCAAATCAGAGGAGGTTTCCAGAGAGTAGTCCAAAAGAGGCCTAAGTCCGATTTCCAGGGTACCAGATCAGGAGAGGCAGAGCAGCTGTCAAGGCAGGTGCCGTTTACGGCGAGAGTAATTGGAAGGCGGAGGATCAGATGAGTCAGGGTAGGAGTATTTGAAAAGGTGAGACTTCAGTTTTGAGTGGAAAGCCCGGGGAAACAAACAGATCAAGTCGATGAGAAGAAGCAGAGAGAGGTTTGCACATCTGGTCACAAAGGTAGGCTGGCCCTGTTGTGCCTTAGAGACAAGTGTTATGGTCGTGAACTCTTGAAGTGGGTACGAGCGGAGACAGGAAGCCAATGCAAGACATCAGTCATGTAAGTAGAGATGGACGAGAGTCGAGAACGGTGAGCAATGAGGCGAGCAGCCGCATTAAGTACCGATTGAAGGGCAGAAAGACGGGCTTTCAGAAGGCCTACCAGTAAAGAATTACAATGATCAATGCAGCAACAGATGAATGCATGGATAACGGTAGTGAAAACTGCAGGAGAGACGGATCGACAGATAGCTCGCAGCCACCTCAAGAGGTAGTAGCAAGTGCGAGTAAGTAAGGAGTGATAAGAAGCAAAGGTAAGTGAACTGTCTAAGGTGACCCCAGGTCGCAGATATTCGTAGAATATAAGTTCGGAAAGTGAGCTGAGAGAAGTGAGAAATCAAGTTTAGATGTTGGAAAATAAAATACAGAAATTATCATTTTTAAATTGGCAATACTTGAATTGAGAGCGCTGGTGATTGGTGACAATTCTTCCCAATCATCATATTTTGATTTGTCAGTTATTAACAATCCAACCACTTGGCTGAACCCGTTTCCTCTGTCACATCTCTGCTGTTCTGTCACCTCGTCCTTAAAATTTGGGAATCGATTCATAACCCTAGCTGCTCTGTCCTCTGGAATATACTTCACCAGAATTATGACAGCTAGATCACTCATCGTACGAACTCGCCAACACTCCACGTCTTGCAACCTTTGTGCAGTTCTTCATACAAAACTGAAAAAACTTCTTTCCAAGAAGCTACTCCTACTCTGCCTCTTGCCTCTTTTGAGACTCCATTTCTGAATACCATCCACTGTAGCTGTTTGACCGTCTGCCTTCCCATGGGCATCTGCATTTGCTCCCCCTGGATGTTGGACATATTTTGCAAAAATAAAATCTTTTGAATATTATGATTATTACAACAGTCCCAACTCAATTTTCAATGGGAAAAAACACTTAATCATTTAGGTAAGTCCTTGACCATTTTTTTAAAGCTGAAAACGGGATCCCACTCCCATAATAGTAGCAACAGGCTCCATATCATGTCAAATGCTTCCAAAAGCACTGGCGGCTGTTGGGATCCTCGCCAGACTCCATAATTGCGAGAGCAAGCGCCGAGGGTGACGCGATCGGTCTCTTTCGGCACCCCTGTTAATTCCCTGCCAATAATTGAAAATTTTGCTCACCCATACAAAAAATTCCTTCAGACGCCTATGCTCCTACCGACCCTTGGTCTTGCTTGACCTAGATCCTAGTCAGACCTTACCTATGTATGACCATTTAGTGAACCTGTGAGTGAGCTGGTTCCCACGACTTGTCTTTCTTTGGGGATTCTAGATTATGATTGCAATTCCATACCTGTAACTGAACCTAGTACAGATTACTTACACCTATGTTCAAGACAAAACTACTGCAATCAAACTGCCATATAATCTTTTGTGTGCCAGTTTTCTCATGTTTCTTAAAGGTACATTAAAGGGTTGAAAGACTTGAGACATAACCCAGTATATAAGATAAATAAGTTACGGGTATCTTTTACAGCTGCGTTTTGACTGCTGTTTGATTGAATAAACGAATATACAATACTAGGTAAATACTGACAATACTAAACAGATGCTTATGTCATAGATGACGATGTCACCAGCTGTTTTTTAGTGTACTTTAATATTTGAGATTTTCACTACTGCTGTTCGACTGACACCTCTGATGTTACATCTCCACTGCTGTCCATGCTAAACGTTTATACAACTCCTGATATATAGACATCAGACAAGATTATGATGTGTCTGATAACCTCTGACTTTCAGTTTGTAATGTGTCATACCTGAACCTGTGGCTATCCAGGCTGGTGTAAATCACCAACATGCGTTAAATTTGTAACTTATCTTTGTTTATCGCACAAAAAAATTGAAAAGATGTAAATTTAACTTAAAGTAAGCAGGTCATTGAGGTACAAATGATAGCCCCAGATGAAACCATAGTTCCACCAATTAGGACCACCAATTAACAAGCAGCGAGGACCTCTATAATGAACTGTTACTCTGTGAAAAGACCCAAATCGATTACTAACTGAGATTGTTAAATGACATTATTCAGTGTTATGTGACTGTGTTGGTATTTCATTATCTTGGTGACGTGTTTTCATGGTATAGTGTTGTTTCTTGAAAGAACTTGCTTTGGCTGCTTTTGCTAGGAAATTCTGGTTTGTTGTACTTCTTGTTTCATTAAGTTTTCTCTAGTATAATTTTCTTTGGAATTCTGCCTGTCTAACATTGTCTGTTGTAAATGGATTTTTAGGATTCATAATTTCCTTATTGTGGCAAGCACATTAGAGCTTTTCACTTTGGAGGTTAGAAATCTGTCTTCAGAACATTCAAGGATTGTATGCTTAGTGTAGATGACTATGGAACCAGAAGAACGCTGGGACAAAGATGATGAAGAACCGAGACATTTTATGGCAAACTTATCTAATGATTTAAAAGAAAACTGGGATGATGATCCTAGTTTACCACAACCTTTTGTGCCTGACATTAAAGACCTGAATAAAGATTGTTTGTCATGGGAGAATAATTGTGCAGACGTTGGGTATCAGAGGGCCATGAATTCATCGGAAAGTTCAAACTATGGACAGGATGGTGAGACAAAATCTACTGGTAGTTCTTCAGATTGTCAAGGCCTTGTCATCGGAAAATATCAGCATCGAAAACCGAAGGCCAAATTTTCTTATGCTTATGAAGACAAGAAGGTTTATGTTACAAATGTCAGCTTCAAGGTGAAGTCAGATGATGTCTTATCTTAATAACTTAGCGCATTTCAAATTAAAGGTTAAATTATTTATTTCATTCATACAGAGGGGTGCTTGATAGTGTAGTGTTTAGCGTGCTGGACTGTCAATTGAGAGGTTGGAGGTTCAAATTCCCACCAGGGCAGAAATTTGGTTTAGAGATTTCTGCTCCACCTGCACACCCTAGCCGACTCAGCTATGATGAGTACACTGCAGATGACGGGGAGCAAAACAGTAAAGCCACATGATGATCGAATGTGCTGCTTAAATTGTTAGTATAACCATAAAGCAATAAGATGTTGTTAAACACTGAAAACTGGGTTCAACATTGCAAAGCCTCTCTGTATAGTTTTGTGTTGTGTATTGTTCTTAAATTGTGATTGTAATCATAAATTGTGTAGCGTAAATTTATGTTTGTAGAAATGTGAGTGTAATTCAACTTATTTTGATTTTGCAGACGTCACAGAAGGTATTGTGGAATTTCTTTGGTAAATTTGGGGAAGTGAAACACTGTCGAATTGTTTTGAATCGATTTGGCCAATCAGTAGGGTATGTATCATTTATACTGATAGAATGGACTGTAGCAATAAAATTTCAGTGAATTTTTGTTGTACCCGTTCAAGATGTCCTCAGAAGCTCTCCCAGCATTGGCAAAAAGAGCAAGTTTTAATCTTTGATGAAAGATTAATTAGTGTTCATAGATGTAAGAAAATGCAGATCTAGAGAAAAGCTGGAAATAAATGTTCTGTAGCTTTCGCCAAGAACAGTACTACAGTCACTGAGTTAATGCTTTCTGATTTACTTAAGATGGTTATCCTTTCCAGCTTTGGTCCAGTTGCCATTCTCAAATGTCAGGTGCTTGATGGTTTAGCACGGACTTGCCTGACTGACTTGTTTGTTCCATTTGCAATTAATTCTAACAGGTCAAACTATATGCAACAGCAGAATTTCATGAGCTTTCAAAATGTCCTTTTTATCCTTTTGTGTTGTTTCCATTGTTTTTCAGTCGTGCAGTTGTTACATTTTGTGACGAAATTGGGGCCAAAGCAGCAATTGAATCTAGTGAAGATGAACTCGAACTATATGGACGGTAGTGTGGCCAAAGTTTTATCTCAGATCTTATCTGTGTAGTAAATTTTATATAATAATAATGAGTCCATGTGACACTTCTGTTTCACAATGAACACATTTTGGGGCAATGATGGAAGTAATCCACTTGCATGGCTCTACATGCATCCAAGAACCCACCAGGAATAGTTTCCATTTTCTGAGCATCATTTGCTTACAAATGAACTTTTGAAATGAATATTTAACACTTGAACTAACATATGCAGATGAGGCATTTACTGTGGAACTCATAGCCCAGAAATACTGAAAATTTCATTGCATATGAAACTAGCTAACTAGCTAATTAAAAATGCTGCACACTTATTCGTTCGTATTTCAGTTATGCTTGGTAATGCGATCTATTTGTGGCTCAATATGAATACAGGGAAATGCATGCTTTCTGTTACAACATTCTTGGTCATTATTATACAATTTTTAATGTATCATGTTTTAATTTACAGAACCCTTAAAGCATTTTTGCTGTTTTGCTCTGTTCTTGTTTCCAGAACCCTTCACGTCAGTCTCTATCGCAGGAAAATTTTTGAGCCAATAGAGTCAAGCAGGGAGACTGAAAAGCAGCAAGAGCAGATGGTCAGTTTTATCATTTGACATATGATGATAATTAGGATATTTTAGAAAACAAACAGCCTGATTATTGCAGCCTAATTATGGGCAGATTAATTGATTATTGCTTGATGGCAGGTTATTTATTTGAGCTATGTTATCATCTGCTGTTACTCTTAATAGTGTATTGTGTGTATGTATGTGTCTGAATATTTATGTATCACCTTTTAAGATCTGATGCAGAATTCCTCTGCTATATTGCTTTACTACTTAATCACCTCCAGGGGTGTGATGTTCATCCTGTGTTTCGAATGAACAGAACATAGTAGCTGGTTGGTTTGCGCTCTCGTATGTTGCCATGGAGAATATGGGTTCAAGCCAACACAAGCCTCCCTTGGAAACGGTTTCTGTGTAGGGACCTTGAGCATGTGCTTTAACAAACAGTTCCTCACCTACATTGATTGATGCTTTGTGATTAGTTAGTGGTGATTAATAAATTAAAAATCCACATGGAATTCTGTTGTGTTGGCATTTTTAACATGATTTACAATATATGCTGTTTGAAGAACTTGCTAATTTTCTAATTGACTCGAGCATTTCTTTCTACAGAGCGCAGAGACTTTAGATGGAGCAGACGTGAAAGATGGTTCTTCGGTTGATGGAAGCCATGTAGAGTGGGATGGCAGTTCAGTTGATACAAGACAGATACAGTCAGACAGCGACCACAAAGTGTCTACCTCCACCGGCGCTTACTCACCAATCAACTGCCTGAATGATGACATGATGGCTCATATTTTTGAATATCTGTCATTGCAAGAAAGGCTTTTGGCTGAAAGAGGTAATCTGAGTCGATGCTGAGTTTGCAATTTCATTGCTTCGATCATAGTGTTTACACAATTGCATGCATCACATAACATTAGCACTGAACTGAAATGGAATTATCTGTCCTTTTTATGGTCCAAGTGGTTATACAATCATTTGGATGAGGACAACAGAACTCGTGTTTTAACCTCCCAGTTTCCTTTGGTACTCGTTGGTACTAATCCCTGAAGGATAGATTAGGCTTCAGATGTTATGGTCTTTCGTGGACCCATCCAAGTACTAAGTAGGTTGAACTTTGCTTAATTTCAGTGCACCTGCCAACAATTTCTCAGCATCCATCTTCCTTGGCATGACGGATTTGTGCAGTGAATGATCTTAGGATTTCCTCATATTTTTGGTTCTGCTTGTGGAAAATGAGCTAACCTTTGTTTTGTGTAGAAAAACCATCTCTGTGAAAACTTTTAAGTGGACGGTGGTGATAAAGGCAGCTTCTATTAGGAATGTTATGTATATTTTGTCATGCTACATTACACATAGTAATGCATAATGTTCAGTGCATTTAATTGTGATGCCATAGTGTGCAAACGATGGCGAATGTTATCACTGCAGTTTTGGTCGAGCATCAAACAACTGGAGATCTGCAATGGCATGGGCAACAATCGCTGTGAGTCATCTTGGGCTTAAGAAATTCTACGTTGCATTGTGTTACTATGTATTTTAGTAAAATATTGTAAAATATTTGACTTTTAGAATGTCATAAATGTAAAATTTGTGAAGCTCTAGAATTTGAGAGTGCAATGTGAAATATTTTGAATTTCACATTCAGAAATAGCAAATCTGCTTCCAGTTACTGAAATTTGTGTTTAAAGCATACCGTGAATATTGCATTAGAAATAGCAACTTTGACATGTTATAAAACTTTTAAAATACCTAGCTAATTCTTTTTTCTGTTTGCTGGTTAAAACGGCTGGGTGTGTTTTGAGGCAAAGATAAATTGTCATCAAAAATAGACTCAACTGTACAGACAGTTTGAATTTATTTCCAGTAATATATTAAAATTCCTCTCTGTTCAGTTCTAGCATACTTCAACATTTTAGTTTTAATTTTCGTTTTCTGATTCATTTTTATTTTACTTTTCTTCATTTGATGCATTTTCTCAGTCGTGGAATATATTTCTTAGCCACTGATCTTGCCTCAGTGTAAAGCGCGTTTATGATTTCAAACTTAACTGCTAAGCAAGTGAATCTATAGGGTTTTCCTAAGTTTACTAAACTGCCCAGGTATATTTAGCTTATGAATCACCTTGTCACCTTGTGCTGTCAGCTCGTGGAGCTCTGGCGATCGTCCTGGTGAACACACTCCACCGTCTCCTATTCGATGACAAGTCTCTCAATTCCGCCAAATTCATGCCAGTTACATCTTGTATCTCATCCATCCATCTCCTCCTTGGGCGACCCAGTCTTCTCCTCCCCTCACCGCACGCCAGCATCATTTCCTTCTCCAGACCATCAGATCGCATAACATGTCCAAAGAACCTTAGCTTCATTCTTGTCGCAGTTTGTTTTAACGACTCTTCATTCTCAACTCCAATCTCCTCTCGTATTGATTCGTTCGTTCTTTTCTCAGTCCAAGATATTCTCAGCATCTTCCTCCATATCCACATTTCACAAGCGTTAACCTTATTTTCCATGTTCTTTGTCATTGTCCACGTCTCGCAACCGTACAGTACCGTAGGAAAGATTAGTGCTCTCACGAGCCTTTTTTTGGTTTCTATGCTCACATGTTTGTCTTTCCATATCTTTTCCAGTCCGGTCATTGCAGCTTTCCCTATAGCAATCCTTCGTTTTATTTCTGGATCACACTTTCCCTCCTTTCCAACCAGTGATCCTAGGAATGTGAAGCTTTCTACCACCTCTATTTCCTCTCCGTCTATCTCAAAACTATCCCAATCTGCTGTTGTCATGACCTTTGTCTTCTTTATGTTGAAGTATAAACCAGCTTTTTCACTTTCTCTCCTGACCCTTCTTATCAGTTCTGCCAGATCCTCTTTTCTTTTTGCCATTAATGTTGTGTCATCTGCGTATCTAAGGTTATTCAGTGTCTTTCCAGCAATTTTTACTCCCTCAATTGCCCCCTCCAGTTCTGCCTTTCTCATTATTCTTTCAGCATATAGATTAAACAGGAATGGAGACAAGATGCATCCCTGCCTCACTCCTTTCTTGATTCTGAAATTGTCAGTGTCTCCGTATTCTGTTCTTATCACCGCTATCTGGTCTTCATATAAACCCTTTAGTAACATTATCAGGTGTTTCGGAATTCCCATTTCAAGCAGGGTTTTCCACATTAAATCATGGTTAATGCAGTCGAATGCCTTGCTATAGTCAATGAAACAGATGTGAACCTCCTGTCCATACTCCCTTTGTCTCTCCATTATCCACCTCATGTTGGCTATATGGTCTCGAGTTCCACGAGATTTCCTAAACCCTGCCTGGTTCACCGGAAGTTCTCTTTCAATTGTGCCTTCCATTCTTTTGTGAATTATTTTCAGTAATATTTTACTAGTGTGTGATATCATTGCTATCGTCCTATAATTTTCACACTCCCTCGCATCTCCTTTCTTGAATATAGGTATAAAGATCGACTTCTTCCAGTCCTCCGGCCATTCTCCAGTTGCCCATATTTGATTGCACAATTTTGTTATTGTTTTTATCATCGCATCATCCCCTGCTTTTATCAGTTCTATAGGTATCCCATCTTGACCGGGTGCCTTATTGTCCTTGAGTTGTCTGATTGCCCATTCTACCTCCGCTTCCATGACCTCCGGTTCCTTTTCATACTCTGTTACGTCAATTTGTTCTTTTTTGACTCGTTTGTCTTCCCTATACAACTCCTCCGTGTATTCTCTCCATCTATGCTTTATCCCTTCTTCATCGCAGATTACATTTCCATCTCCTGCCTTCATTGAGCCCATTCTAGGTGCAAATTTTCCCGTGATTGTCTTTACTTTTGAGAACATTTCCTTGGTTCGTCCCTTCCTTCCCTCGTCTTCCATTTCTCTGCATAATTCGTTTAGATGTATTTCTTTATCTTTCCGTGCTTGTTTTTGGAAGGCACTGTTCAGTGCCCTTACCTTATCCTTTTCTCCTGCCTTCTTTGCAGCCTTCCTATCAACCGCCATGCATATGGCTTCTCTCGATAGCCATGTCGTTGTTGTGATTTTCTTCTTCTTTGGAATGTGCTTATCTGCGACTTCGACTATTGTTTTCTTCATCCTCTCCCATAGGTTGTTCGAATCCTCTTCCTCTTCTATCTCATCTCTCTCTAGTACTTCAAACCGATTCTTTATTTCCATCCTGTATTCCAGTGTGATACCCTTGCAGTCGTATCTGATCAATCGATCTCCTTTCTTTATCTTTTTCAATTTCGTTCTCAGTGTTGTTACCAATAGCTCATGGTCAGTTCCACAGTCCGCTCCTGGCCTTGTTCTCACATCTCTTATTGTGCTTTTCCATCTTTTGTTTATCAGTATGTAGTCAATCTGGTTCCTATGCTTCCCATTCGGTGACGTCCATGTGTACAGTCTTCTCTTAGGCTGTTCGAACCATGTGTTCATAATTCCTAAGCCATTCCCTTTGCAAAACTCAACAAGTCTTTCTCCTGCTTCATTCTGTTCACCCAGGCCATGACTACCTAATGTGTCTCCATCGCCTCCGGTGCATTGACCCACCTTCGCATTGAAGTCACCTATGATCACTAGTACAGCTTATGAATACAGATGCATATTGTCAAGAACCTCATTATTAATTAATTAATTAATTTCTATGATTAGATTCTATGTAGCTTCTTACCTTAGGCTTCTTAGTTTTGTTTTTGTTTTTGTGCAAGTTTTGTTTTTGTGCAACTTGTGTAGGCTTCTTAGTTTTCTGTTGGATAGCTAAAAACGACATTGTTTTGTAATTTTGTCAAACTGGATGATCAGCAAAATGTTTTGTTTCAGTTCAGTTTGTTTGCTTTTCAGTTTTTACTGATCATGATCTGAAGAAGCTGTTGCAGCGAGGATCGTCAGCACTTTACTCACTTGATCTTTCTCGTTCATTTGGAATGCTAACTGACCGATCTCTGAATGCCATTGGTAGCAAACCTTTTCTGCATAATCATTTTCAGTATTGTTGGTATAAATATGTCTCCTCTTAAAATTTATTGTTTGTAAGTTTATAAGTCAATGCTTATTTTAAAATTAATAGTAAATATCAGATTTCTAATATGATAATTGTGCTATAGGATTTTGATGATTTTGATGAACTTGCCATCCAAAACCTTGGTACAAAATATACTGAAACCTTTGTATGACACTACCTTTTGGAGCCCTGCCAAGAACCACATTGTAATGTTTAGGCACATTGTGAAGTTCTATATAAATAGCCAAATGCCTACAAACTTAACTAACAAAGTAGTGTTGTAATGAGCTCATGTTCTAAAGTTGCTTTCGCTTTAGTATTCATGTCCTCGGTTGCTTATAGATAGCAGAAGTGACTTAGGACTTGGTGGATCCTGTGACTTCTAATGTTTTGTGGGATCATGTTGTAACAATTTGCCAGGTGCTATTAATATGCAATTATTAGAAACTCGTGGAAGTCGGCAGTCAGAAAATATCTGATACTTCAATGGATATAGTAATTTTCTTTGCAGCTAAATGGTGTGAAAACCTGAGAGAGCTCAATATTTCTGGCTTGAACATCAGCAACAAAGGACTGCAGACTTTGGCTGAGAAATGTCGTAAACTAGAGGTAATCTTGTACTGTCATTCTTCTCAGTGGATTGTTGTGTGGTGATGTCAAGGTGGCAGAACTAACAGGATCCTGGTTGTAGTATTATTAATATTTAATGATTTATTAAAAACTAATAATTTTAATATAGGCAATTAATGATATAAACAAACAGAAATGTCATGAAAGAAGTGAAAATTTGCATGTTACGCTCCTCTCATTGGCCACTTCCAAGTAATGAATATTAATTACCAATGACATCACTTTTTAAAACTGGCGACCTTCTGACGGACCTTTGTTTTACACTTCATTCAAGGTATATTTCAATATAGCATAAACGGCTGTTCTTTTAAACTGACAGCATAAACTAATTTACTTAGGTGGCGAACAGGCTGAAACGAACGAATGAACGAAAATGCATTTAAAGTTCTTTTAAAAACCATCTTAGGATGGACTTGTATAAAAGTGCCACTCAACGATCCAGAGGCGCTTCTGACCCAAGTCATTGCTATCACTAACAAATAAAATTGACTTCAAGGGTTTCCAGAACAGGAGAAGAGAAAGGATGTGGAGCTCAAGCCACAATGTCTGCAGAAGATGGTTCCAACTAAAGGGGCCAATATAGGCAAAACTTCTAGATTGAGATGTAGGTGATAAAGTCATGTATGTATGTATGTATGTATGTAATATGTATGTGAATCATGAAATAGATTTCATCTAGGTTCCTCACAAAGTGCTGCACCTATGATCATTGATTATCTAACTGATCTAAAAAGTCTGTTTTCATATAGGTTGTAAATGTATGCTGCACAGTCAAAGGCAACAGTATTTGTAATGGGAGATTGTTCCAGGAGGACAGTCCGACACACGAGAAGGCGCAATGGGCTCGAGTTGGTATATGGACGCACCAATATGTCTCCACAAGTAGCAGAGTATAGCATTGTTGATCCGTTTGGGTTGAAACTGGAACACAGAGCTCCCTGATGTATGACGGGGCAGTGCCAACAATTGTGGCATGTGTCAGAAAAATGATCTTGAATGCGCTTCACAACAGGAAGCGCTTTTAGCGCTTATATTCCATTATATGCAAATATTTTGGCTTGTTTTGGCTATGACTCTAGCAGCACAAACGAACTTTGGCAGACCAGCAAAGATAGAATTCCAATAATCCAGGTGTACATTGATGGAGTGAATGAGGGTCAGTGCAGCACTGATAGCAAATTGCACCATGTGATCTGTGCAAGATCTGCAAAGGTGGTTAATATGGTTGTTTACTGATAGGTGTCTGTCTAGAAGCAGACCAGGCTGAAGAGAAGACGAACTTTAGGTTCCAGTCAGGGAATTGTGACAAAATCTATTCCTTGTCAACTGTTGATGTTGCCTAACTTGTGCCCAGCCAAATACACTGCAAGTTTGTTGGATTCAGCTGCAGTCAATGTGCAGACATCCATCTCTATATTTCCAGTATGATGGACTGGCCTGTGTAGAAGACACACAGGCAACTGCGTAAGATGGATGGCATATAAAGTGTTGTCAGAGTACAGCTGGACCCATGATGCCCCAGGACTGTGATTAGTCAACTTTAAATAGTGTATCGTCTGCTGAGTACAAATTTTTTCTATTACCTTTCTCAGTTACCATTGAAGTTTTTTTAACATCTCTTTAGAAAACTCAACAAAGATGCTTCTGGTATAAGACTGTCAGATAGACAGAATAGAATCATAGTATGAAGGAGAAGCTCACAAGTTGCATGGAAGCCTGTTCCTGGATGGGGGCTGACTATGGCAAAGCTTCCATGTTGCAGTATGGGGGTTCTGGATTGGGAACAACCAGATGACTGTGTTACAGAGCAAAAGAGATCTCTGGCCAGGTATAGATGACACTGGCATTCTTAGTTCCCTAAGATACACTATGTATATAATCTGTGGTTTTTTCTTTTAGGTCATCAAAATTCAAGACAGATATCAACGAATTGGTGAAAAAGGGTAAAAGTTACTGCATTGTGCATAAAAATTATGAAAAAAATGTTAAGTACTTTATTTGGTACTGGTAGTTGTTGCTTTCTTTAGCAGCTTTGTCGTTGGGCTAAGTGGCATTTCAGTTTGCTTGGAACACCTGTTAAATGGACATGATGATGGTGATAGCAGATTGATACTTGGGCATGTGTTTTACCTCAGCTTCTGGGTTTGAATTTCAGTTCATGATGTGAAATTGACTGTAATTTGTCAAGTTGTGTAAGCTTTAAAGGAATGGATGAGTGATTACTTCACCTTTGGATTTATATCAGCCTTGTGGTTTGTATGTTAGGCTGTCAAGTGTCAACCCATAAGTTTAGGGTTCAAATCTCCACCAGGGAAGATAGGTATTTCAAGATTTTGTTATGCAATTGTGCTGCATTGTAAACTCTGTTATAAAATGAGCACAATGATGTTGATGAGAAAGAGAGTGAAGATCAGACTGAGAGGTAGGGGCTTGCCACATGCTTCCAAATACTGGGGTTGGGAAGTCGTGGGCTCTAAATGCTCAGAGAAATATACCACGATCTCGACTAATCTCATAATTAATAAACTGTATTGTTGCTGTTTAGGCTTTGGTGGATCTTCCACAGATGTAAGAAACTCAGGCAGGTCAATCTAAATGGAGTTAGAGGCTTAAAGGGGCAGGTGAGAATTCTTATGCTTTTGAAAGATTGTGTAAGTTGGTCAGTTAGATGCAGCAGTCAGAATGATGATGAGGAGGAGGAAGAAGAAGGGGAGGAGGAGGGGATGACAGTTGGCTGCTGATAAATGGCTTGACTTGTTTATTTTAGCAGAATGGCAATTGATTGTTGACTTTATTGCTGGTACCTGCTGGGATTTCAGGTGTGTTTACCTGGTCATTTCACTGTCACGTATGAAGATGTTTTAATTTTATGCTAACTGTTTAACATGATGTGATTTTCAGTGCTTGCATGTCTTGTGTGAAGAAGTCTTGCACCTGGATCTAGGAAACTGTGAGAAGGTCAGAGCTATTGGTTTGTTCACTTTTCGTTTTTATTGTTATTTCATTGTTTGTTTTTAGTAATACTTAATTCTAGTACTTGCTATGTTATGAAATTTCCTATTAAGTTTTGAATATATTTTGGTAACAGAGTGTCAGTGGTTGGGTTGTTTGAACTGCTGTTTTACAAAATAGAAAACAACTGAAGCTATTGGTAAATACGCCAGAGCAGGTCTATTTGACCTTTTTCAGATGACTCGTTGACCTGCATCAATGTTGTGCATAAGTTACAGTTAGATTGTATCTGTTATACTTCAGTTATATGTTGTTGCTGTTGCTGAAGTGTCAATAAACAAGTCTATCAGTCAATCCAAAAACCTTCTTAGTTACAGAACAGATTCTGATGTAATTTATTTTATTTATTTATTTATTCCGGATATTTCTATAGCGCCTCTCGAAGTCAACTACTACTCAGAGGCGCTCCCGACTACAGCATTTGATACTGTGCCGGAATTTTCACGTCGAAGCGCCACGAGCAATTGCGAGTGAAGGACTTGCCCAAGGTCCGTACGCAGCGGCTAGAGTGGGATTCGAACCTGCAACCCTACGGTCACAAGGTGCCGAACTTACCACTGAGCCACCACGCCCCACAATGGGACATGGATATGGATCCTAAAGTTTGTCATCCTAGAAAATGATCTCATCACAGCTGAACCTCATCATAGCATGGCATGGTGGCGGAATAGTGCTGTAATGATTGTACACTGTAGAGAGTTGTGGAATTTCCTGAGTTAGCTGAAGAGGTTGTGTACTAATATTGGATTTCATTTGGAGTTGATTACTAATTGATTTCTTTTGTAAATTAAACAGCTGATAGATGTTGGTATTCAGAAGGTGCATGAGAAATGTCCTCGACTTCAGGAACTTTCGGTTGTCAACTGCCGCAAACTTACAAATGCTGCGTTCGCAGTCATCGGCCAGGTTCTTAAAACGAAATTCTTGTCATTTGGTTTCGACATCAGACTCCTTGAACAGCGTTTTAATGTTTCACTTGTCATAACCATACAGACAGAAAATTATTTTTGCTATTACTGAGATTGTACAATTCCAGAGTGGTAATGCATAGGACTTTCAGTAGTTTACCTACTTTCTCTTGTGAGCTTGTTAAGTAGTGCTATTGAATATTATTGGGAAATATAGGGAGATTTTGTCATAGATCTTATGAAATTCTAAGAATTAAGACCAGAACTTGGACCATATGTAGCAAGGACACAAGGGAAATGGGATGGGGTAGTTCAAGGGCAGTAGACATCAAATGGGGCATTAGTAACAGTTAGCTTTTGGGTATTTGAGGTAACGCTGTAGGTGCCATATACAATTCAGTGTTTAGCTCATACAATCTTATCAAGTCCGATAAATACAAGAGTTTTGACTCAAGAGACAAACATAGTAAGCAAACAGCAGATGCAAGTTGAATATAGAGCCCTGCGCCGGCCGCGCTGCCACCGACATTTCATGGGCGCCGCCGCCGCCAATTTCTTTTTGTTGGCGTGCCACCTACAATTTGTTGGCACTCTGCGAAGCCAGTCTGATGTGCTTAGTTGTTATTGTTGCATTTTTCATGTTTTGCACGACTTTGCAATAAATTGTTAATTTAGTGCGAAATGGAAGTGGACATCTTGTACTTACTGACTTCTTTTTATTCTTCTGGGTTTCTTTGCGAGACTTGATCGGCAACACGAATTGGTGACGTCAATGCTATGAGCATATGATATCAGCAATTCATGTTGACTTTTGCAGCTATCATAGCACACATAAGTTCACTTGCATGCTGGTGATTGTGAAATTGGATGTAGGCCTACTAGTTGACAAGAAAGAAAAAACAGATGCACTAAAATAACTAGACAAATTATAAAAGAATTTTCTCTCTTGCCGGTCGTACAGTCACTGTGAGAACTCTCATTTTGTGACATAATCAAATTTCTTCACAAACAGCGTGAGTGTCAGGAATATAAGGTACTGAAACAGGGCTAATAGGCTATCTAACAGTTCTTAAAAGATGAGGTGTAAGATAAAGTGCTAAGTATATATCTACACCTAAATGTTTTATTAAACAATTAGGCCTAAACTATTCTCAGGCACTTTTGATTGGAGGAACTCGTCTGCTAATGAAGAAGATAAAGAGTGATCATAGCTGATTACTATGTTCGTGATCTTTATCTTGATACCAAAAATGCATTGTCTTCCTGACCAAGTTCATTTTCCTTATACTGTGATGATCTTGTCTTTGTACTGTGATTCATACAGTTATTTAAAGCGCTGTGTTGATACATGTAGCCATTGTTTTGATACTTCTGTTCCTGTTGCCATTTCCTTAATACCTTGACAACAAACGCGATATGCAATGCATGTCCTTGTATGTGTACTCATAGGCATAATTTGTGGGGTATGAGGGATACCCATACCCTCCACTTTTTGACTGGGGGTTACCGTACCCCCAACTTTTTGAACAATGCCAATCAATATTTTATTATTGTGCCTTCCCAGAGGTTGCAGTATCAGCCTTGCTTCGAGTTTGGAAGAAATTGGTACCCCCACTTGTTATACCAAAGTTACGTCCCTGTGTGTACTACAGTGTACCCCATTCGTTACCTTCATGCTGAATAGCTTCTATAGCTTCTATAACTTATTGATTGTAGTCTTTGATGTCTGTAGTCTTATTACATGATGTAAATTTTTGGCTTCGTGTTGTAAGGGTAGAGGAGTTCATAAGTGCTATTAATATCAAGATATGCCATTTAACTAATTCCTGCAGAATGGAAGTTATAATTGATTAATATAGTGACTCATGCTTATCAAGTATTCTGACTAGGGCAAGCCGACGCCAACATTTTGTGGGCGCCACTGATTTTTGTTCGACGGCAGGCCGCTGCCGACCCAAAATGGCCGGCACACCGCCACCGACACTATCAAGTCAGCGCAGGGCTCTAGTTGAATATTAATTATTTAATAAGAATGGATACTACTAAAATGCTGCACTTGAATTTGATAAAATTGTAGTTCAGTTAAATTTTATGAATTTGTCGCCAAATCCAGAGGCACTGTACATGAACGAGGAACCTCAGATTCAGAACGATTTACTGACCTCCTGTGTGTAATAACAGTGTTATATAAATAAAAAAGAAGTAAACGTCCTCCAATTGATAAAAAATTAAAATAAAATAATATCTTCCAAAATTAAAATAGATTAATATCTTCCAATCTAGAGGCATTAGTGCATTATAATTTCATGTGCAGCGGTTGACTTTTGACAATTGTGATTTTCAGTGCAAGACGATTAAATCGCTTGATGTCAGTAGAATCAGTCTAAACGGTCAGATATTTATGATTCTTATCTTGCAGTTTAAAGACAGCCATTTTCTTTTTCTGTCTGGAGTAATGTTCTGAGTTTTTATTGAGCTTTGGTTACTCAACTTCTGCTGCTGCTGTTCATGTAATACACAGGGCTCTTAACTAATGCAAGAAATTCATGGATTGGTTATTAATAGATTGACCTGAAACTGACCAGGTTTCAGCAGAAACATTCTGACCAGTGCTGCATTTCCAGAATTGCCTGATTGATTGACTGAACCCTTACTACGACATATGATTCATCACACCCTGCTCTCTGTCTCTCTTTGTCTGCTTCACTCTGTCTGTTTGTCTGTTTCACTATGTCTTTTTGCTGCTTCTGTGTTGGTTTGTCCACATATGCCTGTACATATGTATGTATTTATGTATGTATTTATCTAGACACTTAATGTGGCTCCTTTTAGGAAACTCACTAAATCACTGATATTGGAGTAGTTTTATGCTGATGTTCTTAATGATATTTAACTTTCTTCAGGATAGCATGTATGGAAATGCCTCAGATAGGTTTCTCTTAACACAGCACTGTACAAATTTATAATTACAATCACACTTAGGATTGCTGTTAAGTTAGATTGTGTTTCATTGTAGAACTAGGTAATTGTTATGAGCGTCTTTAACAGAGGCATAGCCTTCGGGTTGAATCTGTTCCTGAAAGGTGCTACATTATTAACCTGATACATACATTAAATTTATTTTGTTTTGAAAACTGTTGTTAGTAACGGTGTCAGGATTGATGGCGCTACGTCGTCTGACGCATCTGGAGCACCTGACGGCTGTCGATTGCCGCCACGCTTTGGACGATTCGGTTTTAGTGGCCATCAGCGAGGGATGTCGTCGTCTCAGGTGATGATGCTCACCTTGCTCTAAATGCTCCCAGGAAACTTAACTTTGCATTGCTTTGACTGATTCAGGTCTAGTTGTGATTAATGACAAATGCCTGACTACTTGCAAGGAGACAACTGTTTCAGATGAAGATATATTGAGTTTTCAGATGGCAATTAGTAAGATGTGGGGGGGCATTTGCCCTATCATTGCACTCCTGCTAAGAGGTCTTTCCTCATTGTGTATGGCCACAATTGCACATGAGCTCCAATTTGAAACAAATGCTTTGCTGAAGAGTCGATGCAAAGTTTTAAGCAAATGGGTTATGTGTTCATATTGTAACATGAAAATATTGTAAGATGATAGTTATGGCTCTAGCCAAAGAGTTGTGAACTCGGGAGTTTCAGCATGTTTGACTGTGATACCAACAAGTAGCTAGGCGACTTGAGACCAGAGTTATCCTTAGCACATGGGGACATGACACCTAATTCTGTGTATGTATGTCACGAATGTACATATATGGTGACTTATAAAATACCATTTGCATTGCCAGTGAGAGCATAGTAGAATCAAACACAATGTTCGAGTTATGAACAGCATCAGCTAACTCAGTGAATGGGTCACTTAATTTCAACAATTTAAGCCATTTAAATTTCTTAAGTTGCTGTTGAGTGTGCAATGGTAGAAATATGAACTTTTAACCCATGTGCTTAAATCTTTGCATTGGATTCATGTTCAGCAAATGATTTCTTTAAGATTGGGGCTCATAGTTATAAAACATTGAACTCTGGCCTGTCACAATACCACAATAAATTGTCCTTATTCCTCAGACTTTTTAATTACAATTAAAATTTTCTTATGTCAACTTAAGACTGGTCTTTTCAGATTGCTTGTCCTCCATAGACTGCGTATCTATCTTATTGGATTGTTCTTTTGGATATTGACCTGATTATGGCTTGGTTTTGGTGTGCCATTTGCTGATAACTTGTGCATTGCATTAGATACCAGCATAATAAAATTGCAAATTAATAATAATATTAATGTGAAATAGTTTTTTACTGGTAAAAGTCCAGGTTTTTTAATGGCATAAATCTGCTTTATATTTTAACAATTGTGAAATATGGTAAAATTGGTAGATGCTTCAAGTTGCCTTTCTTTACGCTTCTAAATATCATTGTTGTCAGTAACCTCCTCCATCTGCTTTTTCAAATCAGCAACTGTGTCCGAAATTTATATTACTTAAATTGCGCTCTAAGGCTAATAGTTTTTTTTGGATTTATTATTCAGCCTAATATAGGAAAGTTTGTATTATAGCAATGCTTGTTATTAAGGGAATTCTGGTGTACTGTGGCAGGTCACTTAACATCAGCAATGTTGCCTGTTCACAATGGGTAGCTGAAGAGCAGATAACAGACATTGGTGTTAACAGTTTGGCTACAAACTGCCCTCTGCTGTCTTCTGTAAATCTGGGATGTCGTCCCCAGGTATGATAACCAAATGCATCAACCATTAGTTTAATATTAGTTATTCTGATTTGATTGTCTATCGTACTTAGCACAACAATAGACCTAATCTATTCTGATGTCATCATCTGTAGCATTGTTATAATAATGCATAAAATATTAATTGATGGTTGCTTCAAGTGAAATCCTTTTCACCATCGTAATCTATTTGAGAAGCTCAGTTGAAATCTGACAAGACAGAGAAAGCAGAAGTCAAGCTAGCAGGGTTTAAGTAAGCTGAGTGAGATTTTGTGGTGATGAGGTGCGTTTTAAGCGTACTTCTGAATGACATTAGAGATCTGATAGAAGCGCAAAACTGGGCACTGAATTGCAAAGCCTCAAACTATCCATCGAGAATTCCCATCCAACACTTTTGGAGCAAGGTACTGTGAGAATAAGTTGATCAAGTGCAAGAGACGTTGATGTGGAGCTGATTTAAATGTAATTCCTTGTGAACTATCGGTCAGATTTTAAACTGAATTGTTTACTTGATGGGCATCCAGTACAGTCTATGAAAGCAATACTGGAGTAATATGCTGATGCTTGGGGATTTTCATTATGGCTCTGGCCAGAGAATTGTGAATCATTTGGGGCTTATGCAAGTTTCCTTTAGCAATACCTATGAGCAGCAGTAGTTGGCAAGAGACTAGAGCAGTTTGCTAATGAAACAAAGACAGTTTGAGGAATGTAAGATCTGATTCTACAAATATCTTGACTGTGAAAGGGAACTGATTTGCATATGGTTGTAACATGGTCAGAGAAGGACACGATGGAGTCAGAAGTTATTCGAGTAATTGGGTTTGCACTCAGAATGATCAACAGTCATTCGTCCTAACTGAATTGTTTATCATCAGTCTATCAAATTTATGGAGTTGTTGACTTGTGCCTAAGAGGAGGAATTCAGTTTTAGAAGGAGTCAGGAGTGGCTTGTTACTGGCCATCACCAAAAACAGAAGCAAATAATTGAAGAACTGAATTAGATGATAAGCAGTGAAATAAAAGAAATAGCTGGGTATCATTAAGATACAAATGGTAATCTAGGAAGCTCTCAGTGAGAAGTGAGCCGATTGAGGTGATACATGGTGCAAGCTTGAGTGGACGCAGCACAGAACCTTGTGGAACCCGCAGTTCAAGACAGTTGGCATTGAAGTGAATTAATTGATACAGACTGATTGAGTACAAAGATGCAGGTAAGATGTAAACCAGCTGAGAGCAGGACCAGAAAGACCAGACCAGTGGTTGAGGTGATGGGGGTGTAAATTATAAGGGGAGGGGGGATAGAGTAACACTCATGGCCAGGAGAGCATTAGGTTCGCGGATCGATTCCCGTAACCCCCTCTAGGGCAGCGCCTTGCATGGCTACCAAACCGTGTGTTTCAATTAGATCTTGATTGTACTTTCACGTTTCAGTGTAATCTCACTGCGTCTCTCAGTTTGAATTAATAAAGAATATTATTATATTATTATTATAATCAAAGGTATCAAAAGTGAAGTTGAACAGTTACCTTTCCTTTGCAAGTTACCTTTGCAAGTGTGAATGTGAACGGCAAGTAGTGCAGTTTCAGTTAAGTGATATTTATGATAGGCAGACTGGAAAGGGAGATAGAGTTGATGTAATGGAAGGTGACTACTCGAGCGGTTTGCAACAACCGTTTCCTTGGATTTGGAGATGTAAAGAATGTAAACTGTGTGGCCTTCAGAATGATCGTCTTCCTCTCTGTTGCTGAAGGCGCCATAGAGTAACGTAATGAGAGGACACCAGGTGGTATGTGATGTATGTATCAAAACACTGTAGAGGTCTTTCTTGTACCTCTTGAAAGCATTGCACACTTGATAATATAACTGATCGAAACTGTTGCTTTTAGTGGTTTACGTAGAGCCAACCAGTGAGTTCTAACCCCAGGAGGGATTGTAAACTTTAATCTTTAATTGACGGGCAGCCAATGCTAATATGATCGTAACAACCAATAGAATGTTTTCTGATAGACGAGGTAGTTGCCTCATCAAAGTACTAATCTTAGCCTCTGATTAGTGAACACTGTGAGAGGTGCTTTATAAATGTTCAGATACAATACAATACTTACCCAGCTGTATTTGTCTTAACTTCATTGCGCCTACAATTGTATAAATTACATCATCAGATGTAAGTTAATTAGACTACCACTTTAACAACGAGCTGCATTGGTTTCCCAGTTCCTTTCAGTACACTTTGGTCATTAGTCTTAAGGAGCATCTGCAGCAAGGCAAAATATGAAAACATTCTTCTTTTCTCATCTGTGATTTTAACAGATTTCCGATGCATCGCTGATGGCTTTGTCACAACTGGACCATCTGAAGGAATTAGTCATCAAGAGATCCTCACATCTAACTGACAGCGGTACATGCTGCATTGCTCTGCTCATCTGATCTGATCTAATGACTTCTATGATGCCTTGCGGCAAGAAAAGGCATCAGTTGATGGTCATTGATCACTTGATAGATATGTTTGCAGTCGATTTTACTGATGTGTTGTTTATTGAAATTTCCAGTTATGTAAGCAGAATCTTTAGCCATCCAATTGCTTAGCTACTAGTGCAAGGGATGTTGCAGGTGACAGTTTCATGGACCATGTAATATATTGTAAAGAGAGAAGTTGCAAGCAATTAAGAACAGAGTCAAATCCTGAAATGACTCTGTTTTCATAAGAAGTTACCGGGGTATTTCAATTCGGAAGTTCACTGGTTCTCTGCTGCTGAAGAGACTTGTGCTAATGTGACTGCATCAGCGGGTGCTCCCAGAATGTGGTGTAAGAAGTGAGCAAGTTACATAAATTTGGTGCATCCCTTGTCTAAATTATGTACAATCATTACGCTTTTCTGAGAAATTGTATTATATGCATTTATAGGGGTCATGTGCGTTCTCAGTGGATGCCCAGTCCTGCAAATGCTCGACCTGACGGGATGTGTGTTTGTCAGTGATTTGTCTGTTTCGGCTGCAGTTTCTAGAATGAAGAACGACCAATCAAGAACTCTGTATTTGGTCGTTGGAGGTATTTTACTTTATGTATAATAATTGCTAAAATAGTTTAGAATACAAGTTTTCATGGGAAGAATGTTTTAATTATTTAAACTTGAATCATTGTGTCGTGGAGTTAAAGTCGAAATGATGTTGGAGAGACTTGTGATAGGACTAGTCTGCATGATATTAAGTAAGCCAGTAATAACTACTTGTCTGTATTTTGTTTTGTTGTCTTTTCAGAGACTTGCGTTGACCCTTTAGCAGTACCTACTGACCTGGCCAATTTGAAGATATCTTGCTATAGCCCGGATGATCTTGATGACATGATAGCTGACTATGGTGAGTAAACTTCTCTGTTTCTCTCCCAGAGTTGGTTTTGAGAGCTTCAATAAAACTTAAGTTTTCCTAGGGCTTTGATGCTGGAGCCACAAAGTAGTTTGTTCTGTAAGAGATGTTATATGAAATGACAAATACAATCTACCAATGTGCCACGCACAAATTCCTCTCTGAACTGATTCACATTGTAACGTTAGACAAGGCTTGACTGTCATTCATTCATTCATTCGAGGATTTATATAGCGCTGCTTCAAGGGAACTTCTCTGAGGCACTCCAGACACCAGCACTTTCAAATAAGACAGTTTTAAGATTTGGTAGAAACAGGCTAGGGGTGATCCCAGGGCACATTTTTTTTAAAATTTATTCTTTAATTAAGCGCCTGCAAACGCACTGCGCTGCACATGCACACGCTATGCGATAAATCTTAACTACTAACAGAACAGACAGCCTGCAATACACGGCGCAAATTGCAGCCTACAAAGCATGTCCGCCTATGGGACTCGATCTCTGTACCTCTCGCACTCTACGCCAGATGTTATCCAATGCGCTATCGGGCCCCTTACAGTAATGCAGAGCTGCATTTGTTCAGAGACAGTGGTTGTTAGTGTTGGATTCTTTGAACTTATACTTTTAGGTATCGATGACGAAGATGATGATGAGCTCAACTTTGACTTTTCCCAAGTTTGCACAGGTTAGTTCAAGAAACCTCATGGAATGTTATTGTGTATTTTTAAATTTATGTGTCAATTTATCTGTCATTTCAAGAGGAATTGTCCTTGTGCCAACTCGTCGCTTGAGAATTATACTGTTCTATCTGCATGTTTCTTTACTTTTGAGTTAAGCACACAACTTAGTACTACAACTGTTTCTCAGGGTAATTTGGTCTATCTTCGTACAAAATCGCGTTTGTTGAAATGCACCACTTTGCTGGGAAAAGAACAGAAGTATTTTATTCTATTTGCATATTCTTACTAATCGATAGGGATTATAATATTCTATGTGAATCACCCAATCATATTTCAAAGATTTAATCATGTGGATAGTATAGAACAAGTTGTGTTCGTGATTATAGCCCAGGATTATTTTGTTGTATAATGGTCACGTGGTCTGAACGGCAAATTGTGATTCGCACATGATTGCATATGGAACATTATTATAGTAAGAGTATTCCGTTACAGAAGGATAATACGATTATTACTATGCTACATAAAGAGACAAAATGGAGAAACCAAGTCGTAAAAGAAAAATTAACTCAAGATAGGAAGCAGATTTTCAATAAAATTTATAACAAGAGGTAATTTAGAGCACTTTTCTGCCAGTGAATGAAACTAGAAGTGATACATATTGACTTTTAAATAATAATTATTCCTGTGGTCGGACTAACAGGCCTCATGGTCTTATATTTAGACCTATGTTCTTTATTTAATTTAGTCTATATAGCAGACTTTAATTTTTCCAGAATTTTTCCAGAATTTCTTCTTCACACAATAATATTTCCGTACTATTAATCAAATTAAGACATTTTTTAAAAATCGGAGTGTACTGAAAATGTGGACTCTTCAACAGTTACAACGTTCCATATGATGGTGAATCATAATAACAATTAATAGTACATAGCCGTTTCCATAATATTTTGTTGTATTTGAACAGATTCCGAAAATCGCCTTCAAATTATGTTAAGATTATGCCTGAAGCTTCAATCTTTGTGATTGTTTAAAGTTGCAGATGGCCATATAAATGTTTTCTAAACATTCTTTCTCTATTTTGTACCACCAGAGTTTTTAGTACTAAATTCTAAGCCACTAAACTTTCTTTTTCAATTTTCTCGATTACGCCAAAATTGCGCATAGAACGGTCTAATTCTCAGGCGACGAACTGTTGTGCTTAGCAGGAGGAGAAACATAAGAAAGCAAGTACATAGCTCTGTGGAAGTCTATAGATGAGATTTTATTAGAATAATTCTATCAGTTGTATGGTTTCGTTTGTCTTATTATCCGATAGATGCAGCACTGTGTCCGTATCTGGTCTGTCCGTCTCTTTAGTCAATGTGCCATTTGTGTTTTTAGGGTTAAGCGATTATGATGATTTTTTGGACAACGATGATCCACTGGCAGAAGAACAATGGAATATGTCTTGACATTTATTTCAAATTATGGCAAGACTGCATCTTGAAATGTGACAACAGTTTATACTGTGAATGGACCAACTGTTGCAATGACTCGTGATGTTCGAAAAATCACATACATGATTTTTGTTCATTGTTTCTGTTACAAACTTGCATAGGACGCATGGAACTGCGTTTCTGACTGCTGCAATGCTATAAGACAATGTGAGGTTCTTTGTGCAAGATGTCCGATTGGGTTTTGTGCTGTTATGGGTTTGCATTTGACATCCCCTTTATTGACTGACCTCTGCACTCCAGTGGAGTACGAAGGCATAGATTAGTAGAAACACTGTCGATCTTGCATGGCTAAATGTGCTATGGGTGAGGTACTTTGATACTACCACAAATTTAGATGCAGATATCCCCTGCCCCTTGTCCACCTTCCTCCTTCACCACTCTTTGTGGACCTCTTTAATTGTCAATACTGATTGTCACCACAGTTATGAAGCCAGTACAAATGAGTACATGTATTTATGATGCGGTAAAATTTTACATAAATTGATTTAACAAAATTGGCAAAGAAAACTACATGTACATTAATTGATTTGGTCAACATTTACTTGGTTCTTATCACTTTAACAATGAGCGCGCGACTGGGAAACCAATGCAGCTCATCTTTAAAGTGTTAAAGAATTTCCCTTTGCTTTCTTTGAAAAATGAACACTACACTGGAAGCTCATTACAGCATGAATGTTATGAAATTGCGTGACATTAAATGCAAGGCTCTTGCCAACTGTTTTTTATGAAGGTTAAAAAGGTAAAGGTAGCACACAAATTGACACACCTAAATAGAAACTTCTACTTGTTTACCCGGCAACAAAGGATGGAGGCATTGGATGGCCTAATGAGTGCCAGGTGGATTGTTATGGACAGTCCGTCTAACTTCACAAAACAAAATGTTACTGAAAAGCAATTGCCAACACAACTCCACAATGATGTTGGTGTTTTTTCAATAAATAGCTGTACAGTTTGGCAATGAACGTGCAGAAAGACCAGATAAAATTTATAAAGATAACTGCACCTCTCCAGTGGCGTAACGAAGTGGGCAACGCCCCTGGGCGCAGCACAAGGGGGCGCAAAATTAGCGACAGAAATTTTATTATGAAATTCTGTAATTCAATATATTAAATTTGTAAATATTTACAAATAAGCACAACTTGGTTTTCAGTTTAAAATTTGGCCAGAATAGTGAATACCAACAATCCGCTACATTGGCATGTCGGTTCAAAAAAAGGAAAGGTTCTTGCACGTTTCGGAAATAAATTAGGGGCCTGCTCGATTGATGGCGCCACTGGCTTATTGTCTAAAGCATTAACTTCTCCGATTTTCTGGAAACAAAATATGCAGATCTGGCAAATTATTATGAAATGATATTGATGGAAATGATCTGTGATGAGAAATTAATGACTGAAAAATACTTTAAATAACAGAAACCAAAGTGACATAGTTAGTCTGGATCTACTGATATGGTGAAGATGTTTTTCCTAATCTGCAACTTGTTTTGCAACTGCTACTAACCGTTGCCGTTTCTGTTGCGAAATATCCTTTAGTAAGCTGCAGCGGATTCTGACGTATTCACGAAGCACAATGAGCCAAAACCGACTTCAAAAAGAGGTTTTGATCAAGTCGATTTTGACAAAATAATAATAATTTCTGGCAAAAGCCAGAAAATTAGCTTGTAGCCAGGAGCCTTAAACCCATATCATATTTGTGTAAACCCATATCATATAACACAGTACTATTATATGAACGATTAAAAGTCAACTATAACGTTTAAAATGGGTAGTTTTAAATCTTGCCCCTCGCCTCTGAAACCCTTCGTTACGCCAGTGCACCTTTCTGATTGATGCCGTTGTACAGTTCTCTAGTATCAGTAAACAAGCTTTTATGAAATCTGCACTGAAATCTGCAGCTGGACTCTGGACTTTTGTATCATAATCCTCTCAAAACGCATTACTCACGGACCGGTATTACTACATGCTATTGCTAAAAGTTATTGCAAGGCATAATCATAAATCTCACAAATGCAACAAAATTGTCAGTGCCTCTAACAAAACTGCGTCTTAAAAATAATCGACTAGCAGAAAAGGCACATTAATTTGAGACACATGGTTACAAATGAAGCTGATGATTTGACAAACCAAGAAATTTAAAATACAAAAAATAGAACCATAACATCAAAGTATGAAAAAGATTACAATGGTTCGTCTATTTCATTACAAGACTTCACAGATAATAGATAATATTTCACACTAAATCATCCTGATGTATGAAAAATTTACACCTTCACCAGCAAATACTTTCTGTCTTGCAAGTTATAACCCTGCGTAAATGTAGAACGTAATCAAGTGAACACTAGCAACACTGCCGTTCAGTTTTCCCAAGACTCATTTCATCAATATTTTGTACAGGAAAATGAAAAAAGCCAACACAAATCCGACCCACATTTGTTTATCATCATCAGTATTTTTACATTCCAAGCAAACTTCTGCTTTCGTTCAAATCTCTCTGAATTATGTTCTATGTAAACTTGCTTAAATAATAATATGTATTGAGAACAAAGCCAGACTCCTGAAAATTCACAGTAATAAAATTGCCAACACGCTTCAAGCACTAGTAAAAGTTCTCTAATTGACGAACGTCTAGAAAATGAAACCGACATAACAGCTGATCAAGCACAATAACACAATAACAAGCCTTTCACAAAGTTCAACTGGGCAAAATTGTTTTTAATTGTACTTCACTCCTCATGATCCTTGATCATGCCAAATCACTGGCAAACTCGTCGCTTCTTAAGAGCTTGTGTATTAGAGATTCATACCAAGATTTTTACCATCAGGCACCAATCTCTTTTTATAGAATAACATCCACAGAAGATGCTGGACTTATTCAAAACCCAAGAACCAGAGTCTTTACAGTCTTCTTCACACCACTTGATTCCTATCCTTGGATCTTTCAGTTGCACTTGGTTCACTTTGTACAATTACTAAGTAGACCTTTTGGCCAACATGGTGCCAAAACATTTTCTGGTCTGTCATAAATAACTTGGTCAACATGGTGTCTAAACAGTTCATCACTCGTACTGTAATACGGAGTGAGTAGTTTTGAACCCTTCCCAAGACACTACAAACAAGTCCTCAAAATACAGCCAACAAATGCTGTGTGATTTGATAGTGGGGCTATATAAATAGGACACCATATAAATACTGGCATTTTAAACTGCAATTTATTACACCTGCAAAAATTTGCCTAATAGGGTGTCCCGTTAGCACCAACAACAAGTTTTAAAATAGTTCTGGATCAATTTGCTTGCAATAAAACTACACTGTCGTCCAGAGGGTCTACTGAGTTGGATCGGGCAGAATGAAGTCGGCGTCTGCTGCTTCGCAAACCAAGATCTGCACTTTCAGTGTCCGATGCGCTATCAACGTCTAATTCGTTATTGCCTTCATTTGCAGAAGCAGAATGTGAAGCCATGTTTTCCATCTTCATAAGTTCAGACAGACTGAGGTCTGCTGAGGACGTCGGAGGCCAGTCGGCCTGACCTGCCATCTCGGCCTCGATCAGCTCATACATCTTTTTGCTTCTCTTCTTGAAAACAGTTCTAAATCGTTTGCCGATTTCAACCACCCACCGGATGACAAATGTCTGAAAAGAAAAATGTCAGTGATATCAGTGAAAAAACATGACTTCAAAACCGAGACAGAGGCTTCGAAAAACCATCCGAAAAGACCACCTGTTGAAGCTTGGCTGCATTTTAACCTGTGTACAACAGCAAAATGACAGGTTTCTGTCATCAACCAATGCCATTAGAGAGTGAAACAACAACTAAATGAATCTGAGCTATGGCTTCTAAGAAGACGCACTGTTCTTATTAACTTGAAAGGATATTTAATGAGAAGAAGTTACCTCGACAATGAGACTGATGAAGAAATTAACACCAGCCAGACCAACTAGGAGCAATCGAAATGCAAATGATGGTGCAGGAAGCAGCTGAAATACAACCAAATAACAGAGTACTTAATAATTCAAGCAATCAAAGAATACAAAAATATAAGTACTGTTTTAACTCTCAGCTCTTCCAACCAGTTCAAGCTCGGCAGACCACACGTCATTTGCACTGTTCTTATTAATGTGAAAGGAACTTTGTCGTCAGTAAGGAGTGTCTTCATAGGGTTCTTAGACTTTGCATCCCAGGCCATATTAATGTTACATTACATTACATTGCAAGAATTACATCTTACATTGTAAGTAAATATATTTCTTTATTAACCAACTGTTAGTGGTGTACAGACATCTAATAAGCACAGTTAAAAGTATATAACACCCTAACAATAAATGTTGTTCATAAGGGTAGGTGGATTATGTGGTCATGGTGACAATGCCTTGATATAACCAATTTCTTACATAACAGAATTGTTTATTATTACAACAGTCTTCAAAGTTCAAAGCTGGATAAATGTTCAGAATTACATTCCTCAATGGGACACAAGAATCCTAAGTAGCCAGTACTGAAAAGACAATAGGACATTCTAGGTAAATGGCCAACAATGAACTTCACACGATGCACCTTAAAAACACATATGTATGTATCTGGTTAATTAGAGAGCACCTCTGAAGAACCTATCAAAGACACTAATAATTAATATAATTAAGAGCATCCTACAAATAAAAAACATACATTAGCAGAATCACATACTTCTAAATTATAAAAAGACAGACATAATTCCCATGCATTTAGATCATAAGGCCTCTGAAAAAATGATTAATAATGTGCACTACATTCACAGCAAACGATATCCTTGCAATACCTGGACGAGGGTTTGCATCCACTTGGGCGGAAAAAGCACGATGTATAGACTGAGCGCAGTTGCAGCCAGAATATTCAGTAGGAAGACATCTACAAGAATAACACAATGCACATCACATAATGTCAGATTTTAAGTTTATTAATTTACATGTTGCACACTCTCGAGGTCACTAAATTGGAGGCACAAAAGAAATGCGCATGAACAACTTGTCCAACATCAGTACATGAAGTCCAAACAGAAGACTCGAGCCCATAATCGCCACCAAACAGCCACATAAGTACCATCATGGCACATCTAATACACGACTCTTCACAAATTTCTCCAATACGACCAGCATCCTTGAACTGTCCTTTCAGATATCATCCTTTTCATGCATGTCAATAATTCTTCTGTGCAAGGTAGTATATTATTCCACGAACAACTTAATCTGAATGCTACACAAAACCAATACAGTATTATAATGCAGACCTGCTCGTTTAACCAAAAGGCGATCGATCACGTGAATGAACTGTTAAGGACTCCATTTGAATTCGAACTAACTTGAAGTTTTTTTTATTAAACATCGAATATCAATGAAACTACATCAAGCAAACTATTGTAGGCATCCAAAGGTGAGATCAAAGGACAAGAAGATCCGCTAACAGGGTCACCTAGTTTCTTTTAAAAGATTTCAAGACAACATTTAGCACAAAGTGGTCAACACGTATCATTTTACATGCATCTTAAACTGAACTGTCAGCTATGATAGGCAAGTCAATTAAAGAATTCCATACAGTGCATATACAAATCTCTAGTTAGAATTTCAAGCAGCAATAGATATCTATCAATAAAGCTGATAACTCACAGTTGCTGATGATGGACTTTCGATATGGAGATCCTTTGGAGAAGACGATGGCCAGCACAATATACTGAAAGACGGAAACGGAGAAAAGAGCTGTACCTTCGTGACACGTGAAGTCCCTTACATCCGGATCTTCTGGCAATGTGTACGACTTGAACCTGATCACAAAACAAGAAATCAAAAACCGTTTGTAAGGTTTGCTGGATCGCCCAGTCACTAATTCTTAATGTAAGGTTTACTTACATATAAACTGTCACTTGCCTGTATCATAACTTACCATTGTTAAACATTACTTAGAATAGTTAGAAGGACATTTGTGAACTTCTTTTCATAGTTCCCTAAAGGCACTACAGTCTCCTGATAGAAATTGCAGTACTTACTAGCTAGCATTACCAGCTACCACTCAATTTCACCAGTTAAAACCCATCACAGACCAGTTAGCTAAACCAGTTAAATTCTCCCAAAAAGTTAAACTTAATTTTTTTTATTTGTAAGCACATATTTATAAAATGTCTCTTCAAGAAAACTTATCAGAGTGGATCGCAACCCGACAATACAAGACTATGAGTTAACAGAATAGTCTTCAACCACATATAAATGCATAAGTTACTCTTACCAACAGCAGCCAGCACACAGCATAACTGATGCTGTTAGCAGTTATGATAATGAACAATAGCTGCAAACTGAATCACTAACCATGGCAGTTAAGATTATGAGGTGCTATTAACTGAATCACTAACCATGGTAGTTAAGATAATGAGATGCTGTTAACTGAATCACTCACCATGGCAGTTAAGATAATGAAATGCTGCTGACTCAATAACCATGGCAGTTAAGATAATGAGATGCTGTTACCTGAATCACTAACCATGGGAGTAAAGATATTGAGATGCTGTTAACTGGATCACTAATCATGACAGTTAAGACAATGAGATGCTGTTAACTGAATCACTAACCACGGCTGGCGATGAGTGTATAACCAGACAGAAATCTGCATCGTAAAGTTGATGAGTAGTTGACTAATGATTGACAAAATCGGAGCAGCTGCAATTAAGCTGACTTTGGGTGCAGTGGGAACTAACTTGGCATAGGAATTTGTGTAGCAAACTGGAGAAAAAAGACACAACCAAATCTCAGAATTCAGCACTCAACAAAAGTTATCCAATAAAGAATAATTAATTCCTGAACTGTCCAAGCGATTCCTCCTAAACTAGACTGTCCCATGATTCACATATGCATGCTCGTTTGGCAAAATATCCCGTCTGGGGAAATACCCTGATGCTCACCTTCAGCTACAACTTTGGCCACTTTCTTTCCCATCCCTTGTTCTCCTTTTTTCACCCATCAATGATCCGTTTCCTGTGACTTAGCTTTCTTTGAGGTGCCATAGAAATCTCGAGATCACAGTTAAGACTTCCTCTTCCTCCTCCTCCTCCTCCTTCTCCTCGTCCTACTCCTCCTCCTCTCCCAAGGCCAACTGCAAAGAAATTACTTTGTTATCATATCATTCATGAGATGCATTTATGCTACTAGTTCCAACTGACCCATAGACCATGTACAACACTTTAGTGACGAGCTGCGTTGGTTTCCCAGTCGCTTTTAGTACACTCTCATCATTAGTGTTAAGCCTCTTATTAAACAAATGATTGCTGAATGTCATTTCACTTCGATGTTAATTGATGCCTTTGTGTTAAGGCAACAGCAACAGATTGGATCAGGTTTCTTATTAGTCAAGCATGCATCAACTTTCCATGATGAACTATTTTCTAAGATAATCCTTCAGCAGCCTTTAGGTTATGTAATGTCATGCTATGCTTCAGTGATATCTAAAGAAGAACAATTCTGCAGCAATTCTGTGGTAGAACTTCTTCATGCAGCACCATTTTTCCGCTGGACCTGACACATTGTAACCAATTAGGCTGCTTCTAAGATTGCTGTTGCTGTGTCTGTGCTTCAGCCAAATGATCTTTTGGTGCCTCTGAGGACTCTTCTTGCTACAGACAAGTAATAAGTAGTGCAGCCTAAAGCACTAACATGTGATGCTGAGTGTAGTTTGTAGCACGAGATCAATGTAGAGGAACATCCAGTCTGTTAAATTGGCACTTGACTACAACATAAAATAACAATTCACTAGTGACTCCAATTCCACGACTCCTTTATCACAACAAGATCATAAAACAACAAGCAGGATAATTTACAGATGTACAACTTCCACAGAGAGATTCACAGAATAATTTTAAGGATACCTGAGTTGTTAAATTTTACTTTAGGAGATTCTTTAATAACCAAGAATACCAGTACAGAATTAGACTAAGCTTATTTAACGACAGCATCATGAAACAAGTTAACGCCCATAAACAATTTAACAGAAACAGAAATGATACTTAAGTGCTAAATTTTATTGTTAATAAATTCTTTACTGACTAGATATAGAATGCAGACAGCCATGAACTGTGTCAGACTGTAGCTCGCCATGAACTTGAAGATCCCGAATGACGTGACAAGAGCACACCGACCCTCTCTGCAAGCATACAAACATACATTCGTAACTTAAATTCAGATATGAAAAAGCATTAGGAAAGAAATTTAAAGATGTACAACAAGTTCCAAGATGCAGCAGTAAATGTGTCACGAGGACAGAGTTGCTGTAAACAATTCAATTATTAAGGATCAGATTTCAAAAACTTCTAAAGGGTTTCTTTTCAGATATGATTTGTAGTAATTGTCGCATTTGTCAATGCATTATTGTGTTTCGGCTAAATGCTCGTTTTAGCGTCCATTTTATTTATTTATATATCTTTAATGTCCCAAAGCAATAACAGATGGTGCAATGCAAGTACCCATGTGTGAAAAACTTGCTCACCCACTCAGGGTCGCTCTGGACAGTGACACAGCCTAGGTTAAATGGAGGGCATATTCAATCAAAAATCCACTGCAACATATTTTAAATACGACCTTCATCAATAAACCTTCTGCTGGTAAAAATTGAGAAGATATAATAAATATAAAGATATAAATACAAGAAGATATAAATACAACACAACAGCAAGAAGGCGATCAGAAACAACACATCTGACAAATTTCTTGTGACCAACTGTAATCAAGTCAAGTGTTTCAGTTTACCTAAACTTACTGGTAATGCTTTTCACCTTTTACTATGTGCACAAAAGTTTCAGTCACAATGTTAAATTTATGCAAACAAGTTTCAAACTGACCTGATGACAGTCGGTACACATGTGATGTTTGCTTGCTTTGAGGTGAATGGAGATGCAACTGAAGCTTCGGCTTCCGACAGAGATATTCCGGAATGTGCTGCTTTTAAGGCTCCACAGTCATTGGCTCCATCGCCGCACATGCCCACATAATAACTAAAATGTAACAATTCATACTGCATAACTGTGTCATGCAGATGAATTTTTAAAGTACTTAATCCTGAGAGGATATATAAATTTAAACAAAAATTACAACTCCACGTGACAGCATCATGGGGAACTAATCCATTGGTTATGGCCATGGGCATAACTTTGGTCTAGAAACTGGGGGTACCAAATTTTGCATTCGTTCAGCTTTGCGGCTGTTAAATAAGTATGACGCCATTGTTTGTATTACAAGCATAATAATAATGATACGTTTAATGATGACAACGATGATGATAATGATACTACTACTACTAATAATAATAACAATAATAATAATAGTGACAAGAATTAATTCATAATTAATTCAGCAACTACCCAACCTACGATCGTTTAAGCAAAAGCTGCGGTCTTCCAAGTTCAAGGGACACTAATTACCCCCCCCACAGTTTAATCAACTGAAATACAAGATGTGCTATCGAGTCTTTAGTTAAATATACTGTTACCATAACATATCTAATGATGTTAGAACAACTGCTTTCCGCCCTATTACTACCCAGGTTAACCTGGTAGCGGGGTCAATGACCTCTTTGGGTCTACTGTGTAGCCAGATTATGTTAATTGATTACAAGCATTATATGTTTTGGTTATCCTTGCAATGTTTGGTTACCGACTTAAAAATACAATACAATTTCTACCGGTAGGAATAAGTAATTGCAATGTGGTTTCACAGAGGATATTGCTACCGCTAAGAATAATTGCACTGTGACTTCACAGAGGATATTGCTTGCTACCACTAAGAATACTATTGCATTGTGATTTCATAGGATATATTGCATTAGCAACATCTTGTAATAATTGCATTGTGATTTATGTACATCTGATAGCGCTGGATTTTTCAAAAGCATTTGATACGGTGAGGCATGACTATCTGGCTGAACAGATGGCGGACTTACCCATTCCCGACGTTGCTTACAATTGGATCATTGCGGCCCTCCACCAACGACAACATTGCACTAAGTTTAAAGGAATTACCTCTGCGGCGATTGAAATCAACTGCAGTATTGTCCAGGGATCAGGAACTGGTCTGATACTGTTCCTAACAGCAATATCCAAACTTAAACCTAAACATCCAACTAACCGGATACTCAAGTACGCTGACGATACCTATCTCCTGGTTCCTGCTGCCAATAGCAACCTGATAAACTCGGAAATCAGGCACATCGTGATCTGGGCTGCGAGAAGTAATCTGAAGCTTAACCAAGCAAAGACCCAGGAAATGGTTGTCCGTAAGCCGAGAAGAAAACTGAATGAAAACCAGCCGATGGAGATTCCTGGTCTTTCCAGAGTCAGAATCATGAAGATCTTGGGTGTCACGCTCTCCGATGACTTCTGCTTTGACGTGCATGTTGACAATCTATGCACTGGTGCAAGACAATCAATGTATGCATTACGGATCCTGACAACTCATGGACTACTTGGCCCCTCAATGTACGATGTGGTGACAGCTACCACAGTGGCGAGGATGACGTACGCTGCGTCCGCTTGGTGGGGTTATGTGGGGCAGAGGGGACGTGAGAGACTACAGGCAATATTTAGGAGACTGATTAAAGCTGGTTATCTTCCTGTGGACTACCCTAGATTCGAACAATTGATCCGTATTGCTGATTCTAAACTTTTCACGACCGTCCTTACATGTCCTACACATGTGCTTCATGTGCTATTACCTCCTGTTAAGCATACGGGTTATACTTTGCGACCTCGTGTTCATAATCGGGTTCTCCCGACTGCTGACAGTCTAGCTCGTAAATCTTTCATAATTAGGATGATTTTCACCGGAATATAGGCCTTAGTACTTTAACCTGGACGTGATATACATGTGTAAACCAAAATGCGGTTAGCAGTTGGATTAATAAAGGATATACTTACTTACTTACTTATTTCATACAAGCTATATTTCCATAGCAACATCTTGTAATAAGTGCATTGTGATTTCACAGAGGGCATGTTGCCGTAGCAACCTCTTTCAACTTCTGGGAACAATTGCATTGTGATTACATTTTCTCAGAGGATGTACTGTAGTAGCAGCCTCTTGTAATAACTCCATTGTGATTTCAGACAGGATATATTGTCATAGCAATTTCTTGTAATAATCGCATTGTGACTTCATACATGGTATATTTCCATAGCAACATCTTGTAACATCTTGTAATAATTGCATTGTGATTTCATAGATAATATATTGCCACATCTTTTAGTAAAAAATAATAATAACAATGAGAGTGTTGATGTTGGTGATCACACTGATGATAATGCTTGGCAATTGCTTTGAATCTTGAGGGTTTCCTCAGATAAAATAATAATGGGTAGAAACAATGGGTAAGAACAGTGGGGGCACAGTACCCTTTAGTTCAAAAAGTGGGGTACAGGTACCCCTTGTAGCCCCCGTAAATTATGCCTATGGTTGTGACCTTGGTTGATGCCTTGTACATAAGACACGGACACTATTAAGTTACAAATTAATTAACAGTAAATTTATATAGTACATCAAATACAGATACTGTATAAAATTTCACCAAAAGATTACGGTGTAATGTAACAGCATTATGAGAAAAGGATCATACAGCTGCGAGTGAAGTTTTCCCAGGTGTGGCGACATCATGGACTACATGGCCTGACAATAACCTTCAATTTCACACGGCTGCACTTACCTATAATCACAGCCATACACGTTATCTTAAAAGTCTTAAACCGAACAAGGACTAATGTAAATTATACCCGATTTCTTGCAGGCTTTCTATGAGTTGTTGCTTCTGATCTGGAGAAAATCGTGCAAACACCGTGCCACGTACAACCAACTGAAAAAATCAACATATCTCAACATGTGATTAACTGTAACAACCAACTGAAATAAGCAATAAACAACACAAAATACAGTTAACTAATGTAATAAAAAAATCTTACAGCCAAGTAAAATAAGTAATTTATTATTAGTTCACCAACATGTACTTATATTACATTTATAACTTTAGTCTAATCATACCACATAAAACTGAACCAAAACCAACCTTGGGAATGAGTTCACTAAAGTGTCTCCGCAGCACGGCCCACGACTTTCCCGTAACTGCGAAGTGGATGCTGTCCTTTAATCCTGATTCGACCATGTGTTCCTGCAGACAAAAGATAATCAAATCTTTGTCAACTAAATACTCAAAGCCAACTTCACTGAAATCAATCTCATGATAAGACAGAGTGATTACAATTGAAGCAAACGAACATCAGTAAAGAAATTGAAAAGTCAACCAAAACAATTAATAAGCACATTTCCTAAAAGAATGGATGATTTCAGCACTGACCTATGGCCCAACAGTAAACGTTAAGGTCAAGCCATTGCTTGTATAGTATCAGCTTGTATTAGTAATAAGATTGATTGATTGATTGATTGATTGATTGATTGATTGATTGATTGTAACCAGAATCATGTTTCTGCTTCAGCTGTGAAACCTTTCAACCTCACAGCCACACCTTTGAAGACACAGTACAACAGAGAGATGTTTGTTATTTAAGACCAGATGCACTGAGAAGAGTTCACCTGTCCTGAAGGCAGAGGTGATGGAATCGAGGACTTGTCCTTCATTTCGTCCTTAACATCAGCTGTATACGTCCACTGCAGTTGTGGTTGTTTGTTGTCATCAATAGATGGCAGCGCTGTCATGAGAATCACTTTGTCATGCTTCTCGATCATGTGACAATCTCGGGCCACACTCAGTGCAGTTAACATGTTATCACCTGAAACATAAATTCACACATTCACACAAGCAATTACACAATAATATCAAAATTACATTATAACTTAATGAGATGAAGAAATGCAAGTTTGTTAAATCATTCATGAATGAAAACATTCTGGTCGAGTTACATTTACCATATGGCACATAATAAGTGCAGAAAGTTAAACCACGTTATCAACGATAATCTCATGCAATATTTTGATAAGCAGCTGTTCTCTGCAAGTGCCACTATATAAATTGCTACCTACAATTACAATACATATATAGAGGCTTCTTTTATCTAAGCAGTAATAGCCTTAAACAGGTGGTCCACTGACTACATTCAGAAAAGGCCAGCTGAAATGCCAGCACCATCCAATATGACAACAAGAAAGCCTGCAGTTAATGAGAGCAACAGGGATGATACCACAAGGGACAATTTGTGTGCAGCTGCTCTGTGTGTGATAGGCAAGTTATGTACAATAACAAAAAACTTTCATTCCAATTACCTTTACTTATATGGTCAACAATCTCATCCCTTCAAACGACAACTTAAAACTCTGTTTCGTGAACCCATTCAGTCACTTAGCTTCCACCCTCGTTGACTGACCACGCCTCTGATTCAAGTACTGACGTCTGGTATGTAAATCTAATATTATTCATTCATTCATTCAAGGCCCTTTACTTGAATGGTAGAATATGGTCCTTCTCAGCCAATTACGGGAACAGTGCAGGTAAATGAGATAGATTATTCAAGAGAATTACCGGTAACCATGATGGTTCGAATGTTGGCCTGCTTCAGCGCCTTGATGACTGGAGTTGTCTCGACCTTTAACTGATTCTCCAGGATCACTAACCCCAAAAACGTTAACTTGCACTCGACCTGCTCTCTTAAAAAACAAGAATATTTTATTTGAACACAATCGAACAAAACTGTCATGCTACAAAGCGAACTCGGTAACTGTCATCTGATGTTGACAGTTAAAAAGATGAAGTAAAATTCCAATACATCAAGAAGACAGGACACTCAATGGATCATCAAAGATATCGATTTGTTACACGTTTATAGAGCAATAATGCTGCTTTGATATCTGTAATTGTAATTGCTGTTTTTATAAATCTAAATAAGAACAACAAACACAATTCTACTCAGATCTGCACTCAAAAACATATATTTTTAAGTTTTTATATCTAAGGACATACATTAACTAAATCTGTGAACAGACAAACCTCTGGATACGCTGGACTTTCACATAGTTAATCTTCTTATGGAGGATTCTGTGACCAAGTGCAAGGACACGAAAACCCTGCTGAGTGTAGTACATCAGAACCTCCTGGAAATCGCTAGGAACTGCAAGACAACAGCCAGAAAAATTCACTGAAGACATCATTTTTAACTAGTGTCCTCAAGATACCATTTTTAACCAGTGTTGATAAGACAGCATTTAAGCCACAGAACAAAAAACAGCATTTTAACCAGTGCCCACTCTATTGCTATATCAACAGAGTGGGGTTTACTAATCTCCAGTCTACAAGTTTCTTTTACTGCAAAGTTCTGTCTATGAAAATAAATTTCTGTAGGTCTTCAAAGAATAATGCTGGTGCAACCTCTGTCTGCTCTGTGAGTTTTTTAAAATAATATATATTCATTTATTGGTAAATCAAACAAGTTGAAACACCACAACCTGGAACATTAGACAGTTATGCCATGTCAAATGAATCTCAAGATTTTGATATCAGATTCAACACTGCAGGGAACAGCAACCACAGAGGTCCTAAGGAATAGCCTTATACAGAACATGTGAAATGTAATTTCTATCATCCTTGGTCGGCAGAACAAAATCATGCAGTTTCGGGTGTAACTTATAATTGTGCTTGAATTACCATAATGATTCTCTCTAGGGGCAAGCTGGAGTGGGTGGAAGTTCACTAAAAACATTTGGATCTGGATTAAAAAGTTATCATTTTAAGTTCCTTGCTACCAAAGCCTCTCTTCTTGTTTTCATTGCATCCCAGACCGCAGCTCGAAACTTTCTGTACGATGCCAGCATTTCAGCTGGAAGTGACCACTTCTTGCAGGACTGGAAGAGATCACATGGGAGACATAGAAAACTGAAATAACATCACTTGAGGCTGAATACTGCATGGACATCAGAAGGTGTGATGTCATACTATGCATATAGCCACACCCACTTCCTTTTGCCTCTAGAGACACTGATTAATACTTACATCATCCGACAGCTCTCACATGTAATACAATTTACATTTCTGATAAAAGAAGCTTAAAACTCAACTGTTTCAGCTTGCTCATCCACTGTAGCCTAACTTCTACTTTCTCTGACTTATTGGATTTTGAATACTTAGTTCTTCTACTGGATTATGGTATTTACTACAATTTAACTTCAAACAAGTGATATAGAAGTCATTAGATTAGACGGGATCAGATTAGATAAGAACGTTGCACCTGGTTCTACTTTTGGGATTCAGTACCAATGTCTCGTACATCATCACTTTGAAATTATTCAGCACTGGTGGCCTTTCAACGTAACTTAATGATAACTAATTAGCAGATGCATTCATGTGAAGCGGCTGTACAGTCACCTTACCTGTTTCAGGATTGCATAGAGAAATAATCATTTCAGGAGAGCCTTTGGCATAGAGTTCAAAGTTCTGAGCACCCAGAAGTCGAGTTATGACTGACATTCGCTGAAGTTTAGACGAGAACGTAAACTGCCTCAGTATGCCAACTTCATAAGGCATCACCTTCAAAACAAATAGAGAAACCTTTTCAGCTTCTGAGCAGGTCTCTTGAAGAGGCACTATATAAATTTCCAGAACGAATTATGGATCTCAGCTTTGTAGCCACAGCAAGATTATAAGTAAGTAAGTAAGTATATTCTTTATTAAACGCTAGCAAATGCACAGCGCTTTACATACAATTTTACACAAAGACGGAATGGCGTTGGTTTAGCAATTACAATTGAACAACTGTCATTGAAGATAGTAAAAGGACTGAACTCCAGAAACTGATACCTCAGAGTCGTCGCTGTTGTCCAATCCAACAATAGATGACCTTGGGTTTGCTGAAGCGGTCTTTGGCTTGACTACAGTTGGAGCAAACACATCGAACTTGCTCGTGTCTTTACCTGGTTCGTCCAAATCCTGCCAAAACAGAAAACTCAAGTCCTCACTCCTCAGTCACCTACTAATCACATATCTGCCACAATCTTGGTATAGCAAGAAATTGCCATAAATTGATCAAGCAATGGATTTTTTCCCACCAACAGAGAGGCCTTAACTTAGTCCCAAAGATTTCCAGTATGTTGAAAGATTACAGCTTCCCTCTGACAGTAATCCTAATCCTTCACTGAAACTGAATTGTTGCATTAGAAATCACTTACGCAATGTTTGCAGCTTACTTTAAGTTAAAGAGCCCCTCCTGAGGCACTATATACACTCCAGATTTACGGGAGTGGCAAGTACATAAAAATTTCATTAATAAATAAATAAAATACCACTAGATGCACACCAGTCTATACAAATCAATGTTTATACAATACAGTACAATACAGCTGTATTTGATAATGCCCTCTTTCCACAGTTCAGACGTGGACACACAACCATACGGCAGAACAACAACGGCGCCAAGAAATTGTGTGTGAAGGGCTTGCTCAGGGTCCTTGACCACCTAACAGTGACCACCTATACTCCCTGCATTACAGGTCATCTGTCCATATGGTTGCCATGCCAACAGAACTGAACTGAAATGGTAACTGAAGTCGTTTAATGGATACCCACAGTTTACAAAATAAACTTGTTAAATAGGTTGATATAGCAACTGAAGCTCAATAACGTAGATGAAAGAATAAGCCACCTTACCCAGTGAGTTGCCTCAAACATTTTCATGTCCATTGGATCACCGATTATCTCCCCATCAATGATCGTCAGGGAGTGACAACATGCCATGGCAACAATCACATGATCACAGACGCTCATCTCCATCATGCTTCTAACCTCTGGCGCAAACCTATAACAATCAAAGCAGTGTAAACACAAGACTATGTCACCTACATCGAAGTTGGAGCTTTAGGGGAAGCATTCTTTTCCCAGCTCTTTGGCTCTTGAGCTGGAAATGGATGAATACCAAGGTCCTTGACACAGGACCAGTGCATCACAAGACTTGCTGCTTACTTCTCATTTTATGTTGGTACCAAACTATGCTACTTGGAGACAATTACACCTTTTGCCTAAACAATTTACATACCATTATTATAAAGAATCTGCTCAGGAGGCACGAGCTGGAAATCTTTCAATTAGAAATGCAGCTTCACAACTTAACAGAAACAACATGAACTAGACTTTAGGTTACCTACATCAACAGCAGAAAAACATTTTCATTTTGATGGAACTACTACAACTCAGACTGACAAGGATTGCCCACCAGAGGGCCTCTTAGAAGTTGCTATATAAATACACAGACAGATAACATAGCAGTGAAATAATACCTTACTTATATTGAAATACCTCTATTATCTGACCTTTTTCAATTAATATAACAACCGTCCTCTTTTCTCTTCCTCTTTTCTGAATGTACATGTATATTATTAATATTTGACTGTCTAAAAATCATTTTCTTCTTTTTCTCTGAGTGGTAAATTGCTTACCTATAATTAAAAGAGTCTCAATAATCAAACACTAAACTTCATTGTTGCCTTATACATTCCACACAACCATCATATCTTTGCTGGACCTATATCATGGTTCTGCTTCCATTGGCCACCTACTTGTTCCATATTCCAACAACTCTGACACTCTTCATGAAAGTTCATATTAACAAACTGAATAACGATCAAAGTCTTCCAAATTATTTGTGCCAACAACCAAGACTAAAATGGGTGATCGGACTTCCAGGTCAATGGCCCGCACTTGTAGAACAGCCTTCTGGCATTTGTTCTGGAGCCATAAGGGTTTATATTTTTTTAAACAATTCACCATGAGAAGCACCTTAAAGTAGCACACTACTGTTTTGCAAATTGCTTACTTCTGTTCTGCGACTGGTACCACGCCCCACATGTCCAGACCGTCTTCGGTCAGGGTGCCAGTCTTGTCAAAGCAGAACGCATTGATGGCACCACACAGGTTGATCCGTCGAGGACTGATGCAAAAGATGAGCGACTTGCGAAGGCGCTTCTGTGCAAACACGATTCCAACTGTCATGGCTGCTGGCAATGATGGCGGAACTACAATTGTTACTAGATCCAACGTACGTACAAAGATACGCAAGGGCTCTTCTTCATTGCTTATCTGAAAAGAAACGTCATTCATACGTTGAAATATGGTTTGTCTTAGTGCGGTCTGTCAGTGAGCTCGTGAATAAACATGAATATATTATTATTATATATGGACAGCAAATTGATCCAACTATATTCCAACAAGCCTCTTCTACAGAAACCTGACCCAACTAAATTCCAGCTAGTCTCTGAACAGCAAACAGCCATCTTTGATCTCATCTTTAGATATCTTAAGAGATCACAATGGGTGATGGGAAGAAGGTACTTAGACCAGAATGATTCACCAGATGTACAGTGATGTAAAGCAATAACTTACTTATAACACCATCTATCAAACACAGTTCTTCACAGATGTCATCCCCAGACAGAAGGATATTTAGATACAGCGCTTTCTAATAAGACGGTAGTCAGGTATTGATCAATTGCACCAAATACCATTCAAACAATTCAAAATCAACCAGTGTGAGAAACAACACCAAAAACTGTCAGACACAAAAGAAATCTCAACACCCAAGAATTGTCAAACATATTCTCATGCACCCCATATTGCTGTCCCTAAGGAATAGAAACTTCTATCCCTGTTTGTCCAATACTCTTTCTCTTCCTTTAACAACATGCCTCAAAACTCACTACTTCTCACTGGCTTTCAAACATCTGGATATCAAACAACTCTTCACCTAACGACTTACTAACCACACTTCAGATTTGCACCTTGTGCACGTAAATTTTTTTTATAATATTACTAATGTGATCTAATCACTGAAATTTTATAGTATGGCCACCAAGGTCTTAAATGAAGTACAAATCGATTTCAAATGACTCTTTGAAGGTGTTGAAAGTCAGGTTGTGCTACGTTTTGATCAGTTTGATATGACAGATATTATAACTCACCATCAGCACAAGCGTGTAAACCATTCCAATGAAGGCAATGATAGCTAGACAACCAATAAACTTGAAAGTGTCCTGACTGAATTTGAAATCCACCGGCTTTGGAAACATAATCGAGCGAACAAGTTCACCCTTTGCAGTCAAAAAACCTGAGATAAAAGAAAAAAAAGCCAATTAATCACAACAGTAATCCATAAATAACAAGAAATAAGTAATTGGATCAATAACAGAAAACTAAGCAAACAATCCTAAACCAGTAACAAAAAAAGTAAACAGAGTTGAATCAATAACAAATGTGGAAAATAATCAAAATCATCAGTAAGATTAACGTTCATATGACACCAAAGAAATTAATAACATCATTACACAAAAGGCAAAAACATATTATGACCATACACAAGGCACCAGTATCTCGAGCACAAGAGTGACAAAGACACTGATGGCATTAAACAGCTATTTGCTCCTGATCATTTACACAATGACCATCTATAGCCTACACACAGGAGGACAATCATGTCCCATGGTGCAAAGACGAACGTCACGTGCACTGACCTGTCTGGAGGACAACAGCACGCACTTGTTGGCCCTCATAGAAGCGAGTCTGGATGACCTTGGTTCCACAGAACAAGATATGTCGTGAATGTTCCTGTGCATCGAAGATCATGTTGTGTGTTGAGTTGTAATTCATGGGATTTGGAATTGGAGTCTTTGTCACAGGAACGCTCTCACCTGAAGCAAACAGTTTCAGAAACTTCAACAACATAAAACAATACAACAGAGTGTGATGCAAACCAAGGTATGTCAAAACCTAATAAAAAGCTCTTAATACAAGTCAATAAATGCAGTTAGATACCAGATTGTGTAACACAATAAAAAATACTTAGATTTCTCCAACTGCCCGTTTATTTGCTACATTCTTGAGGCCAATTCATAAATTAATACAACATAAGTAAAAAACATACTGCATATTAATGGAGCAAATGCCCACTTAAATATGATTTTCATTTGTCAATTTCTTGCATTTAGATATAGGGCCAACGTCCATTCGCAAGCAGTACCTGACAATGCTACCAGGTTCTGTTGAATAATTGTTCAAGGTTTATACACAGTGAAGGAGGATTCAATCCACACACTCACAATGCGTAAACTGATCAGCTACCACAGTGCTCACTTAAAAAAATAATAGGTTAGTTTTAAAAACCTTGCATGTGGTCTCCTGAATAAAAGATTACCTTCCTTAAGCATAAACATGGACCATGAACCACAGAAACCATCTAGTACTCACCTGTCAGCATGCTCTCGTTGACAATGCAAATGCCGTTAACAAGGACGGCATCGCATTGCAAAACACAACCATGGCGTGGCACTTCAATTATGTCACCTGGCACCAAACACTCCGATACAACCTCTTCATAGGCTGTCGCAAATCACAAACAATGCAACATGTAATTGTATTGTATTGTATCTAAACATTTATAAAGCGCCTCTCACAGTATTCGCTAATCAGAGGCACTCCCAGTGCGAAAGACCCAGTGAATAGAAAGTGGTTTTAAGACAGTGGAACGAGGCACTTGGGCCAGTTAATAAGTAATAACAGAAAAACTGCCACTAAAAGCCTGACTTAAAAACTGGTTTTCTCCAAATCGTCAACAAAGTGCTAAAATGCTACAGCACACATTTCCAAAAGCTAGGCTAAATTTCTTCATATCAATTTTAAAAACCATTGACATCAGATGATAACAATAACTTAAATTTAAGTTGACACAAAAAGTGAGAGAAAACACAGGTGACAAAACATTAACAAAACACATTCATAATGTCATAAAATTAAGTATCTACTAAAACATTTTAAAAAGTTTTTCAGAGGTTGTAGTATGAATATAAATTGTACATAGCACGAACACAAACACCAAACTACGAAAAAAGGAAATGATCTGCATACTTTGAGAGTCGCCTCGAAAGACAGTAACAGTATCCGAAGATGCAATTGTTCTCTTCAGCTCCCTCTCAGTCTAAAGAAACACAAAACTAAGCCTTTACCACCAAATATAATATTTTAATAGGAAATGATAGCTTACATAGTGCCACTGAACAAAAAACTAATCAAAGGTTATCTTCTAATCTCTAAGGTATTAACCTTAGAGATTAGAAGATAAAACAAGTGATGATTTTACTAAACAAATGGCTCCTTAACATTGCACTATATATATATATATATATATATATATATATATATATATATATATATATATATATATATATATATATATATATATATATATATACATATATATATATATATATTCCAAATTACACACATGAAAAATATATATATATATATATTCCAAATTACACACATGAAATCTAACACACCAAACTCCAGCTGCAATCAGGACAATACTCATAAAGTCTTTCACTGAGACAGAGAGGCAGCGTATGGTGGAAAAATCGATTGAAAAGCAAGAACCATTTAGACATGACAAAATCATTTGGACAGAAACAGTTGATGTTAACAGGGAGAGACATGCTGAGGCAACTTTTTGTGCCTTCTGGACAGGCCAACAGTTGTTAGGTCATTTGCAGTGGTTAGGTCATTTGCAGTGGTTAGGTCATTTGCAGTGGTTAGGTCATTTGCAGTGGTTAGGCCAATGTAGCCTTTCCCTGGATCTACATGTCCTTCTGGACACAGATTCTACATGTAACTTCTATCAACAAATGAAAACTGTTCCCTTTTGCTTGGCTGGGATCGGAGTGACTCTGAATGGGCATCTTAGAGGGACGCTATGGAAATGCTCAGAATGAATGGATAATGAAGATAGCAGCAATGTATACCTGTCGCATTTCGCGTATTTGAATTGCAATCGAGATGACAGAGATGAGGACAATACAGCAGGCAAAGTAGTAATACTGATCCATGAACCAAAGAAGGCAGCTGAAAACTTGGAATATGTAAAACGGATTGAGAACCTGCAAAAACAAACACGAATCAACTACATAATGCACCAGGTTGCCAGTAATTGTTTCCTGTCTTCTAGGTCGCTCCACCACAACAGAGTAATCTGCTTCTTTCTCAGTTTCAAACTGCCACTGTGCAGGATCGGAGCTTTGCTGCCGTTGCTCCGTCGCGTTAGAATGGATCATTGCCATGATACAACAACTGTGACAAGGACCTCACTTAAGCCTTCTGCTGCCTTTACTCTCCTAAAGGCTCAACACCAAATTCTGAATCACTGTATGTCTGGGAACGGATGATCACGGAGGTTGTTCACACAATTAAATTAAATTAAACTTAACACCTTTGACAGTCTCTTAAATCATGCTATTAATTACACAGATTCTGATACATATACCAGACATACTTATAACACAAACTTGTTAGGCTTTTGTGGCTGCAATAAGTATGATAAGTTTGAAAAGTAGGCTAGGAAGAGCTGTTTATGGCATCAGAGGTTCAAAGCTTGTTGCACAGGGTGATCCTTCAAGTTCAGGGCCTTGCCTCTGAAGATGGTTGCAATACACAAACAGAAGATTACCCTACTTTACAAAAAGAATCTACTTTATTATAACACGAATGACATTAATCAATATAGTATATGTAGATCTGAACAGAAACTGCAGGCCATGTCAATAGTCCACTGGACAGAGGCAGTCAAAATCCAAGAGGAAGTTTTCTTACCATATCTTACCGTGTTCAAAGTCAAACCTCTGTAAACACTATCGTAAACTTAATGTTTACACATTCTTAACTAAAAACACATTATGTAGAGTATTAATTCAAGAGGTCTACCTGAGTGAAAAGCAGCTTAACAACTGGGGTCACATGAACTCCAACTGAATTCATGCCATACAGTGCTTGCCTACAAATTACAGCAAACTTATTATTTAAAACATGTCAAGATGTCAAACTTTCATAGAAATTACAACTATTAATATCACAATGACAATTTTGCATAACTGACAAGTTTTTCTCATAACTAGAAAACAAAGAATATTGTAGTAACTGAAGTCAGTGCAATACGAACAGTTTCTGTTGCTCTAACGATCAAAATAAAAGCAAACTGTTGATCAAACTAAGTCTTTCATAATGATCAACTCTCATCCAAATGCTCCCAACACGTACCAACCTTGTGTAATGCAAGTTACGTCAGACTATGAAATGTCCATTCCTACCTCTGCGACTGTTCAGCCAGTGAAAGACCTCGTGAGTTATGAAAGTATGAACAGGATTTATTGTAGTGTGGTCCCCTAAACCAACCAAACAATGATATTTATGTTAAGTCTCTAAACTTGGACTCAAAATGCACTCTTTCTATAGCAGTGCTACATAAGCAACGCACTAATGTATCGATGGAGTGGCAATGGATGTGATGATGTTGATGTATGGACAGTCCGAATACAAGTGCCAGAACGCGCAGGTAGCAATGTTTTATTCCTCATTCCTCCCTCCCCCTTGTCCGCATTTGACCTTTCCCTCCCCCTTTGCGGACGTCCGCATGCCTAAGCCAAGTTTTAATGTTGTCGTCATTATTTTTACAATTATTCCACAGTTCCTGTGCACGTTTAAGTGACAGTTCAGGTTTCATATCGCAGGATGTGCAGTAATAAAAGCCTCTTTAAAGTCGCAGTAAAGGTTATACCATGCATGAAGTTTTAGGCAATCACTTCACTGACCTTTTCATCTTTCAGGTAAGGCTGAAACAAGGTGGTGTTTAAAAAAACTATCAAATTGAAAAGTTTAGATGCGGTCGTCCGCACTGGTCATAACCCTCCCTCCCCCTTGTCCGCATTTCGATGACCCTCCCTCCCCTCATTGCAGACATCCTTTATGGATGACCCCTTAGTAAATAGCTCCACATGTGTCCACACCCTGAGCCTAGTAGGAGCTGTAGCTGAGATAAATTATGGTAGTTGTGCCCTTCCCTCCCATTGCCAATCTACTTAACACCAGCAGGAGCTTAGCTGATGTCTCAGCCAAGGTGATAGCAGCTGTGTACAGATAATGATGATTAGTAGTTCAATCAAGGCACTTCACTCTTTGAAATAATGTCTGGAAACAGTACATATTAATGTGTCCAGAACATAAATTGTCTGGAATTAAATTACAATCACTTTTGTCCATAACCAGACAGCAATGTGGACATTCAAAGTAAGTGGACAAAATCATCTGAAAGCAGGCAAGTGTCTCTGAATCAAACAATCTTTGAGCATTCTAGCCACACTAAGGCTTATGTAAATCACACACTACTCTACTTCAGTATAGATCTCTCAATTTGCAGTCTGTTAATGTGGTCATCGCGACTTTGGCTCCCAATAACAGAGCATGTAAACAGATCGTGGCTGTACGTAGCTGGACTATTGTATCTGGACTTCTATGAAGCACATTCTGGGAACCCAACAAAGGCAGGGGTATATAGATGAATTAACATTTGCAACCATGTCCCCAAATATACATCATAATTTATCTTATAAACATGAAACATGTTCAACAAGTCTCCAATGTATTCCTCTTTCCCATTCATCTAAATGGATGATATCAACGAAATACTGACTAATGCATGTACCGATATTGGTAATCTAAAAATAGTTAAAATTCTACAATCGCCAATGACTACTCACCTGAGTTTTTCGAACTGAAGAAGTTCACTGTTCCAGATGTATTTCACCTTCTTATTAACAAAATATTTACATGTCTCCTACAAGTTAATAACACTGATCATTGTCAATGCTCATAATGACCAAACATGAATGATATGCCAGCCAAAACACATATAGAACTACATGCAAGCAATGCAAACAACAACCGGTGTATGTTCCTTTGAGCACAATTCATGTAATAAGAAATTATCGTGCCACAAAACTTGGTCAGAGGCCGCATATAATAAAACATTTCTTCAATCAGCATATGATAAGACGTCTTCAAGAGAAACTCCTCACAGGACATTCTGACCTGATCAAACAAAGCCAACATCACACAAGATGGTTCAACCGCTGTTGGAACAAAGCCAAAGAACAGGCAGACAGCAACAGAATGGCATCCTCGAAAGCTGCTTCTAGCCATAGAAGCTACATGTATGCAACCTATACCAACACTTTAAAAACTCTGCTCTTTTAGGAGCCTTATTTAACAAACACCTCCATTACAGCATGATTTCTGACACAATATAGCGTGCGTACATGGGTGTGTGACAGTGTATAGTTCGTTGGTTTGAGCACTTGCATTGTAACATGAACCATGGGGGTTCGAGACTCTGGCGAGACATTTACTACAAGTCCTTCATACACAACTGCTCTCAGAGCCCTCAGTTGAAGCTCACACATTAGATAGCAGTTCTTAGTAAATACAGAAATAACACTAATAAATTGAGTGCAGTTCTAAAAAATGACCTAATAACACAAATTCCTTATACGACAATTCTTGACTTGCTTCTCAAAAACTGTTAAAAGATGGTTCCCGTGTATCAACATCATGCCAATCACATTTTCTTCTCTCCGATGTTTCGTTCATGATAAAAATGGTCTTTGCTTTAAAAATGTGTCAGACTACATTTGGAAAGTATAGACATAACAACAGTAAACATTCACTTAGTTTTTCATTGTCATCTGCATTGCTTGTTATCACCAGCCTTAACATACCTTCTGGGCCTGCTGATTGCACCCCATATTCTGTTTGTTTCACACTAAACTTGCATTTTTGTTGATGAAGTGAAAACATCATTTATGAATATTGGATCAAAAATGCAATTTTGAAACAGTAGACTGAAATATAGAGCAAGAAATAAGGAACATAAAAGATGGAGAACTTAAAACCTTGGAAAATTTGCAAATAATATAAAATCAAGGGAAATGAGTATGGTACTTGTCAAATGACAAAAGAAACATGCCAGTCACAACTTATACACACAAAGGAAACAGGAAAAGAGTGAGATGCATAAAGTTCATTACATAAGTGAAACCATGCCTCAGTGAGAACAGAAAGTGCTTCCACATATCTGTTTGACAGTTTGGTATTTGAGCAACACAATCTAGTGGTTAGCAATCTGTATAGTCAACTCGGGTGTCAGAGGCTCCATTCATTAAGATGGCAAGACATCTCAGGATGTCATAAGTTCAGCTATGAGTGCATAGAATGCATACTGTTCATGGAAAGATCAGATGACAAGAGAGCAGGACTGGTCACTTGCATTCAAGTGCCAAGAAATAAAGTTGCTAACACTTCTTACTCATGACCACCTCAGAATGTTAGCTCAAAAAGACTGCTCTTCTTCTTCTTCTTCCTTTAGTTCGGCATACATAAACAACATTGAAAATGTCCATTTATGAGCAGGAAAGTTGACAAAATAATGAAAATGAGGTCAGAGAGTGACATATTTATTGGCACGTAAGAAGCATTAGCAAATTCATTGTCTTAACAGCATATTTGGTAAACACAGTGCTACAATGTAAGAAATGTAATGGGAAAGTGTGTAAATACAGAACATGATCCAGTCTTAGAAGCACTCTGAACTCTGCCCCAGCTAGGTGACCCATGTTGACAAGGGGGTCATCTGCCCCAGGTGATGTTGACCCAGAGAAAGACCATTTCACACCGATGGCTTCACCAAGGAGTGATTCGGCAAATTATCGCCCGATAGCTAATGTGTCATTTCTCTCCAACGTTTTGGAGCGTATTGCAGCAAATCAGCTGATTGTTTATTTAGATAACAATTGTTTGCTGCCCTCTCAACAATCTGGATTTCGAAGGAATCACTCTACAGAGACCCTCCTAATCTGCCTTTTGTCTGAGCTTTACGGTGTCATGGATGCTGGGTTGATCTCTCTTTTGGCCCTCTTTGACGTCAGCTCAGCCTTTGACACGTATCACATTCTCCTCTAATGCCTCTCTGTTTCTTTTTGACTGACTGGTGGGCCCTTGAGTGGCTTCACTCCTTCTTGTCAGAGCACACTAACTGTGTCGTTTTTGGCTCTTCTACATCTGGCTGGGTCCCTGCCCCTTATGGCGTTCCTCAGGGCTCAGTGCTAGGCCCTTCACTTCATATTATTTATACCGATGGTACTGGCCCCTTGTTGGAGGTATGCAGGCTTCTTCACCAGCTATATGCTGATGATGTTCAGGCATACGTTCACTGTCGCCCTGATGGGGTGGTAGCTGCTGTACAGCAGATGACTCAAGCTATGGAGGTCCTTTCTGCTTGGTTAGCCTCCAACCACTTGCTTTTAAATGCATCTAAAACTCAATTTATCTGGCTGGGTGGTGGTAGGCGACTAGCGGGTGTTAACTGGAGTCTGGTGGCTGAAGCCTCTCCGCATATCACCTTCCTGGATGTGGTTCGGGATTTAGGAGTCCTTCTGGATCATACTCTTAGCTTCTCCCAACATGTTAACCAGCTTACCCGCAGCTGTTATTATTATATTAACTGCACCAGTTACGGCTTATTTCTCATTCTCTGTCTCATGATGCTACTGTCATCCTTATACACGCTTTTGTAACAAGCAGGCTGGATCACTGCAGTGCGATCTTGGTTGGTTTGCCACTTTAGATTGATTGGCCGCCTCGACCAGGTTCTTCGGTCAGCTGCTCGGCTCAGTGAAGCATCCCTAAATATGCCCCTATTTCTGCATACATGAATGATGTGCTACATTGGCTCCCTGTCCCGCAGCGTATCTGCTATAGCGTATCTGAACTGGTTTGGCGCTGTCTCTTAGGCTATGCCCCGGCCTATCTGTGTGAGCTCTGCCGCCCAGTCTCTGATTCAGTTGGTCGGCGTGCTCTTCGGTCTTCTTCTGAGGGAGAATTCTTAGTCCCTCGGCTCACTCCACAATTAGGCAACGCCGGGTTTTCTCTATTGCTGGGCCCTCCATTTGGAATGGTCTTCGTTAGAGATTCGCCTTATCCCCAGGGGTAACACATCTGCTTTATACAAGCTGCTCAAGTCTAACCTCTATTGCCGTGGCTGGGCTGGGAGCGCTTCTGAGTAGGTTTCTTGAAGATGCGTTATATTAAATTTCTAAATGAAAGGAAAACGCAAACGTTCTTTTAAGTTGGTTTCAAATTTGAGTGTGATCCATAATTGCCACCAAGAGCAAGAGAGGTTGGAAAAGAAAACTAAAAGACATTCCTACTGTACCTGTTGCACCTCAGACAAGACTACAAAAACCAGTGCAGCCTGTATTTCACCTCTAAATCCAAATAAGTTTCACAGATTTGTTGAAAAAAAAACACTTCGGTGCTTACTGAACAAAATGACTCAAAGGAATAACTGTTTTGTCAAACTGTGTCTTGTAACATTTTGGCAAGTCTCTAATTGTATTGTATTGTAAATTCTGTACAGCCACTTCAATAGATACTCATCGGTGGCCCTTCTGACTTGACAATACAAAACCATGATTGAGTAGAATGGTTTTCAACTGCTATTCGAAAAGAGGCAAGAGAGAAACAAGGAAGCTCAAGTTGTAGGTTGCTAGGCAACCTGTTCCGGAAGGATGGACTAACCACAACAAAAAACATGAATGCACATCGTGTTTTTCAAGATTCTCAGTGCATCTACCGGAACATAGTCCAGCAAGTGCTCAGCTTTCAACACGATCAGGCAATTATAACAGTTCAGTGGATGAACTGTCAACCTAGAGGTCAGGGTTGAAACCCCTGCCAGCCACGACATTTACGATACTTTAGGAATTCTGTTCCACTAGCATCCCAAGCAAACTCAAATATGAAACGATTACATTGATGGTACAGTGGAGAAAAGAGGAAGGTCAGAATGTGAGGGAGAAGACTAACTATCCATCCTAATTAGCTGTGGCTAACCGTTAAGCCAAGGCTTGCCTTATGGTTGATTTAAGGGTTGGTTTAAGAGTGTGCTCTTCTTCTTCTTCTTCTTCTTCATGCCTTACAATCATCAGTACCAAACCATAAACAATCTAATCCAACTGAATGCTTTTTGTAGCACCACTGCAACAAAAGCTCAAAAGAACGTGGTTATTGATGTGCATTGTGCACATCAACAACACTTCCGTGGTGAGGCTGGCTGAAGAGCAATATAATGCCTCTACATTAAGATATCATTATAATCATACTTAACTTTATGCCAACGATTTCACTTCTCCTATTTTTAAGTCAGCAAGAAAAACAAAACAATTTTACATTTTAAACAAATATTCAGTTATTGCTCCTGTAATGCTCAGAAAACGGCGGTTATGACTGATAATGAAACGAAATCCGTGACAAAGCAATATCTCACCTGTTCATCATGTATCTGGTCTAATGTCACCTCAGGGAGATCACTGCTTGCACTGGCCACTGAGTGGAAGGCAACTGAATGAGCATCTCCTTCCACACTACATATCAGAAGAAAAACCAAAAATTCAAAAGCATTAAAATCATCATCATCAAAGGTACCCCTCCTTGAAGTCTCCCCATATGCACGGCTTTGTCAACTGTCTCAGTCTTCAACTCGTTGGGGACAAGTCAAAGATTGAGACTGTTTGAGTCCAAAGTTTAGTTGGTAAAGATCTGCCTCCACCGTCTAAGTCCATGTGTGGGTTGGCTGTCTGACTGGTATCTTCCATCTCCTTTGGGAGGGAGGGCTGGAAATGAGTATGTAATGGGAGGACCTAGCATGATCCTGCTTGCAAATACACTAAGTGAAGTGCCCAAACATCCAGAGTCTCCTAGATTTGATTATTTCCAAGACTGGGGTCTGTCCCATACACCTGAAAACTTCTGCATTAGTGATATGCTCAGTATATGGAAGTCGTAGGCTTCTCCTTGGAAGGCATACAGCCAAATATTAGTACTCCAAATTCCATGATTAAGGCTCTTCATGCAGTCACGAGCAATTGCTACTCGCCATCAGACTTCTGGCTCGCTGTTGCCATCAGCCTCGACATTTGATCCAAGGCAGGTGAAGCTTCTTATCAGTTCCAACATGCTTCCGACAACCTGTATGCTACTCAAAGTCAAGGGAGGCCCACCATAGTCTGGATCAGTTAATCTTCATTCCAAATTGATGTGCTTGTTGATCCATTATCTCCAGAGCATGACAAAGTTCAGATCCGAGAATATCCCCAATCCAATAAAGTGCTTGAGCTTTTTCATTTAACTTCTATTATATTTTGGTTTATTGTATTTCAGTGTTTACCCCAAGGAGTTAAGCATAGTGTCAAGGTATTAAAGGTTATGTAAAATGAATCTGGACAGAAGAAAATAAATCGAAAATAGTTATAACTCATCAATATTCGACACTGACAAAGGTGCCATGAAAAGCAACGACATTAAAACACCAGATTATATAACATTTGCATCAGATTTTACTCTAGATAGGAACTACACAAATGAATGCAACTCACGACGACATCTTGGGTTGACTGAAATATGACACTTTCTCAACAAAACATTGTCCATACTGATCCTGTGATCACAGAAAAGAAAAACAACATTTAATGCAATCCAATAAAAGCACTTTTTCACTTTCAGTTGTCATGTTCTAAAATATATATGCACTAAGGCCTAATTCCAAGTTAGTCATCATTGGCTTGGCATCAGCTACGTGGGATGTATTGGGGACAGCCAGTCGCTCACCCCCTTCCCTATAACGTGATATATTTTGCACTGATTGACAAGCCTAACAGTCGCTGGCCCCATATATGTGACAGGCCACCATTAGTAATAGCCTAATATTAACTCAATGCATTCCATGCACAGCTGAGATTGGGATAGCTGGCAGTATTATTAAACAGGTGCAGATGCCAGATGCCAACCACATCTTCAACTGCACAGCCTCACATGCGAGACAATGTCTGTTATTGTGGGGCGTGGTGGCTCAGTGGTAAGTTCGGCGCCTTGTGACCGGAGGGTTGCAGGTTCGAATGCCACTCTAGCCGCTGCGTACGGACCTTGGGCAAGTCCTTCACTCGCAATTGCTCGTGGCGCTTCAGCGTGAAAATTCTGGCACAGTATCAAATGCTGTAGTCGGGAGCGCCTCTGAGTAGTAGTAGACTTCGAGAGGTGCTATAGAAATATCCGGAATAAATAAAATAAAAAAATTAATCCACGGAACAAGAACTGTTATTAATTGGCAGGTTGGAAATCCAGATAATTCCTGATAGTCCAAAAATCGGCAAAAATTGGTTTACTGATCCGGATTTTGGTAATGCCCTATAAGAGAACTCAATATGCTTTAAAACATAATTGAATACATAATGGTAGCATTCATACTGTAAGTAGCAGAGTATGAGCTTTATCAAGAGAACATTTTGAGCAGCTGAACACAATCCTCCAATCTGGTTTCCAGTAGAATACAAGCAGTAGAAATCCGAGAGAGAAAACGACCAACACCCACATCAGTCCACTCTTCAGCTGATTTGGCTCATAGCCAACAATTGTCTACAACAAAGCCAAAATCAGGTTTAATCCTACAGCAAAAGTGTTGTAAGTAAGTAAGTATATCCTTTATTCAAAACCAACTGCTAACCGCATTTTGGTGGACATAGTTCATAAAATTAATTTAAGCATATAACATTCGAATGACAAAGGTTTTACGAGCTAAAGAGTCGGCATCAGGTATAATTCTATTGTGTGCCCTGGGGCGCAATGAGTATACAACAGTTTTCTCTGGAGATAATAACTGATGCAGAACATGTGTTGGGTTGGTTATGATGGCAGAGAAAAGGTTACAATCAGCTTTCTGGCAGAGTTGCTCAAAAGTATGATAGGATTCCTGTAAATATCGAGACTAGGTCAATCTTCGCATTGTTCCTTGACGACGTGTACGTCCCATTCCTCCCACGTAGCCCCACCAGCCCACCAGTAGACAAAGATTACAACAGCCTTTGCTGATAACCAAACAAAAATCATGTAATGTAATGTAATATAAACATTTGTAAAGCGCTCCTCGCAGCAAAGCCATTCAGAAGCGCTATCAACGTGATAGGCTCGTGTAAAAAGAAAGGTCTTTAAGCATTTAAGTGATGCTGGTGAAAATTCCCCGAGGATCTTGCTCTGGATAACAGAAGGGAATTCATTCCACAGTGAAGGGCCAGCCAGAGCAAAGGCCCCATGCTGAGTTAATGAGGTTCGCAACCGAGGTACAAACAAGTCCAATCGGTCAGCAGAATGAAGGAGGCAAGAGGAGCTTGAAGAGATTGGTTTGCTCATCAGTTCAGAAAGGTATATAGACGCTAAGCCTAACTGAGATCTAATGACTAGAAGAACACCTTGAATCTAATTCAAAACGGGACAGGGAGCCAGTGAAGTTCATTTTGCATAAAGAAGGTGATGTGTGAGTATCGTGGTAAGCAGGCAATATGTCTAGCTGCAGCATTTAATACGGATTGCACAGGAGACAGCTGAACATTAGGGAGCCCAATTAAAAGATTAGTCAATGCGCGACGATTGCGTGTAGATACAAAGGCATGCACCATGGTTGTAAACACCGCAGAGGATACCGATCTCCTGATGACTCTAAGACGCCTGAGTTGGTAATAACAAGAACCGGTAAGAAGAGAGAGATGCTCAGTGAAAGTCAAAGAACTGTCTAGTGTGACATCCAGGTCATGGACACTGGAGGAAAAGTGAAATCAGGGCAAAGTGAGGTCAACTACCTCAGAGACAATACGCCAAATGTTGAACAGATGATGAGAATTGCTGATGTGTCTGCTCTCGGTGGTGTAACGGAATCTGTACCACGTACTGCGTGATTTGTTCCCACCCAAAATCATACGACAGTATAGCCTCCGTCCGCGCCCACATGACTTTGCCCTGCCTCCCAAGGACGATACTAATTTTATTTCTAGAGTTCTCTACGATGCCCTAAAGTAGAATCCAGTTTCTCCATAATTCATTTTTATTTACAGTCAAGCGACTCTTGATGCTATTATTCTAAACTTGTATTTTGTACCATGTTGCGGTGTGACAACATGTGGAGTTAATAAACGAATAATAATAACAATTTTAGATCAATCTCACCCTCGTATGTAATGAGTTGCAATATAAAAGCACCATTATTCTCAATAAACGAATTATTGGCAAATAACATTTGGCAGAGAACTTAAAGCAGCCAAACTGTTCTGTTTACAGGATCTCCATTTGCTACACAATATACTGTAACTCAAATGTCACAGACAATAAAAGAACCAATATTTAATATTTGTGCAGATCATACATACCTGTAATTATAATTAAACAGAGATAGTTATACAGCATCTCTTAAGAATGCCTCACAGTACTTATGAGTTATACAATTGTCCCTTGGTGCAAAATGGTTGGGAACCACTGCTCTTGAGTAATTTGTATACCTATATATATATATGTAAATTTTCAGTAGAAGACTGTTCCATGTGGATGGTCCGGGACCCATTCAAGACACTTGATGGCTTCACATCAAGTGTCTAAAACGCTGTGTGGGATTGCGGATTGCCAATAGATCCCCATGTGTCGCTGGGCACAGTGTTCAGTAGAAGACTGTTCCATGTGGATGGTCCGGGACCCATTCAAGACACTTGATGGCTTCACATCAAGTGTCTAAAATGCTGTGTGGGATTGCGGATTGCCAATAGATCCCCATGTGTCGCTGGGCACAGTGTTCAGTAACCCAGCTTGCTTAATACTGGAACACAGAATTTCCTGATGTACTCTGGGACCAAACCATTCCAACATGGCTTGATGAAAATGCGTGATTTTAATCACAGTTATAATAGTAAACTCCAAATTTCTAAAGCGCTACTTTACAGTTAAGCGTAGAGCCTTAGCTTGTTCATGGGTGCTGCGTCAAGTCAGAGGTGAAACAAGTAACCTCAGTTTCTAAAACATTTCAATCTTAACAGCTCATTTTACTCAGTTAACTCCGGATGCAACTAAATTTAATATGAACAAAAAAGAAGATACTGCAAAACCTGATCTCAAGATCAGACATCTTACCATTTGATCTTCCTCACCATGGTTCAGAAATGAACTTGCCATTGGCTTACGCCTCAGCCTATTGTGTCCCATGTTACCCGCTAGGAAGGTATCTATTTGAAACAATAAATACCAAAACTGTTACTCAGAGAAGAAAACTAGATCAAAAACTACATATTTATGCTCTGAACTAGGACTTCTGACCTGAAAATGGTCAAGTACTGGAATTACAGTTAATATTTGTATAAATTACTTTCTGAGGCAAGCACAGATGAAAAATAAATAGGTTATTCAGAGAAGAAAGTCTTTGACTGTGATGGCTAGGTGAGTCACCACGAAGCCAAGGCCCCCAAATCTGCCCACAAGGCAGATTACCAGGCCTCAATTTAACCTACTTTAACTACACCTGACTGCAAGTGACACATACATTAAAAACTGTATCACAAAGGTTTGCTATACAATATCAAATACTACATTACAATACAACTCAAGAATCGTCCTTTGGCCAAACTATTTGACTTTTATAAGACCACCTTTCATTCCATAAATTTTGACAAGCTGCTTCAATCAGTCCACATCAGGCCCAGTCTTCTTTCTCCGTGTTTGATTTGGACTGCAAAGTAGAGAGTGACACGGTAATGGGGAAAGCGGTATTACCGCGGTTACCGCGGTAAAAACCGCGGTAATTATGTCAGAACTGGCGGTAATACCGTGGGGATGGTATAAAGGCTTGCGGTAATACCGTGGGGATGGAAATAATATCACGGTAATTACCGCGGTAACGGTTTTAACATTGTCCACTGCAGGAAATAATTAATATTTACTCTAAGCAGGTCTGCTTTTTTAATGTCTTTGCATTGCTCTATAACATTGAAAACCTGAATGTTCGATTTCTTTCCACCTTCTGGTCCGCCTTGACTGTTTAAGAGTGAGCACGTGTATCATAATTTGAATTTGAAGTATGCTCTTTTTAAAAGCTGTTACTGTTTCAGTTGTGAGAATTATCTGTTTTCGAATGGGGACAGACCAGATGGGGATGGGGTGGGGATGGGGACAGACCGCATGGGGATGGGGTGGGGATGGGGACAAACCGGATGGGGATGGGGTGGGGATGGGGACAGACCTGCTGGGGATGGGGTGGGGATGGGGACAGACCCACGGGAATGGGGTGGGGATGGAGAGAAATGTTGTCCCCATGTCACTCTCTACTGCAAAGTGATGCTGTGGCCAGTAGGTGTGCAGAGAACCACTTTTAAACAATGGCTGATCACAGAATTCATTTTAAAAATCGACCTCATAGTTCACAAAGCAACAAAGTTTAACCAGCCGACCTACATGTATTGATGTTCTATGCTCATCCTTCACATCAAATGATATTGCATTTGATCAGTGGACATTGTGATTCTGGCTTTGCCTCCTGTCTGAAGAGCGTCGAGACCAGGCCCTTAGCCAGCCACCCATCCACCCGTCCAAAAGATGGGTGAAAGTTCTTTTCGACGGGCATAAATTGTGCAAGATTCTCCTCCTGCACCATCCAGCTTCTTCCCTAGAGCCACTGCGAGCATTCAGATGACCATTCTATAGGGAGCACGGGTTGATATTAGGCTCTGTAAACAGCATAGGGGCATTGCATACAGGGTTGCTTCCCTAGTATGGCTTTGTCAGCTGCCTTGTCCTCTGTGCCAGCCTGTGCAGGGAACCCAAGATAGACGCCTACTTCGTTCCAACGAGAGGGGGTGCTGAAAGTGCTGTTCACCCGCATGACCACCATGCAGGACCGAGCCTTTGTGGTGGTTGGCCCTCTGGTCTGGAATGGGTTACCCTTGGACATGCGCTTGCTTCCTAGGACCCTTTCGGATACATTTTACACTAGATTAAAAACTGTACTGTTTAGTCGCTCTGGAGTCAGGAGCACCTCTGAGTAGCCCTCTTGAAGAGGTGCTATATAAATGTCAAAATGAATGAATTAATGAATTGCAGTCGGACTCGTATGGTGGCAGGACTTCAAGCGGTCGCAACTTTGTATGCTCACGGCATCAGGCAGTCACAACTTCGAATGCTTTGGAACGGGTTACTCTGTATTTCTGGCCAAGGGCCTCGTTGAGACCTCAAGCTTTCTAAGTTACCGGTGCAAAGCTTTGGAATTCCTTGCCTAGTTCTATTTGTGCTGTCAGTTCCGTGATGTCCGTCAGGTCTAAATATAAGAAATAAAACTCACACCTCTTTCAACTTGCTAACCCACTATAGCCTAACTTCTGGATTCTGACCTATCGGGATTCAACTGGCTTCTCCAACAGATTATAATTTGGTAAAACAGTAGTTTACGTTGCTAAATTCAACACATTTTCAGGCCCGTAGTTTATGTTGCTAAATTCAGTCTCGTACTTTACGATCCTGATCATCCAACTACTAATTTCACTTTTAATATAAAATATTTTCATCGCTCATCTAACTTCTAGTGTGAGCTATATTTTCATCGACCACCTGACTTCTAGTTTAAGCATGAAGTGTTTTCATCGCTCATCCATGGCAATAATATCGGCACTAAAACTTTCATCACAATTCCAACTTCTAGTTTGACTTTTATTATGTAATATGTTCGTCAATCATCCAGCTTCTAGTTTCATTAATATTTTCATCAGTAATCCAACTTCTAGTTTTATTATGAAACAATTTTCATACACGGTAATAGACCTAAGGTCAAAGAATTTAGCAACGTGAAATATGGATTTCCAACCACTATCAGTACATCAACTTAAACTACAGTTTTACCTATAATTGTTTTATTATAATTTCAATTACAACGTCCATTGATACCTTGGGCACTTTGATAATTGCGCCATAGAAGTCTAGAGTGATATAATTCGACTAATTATCAAATTTAACTGGCAACGTACAATCTCATTATGAAAAACTTGCCGGCGTAGTGTTCTTACAAGAGTACTATAAAAAAGACACATAGCTTTTAACCGTTGAAGACCGCAACATATCGACCACAAATCTCCGCAGATTATCGTGCTTACGTGTTTATTTGTTTACAGTATTTGTTTATTACAAAAGTGTGTGACTAAGTGCACGGGTTATTCATTTTATAAGGGCACTGTCATCATATGTACACAAAGGCAAATCATCATAAAAAGTTTCGCGAAACTGTAGGAAAATGTGCTCTAATTGTTTACCGTTTTCTTCGTCCATTTATTTTGTATCCAATGTCTAACTTAGATGTATAAAACCTACTACAAATCCCAGTCACTGACACTTCCCTCAATTTCCATTATACAAGTCCACGCTGCCATAAGAATTGATCAAGGAGCAATAATCAACAGGATTGGAAACTCCACAATTACACATCACCTGAATAGTTGGAGCGCAGCCCTCTGGCGAACAATAAATATCGCGTCCTGTTTAACATAACAAAATCAATACAGTCAGTTTATTATACTTTTGAAGGAAACTGACGAAAAATTACATTTCAGAGTAAATCATTGCCTTTGGAGATTTAAAACACCATATTTAATGTCAGGCATAGATCTCTGTGAGTAACGCGCAGCCAGATAATTATGTATACACTTATTTCCATTTTCCAGTCTTGTTGTCAAGGCCTTAAACCCAGTGCGTCTGATTTCATGGGCGCCCGCAGCATAGGTCAAGCGACACCCCTCTGAAAATCATGGTGTGACTGCCCAGAGAATCATGGATACTGAAAACCTTACTCTCTGAGTTTGAAAGCAACAGCAAGTGCTCATATAAGACGTCGTTGAAAGTGCTGGCTGTTGATGAGAAACCCCAGAGTTGATGCACTATAGAATTAATAGAAATAACACCGTAGGCCTAATGGAACCTACCCAGAGCCGGCCAATGCCAGCCCTGTGAACAAGCTGGTTCCCGCGACTTCGCTTTATGGGCGCTGTAGAAATCTCGAGATTACGATGACCTTAGGGAAAGGTCAGCAAGCTAAAGCGACTGCCCAGAGAATCATGGATACTGGAAACCGTATACACTCTCTCTGTCTGAAAGGTTAAACAGGTGTTGGCTGTTGAAAGATAGCTTGGGTTTCTCTTTGTATGGTTCAGAGGCGGAGGATGGTGACACGCGCAATATAATTATCACCCTAAAAGACTGAAGAGAGAGTGGTTTGACTTGGACATAGAGACAACTAATTATTAAGACAGCTGTAATATATATATATATATATATATATATATATATATATATATATATATATATATATATATATATATATATATATATATATATATATATATATATATATATATATATATATATATATATATATATATATATATATATATATATATATATATATATATATATATATATTATATAATATCTTTATTGGTACTTCTGACAATCTTTAACAATCCTTAACAAGTCATTACAACAGTTAGATGAACAGTGACAAGTGAAACATTGTTATACTAGGGGCCTATCAGATGAACTAAGAAGCACACTCATTTATTGGATTTAAGTAGGCCTACCCGGTACATATTTATAGATATTATTATGCTCGTGTATTTCATGGGGTAGGCCATATTGTTGTCTTCGATACCAAAGGGTAACCCTAAAGGGATATGGTAGTCCCGCTAAACCAGGGAAGCCCTACTAGTTAAATTACTAATTGTAATGATGGCAGCTAAGATGATCCATTATCTATTCTAATTCAATATTTGTTAAGAAATACATTGGTTGATTTAAGTATATAAGTGAATAACTGACGAAGATAGGAGGCTCCATGGGAGGATTGGAGTGTCTTGTATAGGTGAGTGGGTGTGCAGTGTGCTTTTTAAACATTCAGATACACCTGCCGAGGATCGACGCGCCGCAGCAAGTGGAAGTGAAAGGTGTGTAAGGGGCTTGCACTATTCCAGTGGTTGTAGAAAGTGACAAAAATGACAAAAATATAGTTAGACCTATAGATTATATCGGACGAAATGGATATATTCATCCACCTTAGGTCTGTATGCGGCTTACTTGCAATGCTGAGGTTGGCTCACACAACGTTTAAACACTTCCCGGGCCTCTGAGTACAATTAGGGCCTACACTCGTCCAAAGTCCAAACTTCAGAAATGAGATTGTATTATTGGCCAAAATTATTTCACTGAAATGTACGCCAGGCTGGATTCATTTCTTCTGTGTTGCTAAAATTATTTTCTTTGGCGGTATGCATAGTGCAGACTGTAGACCACTGCGAAAGGTTTAGGCCTACAATGAGGGGCACACAGATCGAGTGACGTACGTGTCTTTGAATGCTGAAAAGATAAAATAATACAGTGTATTAATCGCATTCGGTGATTGATTTGAATAAATCAATGAATATTTATATATTACACAGCTAACTCTCCCGGCCGTGACTGACCTCCCCTGCAAAAAATCCTGCGGGCGCCCATGTCTGATTTGAAGAGTAGGCGGGTTGATAATCGATCGCGCTGGATCGGGTAGGCGAGCGATATGCGGACGACCTCGGGAGCTCTTTTGTACAGCGTATTTTTGTATCGTATTCGTAATTTTTCGTATCGCTGCATATAGTACTCATCTAGTTACTCTAGAAGGCCTATGTCACTTCAGTTCCGTTACCTGAGTAGCCTAGGTCTCTTGAAGATGCGCTATATAAATTCTCAGAATGAATGAATGATGACATTCACTAGAAACATACTATTAGGGCCTACCACTGACGTAGGCCTAAGATGACGTGTGAAGGCTGATTTTACAACGTTGGTTGAGCCTTCGATCGGCATACGTTGAACACTAATTTTAGCTTGATCTTTCAGCCGGCTATCACTCGAAATTTTATCATCGTGCTTTCTGCAGGACTTGCAGTAAATTTTGTTCACAGTCCAGCGGTTTCCTATTTCGACGACATCGACATCGAACGAGTCGCCTAATTTCTATGATAGGTATACGTGCTCAACTGTACATTATTATTCGACTTGCTCATCTTCGCCGCCAATGCTGTTTAAACTAATTTCCAAAATTGGTGATGTTACGGATGATGTCACGCGGCGTGAGGTTGCGGCCGTATTGTTATGGCCAATCATATTGCCAGGGCTGTAGTCGAGTGTATACGCGGGTATACAGCGTATACTCACGTCTAGAAACCGTATAGCCTACTCACTTCACAAAATATCTATATTTTTTATATTAAAATACTATAGCGTATACTCACAAAATACTGTATACTCACCTCTAATTTGTTTAGGAAAACTTACCAGTAGCGTGTACTCACCACTACAGCCCTGCATATTGCTCGAAATTGAAGTGATCAGTCAGCAGTAGGCTAATTAGGACAGGTCACGGCACACATTCACCGCTGCCGCAAGTAAGTATAGGCCTAAGCTAAAGTAATGTAAATTAGGTAAATAAAATAATGGTCTGGCTCCAGGTTCGTATATTGTCTTGGAGTCTAACTCAACCTGAGCGAGCGACGACCGACGTTCAGAAGCCTTCGGCTAGGCGAGCGGTAAATCGCTCGCCGGTATCTTTGCTAGGCGAACGACCAAGGAGAGCGATCGATCACCCGCCTTAAATCAGACGCTCTGCTTAAACCTCAAGACCAAAACCAAGACTTTGAACCTCAAGACAAGACCAAGACTTTGAACCTCAAGACCAAGACCAAGACTTTGAACCTCAAGACCAAGACCAAGACTTTGAACCTCAAGACCAAGACCAAGACTTTGAAACTCAAGACCAAGACCGAAACCAAGACTCAAAAATCAGAATCATATCCAGACTGCTATTCCTTACTAAAAAAAATTGTCAAGTCGGACTACTCCTATTTGAATGAAAACATGAGATTTTTATTTTATTCAAGTAAAACAACTCTAAATGCAGACTGCAGAAAATTTTGAATATATTTACAAAAGTTCTTCATGCGAAATGCTATTCCAAATGCCTGTTGCGTTTTATAAAAACCAATTCGCTCAGAATTTTCTGACCAAGACCAAGACCAAGACTGTGGGGCCTCATAAAAATTCTGCCATGTGAAAAAATTCGTTCTATAGGGGCTGAAATCGCTGGCACACACAGCAGCTTTTCAAGCACCGAATGTAAATGTACAAATCGTCAGACTTAATTGTTGTCCTCGAGACCAAGGGCTTGCATGGTCTCGAGTGCACTCGAGTTCGTTTTTAAAAGTCTTGGTCCTGGTCTTGGTCTTGAGACCAAAAGTCTTGGTCTTGGTCTTGAAGTTCAAAGTCTTGAGGTTCAAAGTCTTGGTCTTGGTCTCGGAAGACCAAGACCAAGACCGGCTGTCAATATGAACAGTAATTTAACGAAACTCAAGTAGGCCTATTTAAAATTTATCAAGCCCGTTTGCATCATAGCCTAGCTACGACAAAATAGGGGCCTACCTACGGACGGATACAAGTCTTGTTGGTCAGAAAAACCTTTCTGCAGCAGCAGCAGCTAAATTATGCTGTAGCTGGAAGCCCTGCCGAGGTTTTTTCTGAGCCAGACGGTCTGATAAACCATGGGAGGATTTTTAAAAGGCTCACAATTTGTACATTTAAATCCAGTGCTTGAAAAGATAGTGTGTCCCAGCGACTTCAGCACCTATGAAAAGTATTTTTTCATATGGCGAAATTTTTATGAGGCCCACAAGGCACGTCTTGATCAGAAAATTCTGAGCGAACTGGTTTTTATAAAATACAAAAGGCACTTGGAATAACATTTTGCATGAAAGACTTTTGTAAATACGAATTCGGAATTCTCTGCAGTCTGCATTTAAAGTTAATTTGCTTGAGTAAAATAAAAGATTCACGTTTTCATTAAAATAGCGAGTAGTCCGACTTCACAATATTTTAAGGAAGAGAAGTCTTAGCCTGAATGTGATTTTTTTGGGTCTTGGTCTCGGTCTTGGTTTTGAGGTTCAAGGTCTTGGTCTTTGTCTTGGTCTCGAGGTTCAAAGTCTTGGTCTTGGGGTTCAAAGTCTTGGTCTTGGTATTGAGGTTCAAAGTCTTGCTCTTGGTCTTGGTCTTGAAGCTTAAGGTTTTGACAACAAGACTGCAAATCGTGAGTCTGTTTTGAAATCATTACATGGTAAATAACCGGAAGTCAAAATAATTGTCCAGAACAACAGTAAAGTCTCATTCACACCGTGTAAATACTAAAGCAATTGTATTAGTAATTACTGGGTAGATTTTTAAAATTCTTACCTTTTGTTAAATGACAGCTCATATTGGCAAAAGCCTTGGTCTTGGTCTTGCAAGACCAAGACCAAGACTTGGAACACCAAGACCAAGACCAAGACTTTGAACCTGAAGACCAAGACCAAGACTTTGAACATCAAGACCAAAACTAATACCAAGACTTTTGGTCTCAATACCAAGACCATGACCGAGACTTTTTAAAACGGACTCGAGTGCACTCGAGACCATATATACACAAGACTGGTCTCGAGGACAACAAGACTGCTAATTTTACGAGTTTCCTGAACATATAGGCCTATAAAAGGTTTCTTGGAATCAACGACGGTACCTCTAAGTCTTATATGCGGTAAGCTTGAAATTGACAATTATTAACGAAGATACATTTTAATACAAGAAATCTACAAAGACAGGAATATTAAACAGTGTAAATTATTGCACATATTATACGATCCATGGGCAATTTTTACTGAAAATATAACTATTCGTCGATTTTCTTCATAAACATAATTAGGGCCTATGCCTAATATGATAAACTGCAATATATTATGCATCTGTTATGTTTCTGTTCATCCACCTACCGCACATAACTGGCGAGGCTCAGAGCCTGACAAAATTACGGAAGCGTGTTATATACGAGTTAATATTAATCGGACCAGGACATGCATCTAACCGGACTCGGACCTTTCTGTACTATATATATATATATATATATATATATATATATATATATATATATATATATATATATATATATATATATATATATATATATATATATATATATATATATATATATATATATATATATATATATATATATATATATATATATATATACTCTCTGGAAACCCCCTCTGATTTAATGTAGTGCTCGTGAATAGGCCAGCTGCGCTGGTGCCCTGTGCTTGGCCTTTGAGCAGAGGCGGCGATCCCGAGGTGGTCGAGGGGGACAAGACCCCACCTTTAACAGTGGGGGGACACGCTAAACAGTTGTTTCTCAAATTTGGAAGAAACACCAAAAAGGTGAACAGAATTTTTCACCTTTTTTTTACCAGATCAGTTCAAAAATGCCCCGCGTTTCCCCCCCATCTGTCAAACAAGATCGCCGCCACTGCCTTCGAGTGGCGCTTTAGAGTTTGGCGATTACGATTAGGCCTACGATGTAATACGCCGTTCAAAGCACACACAAAAAGCTATTTATAAACTTTGAAATACTGCCTATTGAAAGCATTAACAAACTCCAAGTGGCGATGTTTATGTAGAAGTCTCGTAGGCATTTATTACTGGATTTGTAAAATTATTGGTTTTGTAAATCACGAAATCCTACCACCAATTGCGCGCTCTAGGATACAACTTATCCTCAGAAACTGTATAGCCTAGTAGCCTACAGCCCGGTACTTTGGAATTCCCTGCCGTTGGTGATCACTAACCAGAGACGTCATTTGGGGGAGGTTTGGTTTTGAAAAACAAGAAAAAAGGATGGAAAAAAGGAGGAAGAAGAAAGGGGTAAGAAATGAAAATATGATACTCAAATGCAGGGACGTCTGTTCAGAGTCATTTGAAGGGTACAGGGTTAGCCCGGTTAGATTTAGGGACTATAGCTTACGGGCACATAGTCACAGGCTGCCCCCCCAATAAAAAGCTGAAATGACGTCGTCCCTATCACTAACCACCACAAGATATGTGAAGTTTGTGTTCACATCTTAGACATCGTACCCAATCCTCGTCGATCTTAGGGTCTGGGGGTAAATTCGTCCAAGTGGCCGAATTTACCCCGATACACGCACCACCGATAAGCACTTCAGAGTGCATGTCCCGCCAAATTGGACAATGGTTTTCGATAACGAAACTGTCATCAAACATAGCGGTTTACATAATTAAAAGCAAAATATTAGCATTTCAAAAAGATTACCTTCGATACTGAGCTTTTATTGCAACAGAATGGAGAAGTGGATTCGGCTCAAAATCGTTTTTTTTTAATCTTTAATCAGCCTTTTCTTTGTAACAAAGCACAACCGTCTCGATGTGATATTATACGCTATATGGCAGCATTCAAGTCTGCCTTTGCCCACTAGTTCCCTAGTAATCCCGCTGGACGAATTTACCCCGTGGACGAAATTACCCCTTCTTCCCCTATAATTATCTTCCGGTTCTCCCCACAACTGGAACCGAAAAAATTTATGGGAGTTGCATCCAGTCTTGTTGTCCTCGAGAAAAAGGTCTTGGTCTCGAGTGCACTCGAGTTCGTTTTAAAAGTCTTGGTCTTGGTCTTGGTCTTGAGACCAAAGGTCTTGGTCTTGGTCTTGGTCTTGAGGTTCAAGGTCTTGGTCTTGGTCTTGGTCTTGAGGTAAAAAGTCTTGGTCTTGGTTTTGCAAGACCAAGACCAAGACTTTTGTCAATATGAACAGTCATCAATTTTAACAAACGGCAAGAATTTTAAAAATTTATCCAATAATTACTCATACAGCTATTGCTTTAGTATTTGCACGGTGTGAATGAGGCTTCACTGTTGTTTTGGACAATTATTTTGACTTCCGGTTATTTACCACGGAAATGAATGATTTCAAAACAGACTCACGATTAATTTGCACATTTACATCCGGTTCTTGAAAAGCTGCTTTGTGTGCTAGCGATTTCAGCACTTGCAGACCGTGTTTTTTCACATGGCAGAATTTTTATGAGGCCCCACAGGTCACGTCTTGGTCAGAAAATTCTGAGCAAATTGGTTTTTATAAAATTCAGCAGACGTTTGGAATAACATTTCGCATGAAGGACTTTTGTAAATACGAATTCGGAATTCTCTGCAGTCCCCATTTAGAGTTGTTTTGCTTGAAAAAAAGAAAAAACTCATGTTTTCATTAAAATAACGAGTATTTCGACTTGACAATTTTTTAGTAAGGAATAGAAGTCTGGATACGACTGTGATTTTTTTGGGTCCTGGTCTCGGTCCTGGTCTTGAGGTTCAAGGTCTTGGTCTTGGTCTTGGTCTCGAGGTTCAAGGTCTTGGTCTTGGTCTTGAGGTTCAAGGTCTTGGTCTTGGTCTTGAGGTTCAAGGTCTTGGTCTTGGTCTTGGTCTTGAGGTTTAAGGTCTTGACAACAAGACTGGTTGCATCTAAAGAAAGTTACCATGCAGCGTCCATAAGTTAAATAGTCTGTCAAAAGTAGGCCCTACTAGATTAATATTCTAAATAGTAATTTTGTTTGGTGTATCCTCGTTTTTTAATTGGTTTCACCGTTTCTCTCCAGAAATCGGAACCTAGACCTATAATAAATGTTCTGGCAGTAGCATAAAAAGACAGTTGTAAGTGCCTTATCTAGGCCTAGTCTACCTTACGTTCTAGATTAATATGCATACGATATGTATTATGCACATCCTTAAATTAAATAGCTTATCCAACGTTCTAGCTAGATTACTATGCAAAAGATGTAGGCCCTATTACGTACATTAATAAAATAAATAGCCAATCAAACGTCTTAGATTTATAAGCAACATAGGAACTCTGCAGTCTCTGCTTAATTTATATCTATAATTATACAAGCCTATAATAATGTGCTTTTCTGATATGACGCTAGATAACATTGCAGTTATGATTATAATTTTAATTTCATTATTTATTGGAGTGAAAGCCTGTTTCATTTGCTACAGAGTTGTCTAATTCTAGCACCAGTGCATGATTAGGCCTATAAACATAGGCGTAGCTTAGTAGCTACATTGAGGCAAGAGGAGGAATTTGCCTCCTCTTGGTTTTTTAGATTTAAACATTTTCCGTGGGTTATAGCCCTGCATCCTCAAATACACCCCATTAGAGGTGGATGTTGCCTCCTCTTCAACGGAAGAAATCTCCCAAAAAGGTCATCAAATGTTTTGGTGAAGAAATTCCCCCAAAAAGGTCATCAAATTTTTTGACAAGCAGTATAGTTGCCTCCTCTTGAATCGAAGTCTGGGCGTATCCTGCCCATAAATTGTCCTCTATGCAGGGTCCGATTTGCCGGGGGGGTCAGGGGGGTTGGACCCCCCAGCTTCTTTTTTTGACCCCTCTGCTTCTATCCTTTGGCCGACCCCCGAGGGGGTCGGCTTGACCCCCTCAAATTTATTACCCTCAGTCCTACACCAAACGACTCCATTATGACCAATCGCATGCAATACTGCCTTGTCACCCTTGGGTAATTATTTATTAACCAGTCGATACCCTAATTTTGAAATATCGCGTTAATGTTGTTTCACGAGTAGCGCTTTACGTTTGGCATCTGCAGCTGTTGACAGATTAGCTTACTTTTAACTCAGGCTGAGGTTGTCTACTGTGTAGGCAGAGGCAGTGTCAGTTTCACAAGGCATGACCAAACGCTCCGCATACAGCAGGCAACAAATGGACCGAGGTCCATGCACAAACCAGCGCCCTCAGGCGAGGGTCCCGGGATAAAGGCACCTTTATGCCCGAGGCGAGCTTCAAGCTACAGGCATCCAGTTTCGGGGTTAAGGTCATACAGACAGTGGTTATTCTGTCTGTTCGCTGGCCATTTTGACCTCGATTGACCTAAAGCGCACATCTATAGCAGCGCACATGCAGCTGTCATTTTTGTGACATGAACCGAATTGGAGCTCGGTCTATAGTGGCTCTCAAAAACGCAAGTTAAGTAAAGAAAAAGCATCTCAAAATGAGAAAATACTTGCAAAGACACCCGTATTACTGCTTTCCTTCAAGTTACAGCTATTAGTACATCTGCTGTCACCGTGGATGATGGTCAAAATGCAGGCTCATCTGAGCTTGGTGTAACTGGTGATGCTGCAGTTGTTGTTGAACAACCGCCAGTTCAACAACGTTCCTGCTCGGTCGGGTCAGACTGTGTTGTGAAACGGCAGAATAATATGTTCAAAAAAGAACACGTCATCCAAACGTACGTCTCCTACCACTGGATTATAGTCGAACGCTAGAAGCTGTGCACTCTGCTTCAGAGAAGTTTCAGATTTACAATTTTCTGTCCATCGTTGATCAATTCATAACCGAGTTGACAAGAAGACTAGCATCATACGAACTACTCTGCTCAAGGTTTGGTTTTCTATCTAGGCTTGAATCATGTAGGCCTAGTGATGAAGAAATACACAACTCAGCGAAAAATCTTGTAGCAGTATATGGCGATGACCTCAAATTCTCAATGAATGCCTTGGCAATGACCTCATAATATACAGTGTTCTTATTTTTGTCGAAATGTTTTAACACGAGACAGGTAGCGCAGGTAACAACATAAGTTAGGAGCAGTTCATGTACCAATTAATACTTGACAAAGGTGTTGAAAGTTCATTTCCAGCTGTGGAAATTATGCTAAGAATGTACTGGTGCTCAATGCTCATGGTCACAAACTGTAGCGCTGAATGCTCATTTTCTAAGATGAAGATAATTAAACACATGAGACACCTAGCCATTCTGCAGCACTGAGCATAGAGAGTGTTATTCTACGTCAATTGGATTTTAACCAGTTTAGTGATGACTTTGCCAATAGAAAAGTGTGCAAGTCCTATTGGGCCTATTCAAATTTAGACCTAACTGTGGGCTTAACTGAGCTAATTAACTGACTCAAGCCATCTGGTTTTAGTTTAGAGGTTCCGCCTATCACTATTATTTTAAAATTTCTTTCTTTCTTTGTCTGTATCAACAACTCCTATTAAAAACTGGACAAGAATCTTAAAGCTTATCCATGTGTTTTGTATTTGAGATATTAATATTATATTTTATATTATTATTTATAATATTCTTTATTATTTCAAACTGACAGACACAGTGAAATTACATTGAAGTATGACAGTAGTACAATCAAGATCTTAATTAAACACACGTTTTGGGAGCCATGCAAGGCGCCTGCTGTAGAGGGGTTAAGAGGATCGAACCGTGTTCTAATGCTCTCCTGAATGCTACCATTACTCTATCCCATTACCACTACTGTATCTATTATTCCATACCTCAATATATATGTTGTTTCTGTTAGTATAGGCTCTACTTCAGCTAAAACTGCGACTTTTAATTTTTCATTCTAAAAATTTTTTTCGATCTCACGTTTGCATCGTAGTTGACTGTTGGTCATTGCAGAATCTTGACATGGAAGTTCATTAACTTCATTTACAAAATAACGAGTAAAAATTAATTAAGGCTTAATAATTTTTTTATTACTTTTATAGATTTCCGACCCCCCTGCTTCTTTTTTGACAAATCGGACCCTGCCTCTATGACTTTATTTCTCTTGTCCCGTGATGGCGCCGGTGTCGCGGGACAGACTATCTATCCTAAAACTATCCGGGGGTCGGCGGGGGATGAATAAATTTTTCAACCCGGATGGAATCTACCGGTATAGAGCATCCGGGGGATAAACCATTTCTATCCCCCATCGTGTAAAATCATCCCCCGGGGGATAAAAATTCAGAAGTATGAGTTATTATTGAAAATGCGTATAATTGATAAATCTATGCTGTAGGGCCTAATCAAAATCCAAAAGCAAGTGACTCTAAGCGTTCTAAGCAATGTTCAGAGCAAATCAAACCGAAGTTACAGTAGGAAGGATAACCACACGCGGAAGTGGCTTTCTTCCCTTTCTCTTAAGAGGGATTTTGCGGAAAGACAGCATTACCTTGTTGTTGAAACATTTCTCAAGATATTTTCGCATTTCTAAAGGCTCACCGAAGTCAACATTCATCGTGGTAGATCTGGAAGCAATCTCAAAGAGATAGGAAGCTGCGGCCAGCCCACACGATGAGAAGTCCATTTGCTCCTGGCAGAGGAGGACTTTGACAAGTAGGTTTCCCGATGTGGTTAGGTGCTTTGTGTAGAGCTGACGCATTAAGTGTCGGCCGAGATTTGCCGAGATACGAATCGACCGATATCAAGCGCGAGCTACCAATTCACCCAATTAGCAACTTAGTCCCTTTTAATGACACTATCGTTTGTGATTGCTGATATCTGTCATCCTTGTTTTAGACACATCCATCGCAATGAGGCCTTCACGCAACTAATAATGCGAATAGACATTGTTTAATTTGCGTGAGATAACAACACCACACAGAACACAAGAGTCAATGAAGTTGGTACATTGCCTCAAATGGCTTCACTGGCTTAGCTGGTGTACATAATATATATTGCTACGAATCGAGCCTCCAATTCACCTAATTAGCACCTTAGACCCTTTCCATGACACTGTCGTTTGTGACTCTTCCTCCTTTTGCTGGTGTGCCGATTGATACGAATCGACCGATTTCAATGTCACAATTAACTTGCCTAAGAGTAAATAGAGTATAAAGTAGAGAAAGATATTAATGAGGGGATCATTGACTTCACTGGATTCATTGCCCACGCATGCCAACAATAAGTAGCATATGCCTTTGCCCAGGACTGTAGAGGTAAAATTAGAGGCAAGTACACGCTACCGGTTAGTTTTCCGAAACAAATTAGAGGTGAGTACACGCTACTGGTTAATTTTCCGAAACAAATAAGAGGTGAGTAAAAATTTTTTGTGAGGTGAGTGATACGGTCTCTAGAAGTGAGTACACGCTGTATACCTGCGTATACCCTCGGCTACAGCCCTGGCTTTGCCTATGACCACGACTGATGTCGTTCTAAACTGACTTAAATCGCACAATTTGTAACTTTTATGCTTTTTGACGGGGGGGGGTAATTTCGTACGACTCATGGGGATACTTTGCACGAGGGGGGATAGTCCCTCCCGTTCACATTCATCCGGCCGGATACTCCATTCTGCTAAGGGGATATACTTGTATGGGGGATACTCTATTTTGTGACACCGGCACTAAACTATTTTTTAGCTACACTGAAACTATTTTCCAACTAAAGAAATAGTTTAACTAACGTTGGCAACTGATTTTGGAAATTAGTTAACTAAACTAAAAAAAATGTAGTAAAACTTTATCCATTTTTTTCTTCTAAATATTACGACAAATATTTTCACAATAATAGAGGTTAAGTGAACTGTAATAATGTAACGATTCTGTCGTCACAACGTCTCTGTATCACTGTTCCCACTTTTATATATGCGCTATAGGAAGAGACATTACGTAATGGCTATTTTTAGCTCGTCGCTGTTTCTGCCCTCGGTTTTATGACATGTGCAGTTTTTGTGTTGAGGGAAGGTGATGATCACGTTGTTCGCTGGTGTTTCTGTTTCGTACAATTTCGATAAAAATACCTTTTAGAAATCGAAGTTTTATAGGTTGAGGGTAACGGTATAATGTTCGATTGTTTTACCCACCTGTTAATCGATTTAAAGGTTGAAATTAGTCGTAATTGGTAAGGTGACGGTCCATTAAGATTCCCCTGTTCCCAAGCCCATGACATTGATGTAAGATCCAAAGTGGCCATCTTAAGTCCAGTTAATGTTTGTCTGTTTGGTGATTTAAATAGACATTATTTGAGTTTAAAAGAAATGCTAAGTAGTTTCTTGTGTTGTTAGTAGTAGATTTCGATTAGTTGCTTTGGTGAGCGAAAGGCACATTGGTAGTTTTGGACTTTATGTCAACGTTGACCTTTGACCTTTGTGCTCAATATTAAGTCTGCCATGCTGGTAGGTTTGTGTAACCGTGTGTCGCCTTGATATAGATGTAGATAGGGTTTGTTATATAGTAGAATAAGTTTAAATAGTTAATTGAACTTGACATTGGCAGTATAGAAGTTCACTGGACTATGAAAAGACCTTCTTTGCTTGAACTCTGAACTATACTGATATTTGTAATTTTAGTCAAAGTGACACTTTCTGTTTCATTTAAATTTTAATACATGGCAAATCAACTGGATTCATTTCTTATCCAATTGCAGGATGATGTTAGTTTCAGGAATAAGTTACTTCAACGTTTCCCACAATTAGCAACTGATAGCATATTTAGAAATTCATTAAATGAGGAAGTAGAAGACGAAGAAGAGGTTGTCCAAAGTCCACAGGCCCATTCACTTAGTCACCATAGCCTTCCACTACCAGAAGTGAAGTTAGCCCAAGGAAATGAAGAAGTAGATGAAGAAGAGGAGGTAGACGAAGAAGAAGATGAAGAAGTAGAAGAAGAGGATGGGGACACTATGAACCTTGAGTATAGGGGAAATCCTATGTTTGTTTCCTACTCGGAAACCACGGACACCCACCATCGATATCTATATTTAGACCTGGATTGCGCTAAGGGGGCTGAGAAATGAGGTCAGCGACCTGCCATCTTGCTCCTCTGAGTGTTGTCGAATTTTGACTGAAGATGCCTTGTTGCGCGGCTATAAACTGTTCTAATCAGCAATTTAAAGGAGCACCACAGTCGTTTCATGTGTGAGTATGCCTATTTACTGACTATTTTAGTACTGAGTGAGTGGAGTTCTGATGAAAATGTAAATAAATTCAAGTGAATACGGACTTCAATCACGCGAAATACCCATATATCGCTTACACGGGTTCGCGGCTAATTCCCGAAACAGAACTTCGCCGGAAAGCTATTTTTACCCTATTCAGGATATTGGCCGGCTAATCCATAGTAGTTTTCAGTATTCGAACAAATGGCAGACAATTGTTTTCAGGAATTCAAACAATTTTGCTTATCCACCACTTTCGGGAATCGGGGATTCGGGAAGACCCCAACTTACACGTCCCAAACATCATCCCAAACCATTGCATCATGCACCTTTAAAGTTGCCAGTTTCGCATCTTAATCACAATTCCTCACCCAAAATTCTTATATAGATGTATAATAAATATTTGCAATTTGTACTAACGCATATTTACTAATTGAAATTTGTGAATATGCTGAATATATCAACAGATTTCCACATTCCCACCCGGAACTGCTGAAACAGTGGGTGAACAATATGCATCGAGAAAGTTTTGCACCATCAAAGAAATCGGTCGTTTGCTCTGATCACTTTCAGCCAAGCTGCTTTGATCGAACTGGACAGACAGTCAGACTTCATCCTGGATCTGTGCCAACCATCTTTACCTTATCTGATCACCTTGTTAAGGTTTCTTTCCATACTGATTTTTCCTGCAACAACTTTTTACTTCATACCCATCTGTCAGCTATTATTTATTTAAACTGGTGAACTGAGGATAATTTAATTAATTAATTAATTAAGAGTGACTGCAGCAAGTTGAGGCCACCATGAATAGACAGATGTCAGAATAATATTGTGCACACCGTTAATTAATATATTTATTGTTTTGTGAAGCTGTTGTTGATTTATGCTGCTATTATGAAATATAGACAATTATAAACATGGTAACATCGTTTTAGACCATGATAGTAGTTTGTATAAGTCAGCAAAGCACAGGACACCACTTAGACATCCCTTGATCCAAGTCCAGAGCCAGTCAAATATGTCAAATATGTACTTTTACAAGGAACATTGGATTTATATAGTGCATAAATTCAGTCCCAGCCCATACCTGGCACCTGACGTGTTTACAGAGATGTGTCAAAAGCACAAGCACATTCATTTCATCTTTTTGGTAACCATCCAGAGAAAAACGCAAGGATACAATAATACATAGCACAATAGTATGTTCTGGGTTAGGGCTACCTCTGAACAGCCTATCAACCACATGTATGTTTTCCATTATCAGCTGTATTCTTGATTTTATGTTGCTTGTTGCTGTGTTAGGTTGTGAAGTCTCGGAAACCCCCGAAAGAGCGATTGCAGCAAGTTGAGGCTGCCATGAATACACAGATGTCAGAACCGTGTGCACCGTTAACATCGCCTACAGTTGTACTGCATGAGAAGGATCACTCCTATTCGATAAAAGATAGTCCAAGATCTCTGAAAAGGAAAATGGATGTTGTTGTTGATCGTGCTGTTGCAGTACAGAAGCGCTTAAAGTACAGCAATGCCAAAGTTCAACGTCTCAGGCGCAGAGTGAAGTCGCTGTCAGAAATTGTGTCAGAATTGAGGAAGAATGACATGATGTCTTCTGGTTGTGAGAAATTACTTGAAAGCACTTTCACTGGAGTATCTCGGCTACTAATGAAACGGATCATGAATCAGAAGTGTGCTAGACCAACACGTTCATCCTACCCCGATGGTCTTAGATCTTTTGCATTGACACTAGCCTTCTACTCTCTGAAGGCATACAATTATGTGTGCCGTACTTTTCACCTTGCACTCCCTCATCCAGCAACTCTTCGTCACGGGTACCAAGGGGTAAATGGTACCCCCACTTTTTAGACCAAAGTTACGCCCATGAGTTTAGTAAATATACATCAAAACAGAAATTATTGTGTATATTTTATATGTAGCTTCATGGGCTAGAGAACTGGGTGTCTGTCTTGCAAAAGGTCCAGGAGGCAGGAGAGAGGTTGTTGCAGGAGGTAAGGAAGGTCTGAAAGGGGAATGACAAAGTGTCCTTGACTCTGACGGTGATCTCGACTATGATGGGCTGTAGAGTAGTTAGGATGCGTGTAGCTGGAGCGTCTGATATAGGAGTCCAAAGTTGCCAAATGACTTGTCACTGTCGTGATGTGATGTAATGGTAGGTGGTGGTGGTCATACCAGTCATCATTGTGCGGGAATGAGGAGGTGTAGGTCGTCGTCTGAGGTGGTGCTGACGGTCTGGAAGGATACGAAGTGTTCGGCCTGGTCTGTGTCCTAGGGCAGGGAGGAAGACTTTTCTCCAGTGGCGCCATCTGTGGGGAGGGTGAAGTCAGACCCTTCGGAGGGAGGTGGATTGTGTGCCTTTAAGAGATATCCCGAAGCAAACGAGGCATTATTTTAAATCCTTCCATATATTACATCCGCAACAATTCAGGAAAATCGGACTCTCCGTGTTCGCACACGTACTATTTTCTACCACCCCCACCTGGGTACGTACGGTTGACGCACCCCCCCCCCCCCACCAAGACAGCTGCAGAATGTGTCAGTACCACCGGTCCAGGCTGCAGCGACTGTCTGCACTTTAGGCCAGATTGAAGGATGAGTAATCCATGGACTCACTGCTGAGTTGTGTGATAGTTTAGTTATAGCGTTCAGAGGTAAGGTGGCATACAAATGACACCTCTCCCAGAATCCTACTTCCTCTGGTAGTACCGGATAGCTGGAAAGACTGAACTCTAGCTCATTTGAAGGCCAATCAACTCGAAGGCCCCGTTTCCTATGCGTACGTACATTATCAGTAGACCCCAACCCCTCCCCCCCCCCCATTCGCAAGCGTACGCAACACATGCATTTCGGTTACCCCCCTCTCCATCCATGCGTACGTAATATATGGACATAACCCCAGTATGAGAATTGTAGGAAAAAGACTGGGGGGGGGTTAGACATTGATTTACATGGAGTTTGGGTGTGCAATGAAGACTTTACTGTGGGGTCCTAAGAAAGACTGGGGGGTTAAACCCCCCAACCCCCCGACAATTCTCACCCTGCATAACCCCGCATAATGCGTACGTACATTTTCCGCTGACCCCACGCTTGCATACCTGACCCCTCTACCTCTATGCGTTATGCTGTGCGTAGGCTACGTACTATATGGACGCCCCTTGGTCCTTTACTAAAGAATTGTTGCTAAACAACACAATGTCATACTAATTTGTACTAGTCGTAGTAAGACGACTGAACATCAATTAACGGTTGGTTAGCTTGCATTGAATGTGGAAATGCTCTTTACTTGAAGGTCTTATAGTCGAAACTTTATTACAGGTATGAAACGCACAGCTAATAGAATAAGAGTAGGAAGATGGCGGAAAGGCCTGTTCGCCGACCGCGCCGATTCGTGCAGAACGAATAGGCTAAGCGCAATCCAGGTCTAAATATAGATATCGATGACACCCACAGGTCATGCCCTGGTGATGAAATAGAAATGATGACGTCATTGCCCTTAGAGGAACCGCCTAATGTCACTATGACTAGACGTAGTAAGCGCCTGTCTGGGTTGCCACCCACCTATTATGGTCCTGAGCACAGGGGTTTGAATCCTCAGGAAATGCACGACCAGAAGTCCTCATCCCGGCGCTTGACGACCGCCGCCGCTAGGGGTCGCCCCGCCACAATAATGCAGAGCGTCAACGACAATTTCACCTTCAAACTATGCAATGTGTACTGTTCTAGCATACAGTTACAGGCGTATGTATTAGTCACATTGTTTGCAGTTTACATTATTGTAACAAAACTAACAGTTAGAGAGTTAAAAGCAACAACAAATTATGAATTGACAATGACAATCATTGTCGTTCAAATTGTCATGGAATTTACACATACTTTGCGAGCCTTTCGCTTGCAAATTCATCAATTATGTTGTCAAAAACAGTGCAGACGAAATTTGTTTAGCATTGCCAACAGTTTGTAAATAAATGTAGACCTTCACATGTCGCCCATAAAAGAAGGCCCAATGAATACTGTAGATTGGGCACAATAAAATGTCACTTTATAATGCGTCACATAGCACTTGAGTTCCGGTCAGGTACTTAGGTGTTTAAATAAGCGAGTAAAATAGGTCTTACTAGCTTTTCTGGCTGATTTTGAGATGAATCTACCTGACAACAGAAACTCCAATAGGTGTCCACACGTGTGCGCAAGTTTTTTTATTTGTGTATAATTAAAATGAGTAGGTTCGAATAATTTGTTCTGAGTTTTTGCTCATTTTTACTAGTAGACTTAACACATACTAATAATAATTTATAAAAATATAAAAAAAATTCTTTTGCACGTGTGGGGGCCCCTCAAGTGTGGAAGCTCCTGTTCATGCAAACATAAATACATACATTCATACATACATGATCAACAGTCCTATGATCAATGGTCCTAATGATCAATGGTCCGTGTGACCAAACGTCCTGTGATCAATAGTCCTATGATCAATAGTCCTGTGATCAATGGTCCGCAAATCGTCTGGGCATTGACAACGAACCTTGTCAAACATTGTATAGGACGTACGCCGTACGTCATAAGGTAGCGCGGCTGTTCAACTCATGACCTACGGCGTACGTCATAAGGGACGGAAGGGGTTAATCCACCTCTGATTCCACTAATTCCAATTAGAGGCGCAACGACGCATCCTCTCTCCACCAGACGAGTAGAAGCAACAAGTCCCGGTGCTGGCAAAAAACTTATTATAGTTATTGAATCGTGATTTCTTGCAGCAGGGCATCAAGGACGGCAGTAAAGGACGCAGTAGGAAAGTCGTCCGTTAATTAATTGCATTTCATCGCATTTCACTGGGACGGGATTTGTCGCAAAACTTTTGCATCTTCGGTGCACGATACAGTAATTGTGAGTCATGAGGGGTTGACAGCAGTCACACAACCGCATGATTAACAGCTAAGCCAACGCCATACTCGCCACTTATGTTAATACAGCCCTACGCAAATGCAAATTTATACACTATAGCGTCCATAGGCGCCTCTCTCTCTCTCTCTCTCTCTCTCTCTCTCTCTCTCTCTCTCTCTCTCTCTCTCTCTCTCTCTCTCTCTCTCTCTCTCTCTCTCTCTCTCTCTCTCTCTCTCTCTCTCTCTCTCTCTCTCTCTCTCTCTGCGATTCGATGTCAGCTCTGCTCGTACAATAATATGCAGTGGTTATGCAGATATATGCAAATATATCTAGCCTTATTTGGATATTGTGAGCCTGTCTCTTTGAGCTACATCGGCAGGAATGCTTACTCAGATGGTGCATTCTCAAAGGGTGCATGCATAGGCGTAGACCCAATAATTGAGATGGATCTAATGCAACAAGTAAGTTACAGAAAAAATAACCAAATGCCCCCCAATATGTTGGGCAAGTTTACGCCAGTGGGTGCATGGACATGCATGCGTCAGTTTGTGAGTATGTTTGAGCACAATACTTGCTGTTAAATTTATACATGTAGGCCTACTCAATCAGAGACTACCATAACTGATTCACGCTAGGCCTACCTCAGTTTTAAAACCACGGAATAAAAATATTTATGAATACACGGCCACCAATACATTACAATTAGATCACGCGTCAACGGTCACCTATTATTCTCCCTCTCACGGCCGCGCGGCTGCCACGCGATTGTCTAATCTGCTTCCGAACAGATTGCTTCGGATCCGGTCTGCAGTAAGTCTTATTAGATACTGTCCCGCAAGGAGATGCGTCTGGCTCCGCAGACTTTTGGCAGTAGATGTGTCAGACTCCGCCCACTTCCGTTGTCAAACAGTAAGCTTATTTCATAAACTATGCGTGAGATTTTGTCCGTGTGAGATAATGTCCGGACCATAGTCTGACATTAAGAGTAGACGATGTTTGAATTGTTTTTGCGCGAACCTTTAAAGTACGCCTATCGTGTTAATGTAATATCAAAATTACACGCGAAATTTTATTTTGGTGCAGAGGATAGGCCCTACGTTCCTATTATTAGGTTAGCGTGACAGTACTATCAGACATCATTGGTCACGTAAACCAGTGACAACTTTGCGGGAAAGACACCAAGTACTAAAGATAATATTTTTCGGACACATTTTCATGCCGGACAGTATCTCATGCCACACGCCAAACCGGTTTGCATCGTTATCGGTCGCTGTCTAATTTTCCATATTGTCTTGTGATCATATGCCTACCCACGCAGGGACAGTCTATATTAAACCTGGGATTTGGTATTTGCGCGTTTTACTGGAATCGCTGCGTGGCTGGTGACTGTTTTCTCAGAAGTTTACTTCACTGCGGTATGTTCATAATAGGTTTCGCATTTATATTTTATTATTATATTTTTAATTAGGCCTATCTTTTCAGTTCCTCCAATACCTTACTTTTAAATAGGCCTACTGACGGAGAAGTTCCCTTCTTCTCGAAGCTAGTTTCCCGGGTTAGGAAAGGTACTGATCAGTGATGGGCAATAGTTAACTAAAAAGTTGCTAACTTTAAGTTAAACTAAAAATTTTAGTTAAGGATGAAGTTTAACTAGAGAAAAATAGTTTAGTTAAAACCATAGTTTAACTAATAATATTGTGAACTGAGTTTTGTGTACAGTTTTGCAGTGCGATATATTTAGCGTATATATTTAGTACGCTTACTTTAGTTTCACGTGTATATGTATATATGATAGATGTATAACGTATAGTCTTAGTGACACGCGCGGCCGGCCAATCTCGGCAGCGGCGCGCTATATGTATATTATTAGAGTTCGCTATGGCGCACAGAAGACAGGTGTGTCAAGAGGCGCGAAGAATTATGCTGACTAGAGAAGTTTGAATTCGAGTGTGTTCGCTGTAGTAGTGTGGCTGACTAGTTGAGTTGTAATCGAATTGAGTTCTGTCTGTTTGTTTGACATTAAACTGAAAAGATATTAAACTGTGTTGCTGATTAATTCAGGTTATACTTATACGTAGAATTAGTGTTCAAAAGGTGAACGTTAAATAGGCGTTAAGTACGAAGAGAACAAGGATTTAATCAGAAGGATTGTCAACGGAAGGATTGGGTTGACATTATTGGTGGCAGTGACGGTGTGGATAAGAACTCACGGTGGATAAGAACTCACGGTGGATAAGAACTCACGGTGGATAAATACTCACGGTGGATAAATACTCACGGTGGATATAAACTCACAGTGGATTAAAATTCACGTTATCACCTCTTTCGGCGGATAAAAGAATCTACGACGGTGATTGAAGAATTTACAACGGTGTTAGAAGAATCTACGACGGTGATAGAAGAATCTACGCGTTGTTGCTGTGTGACGAATCTACGATATCAACGACGGTGGAACACGAGAAACGGTATAAAAATTTCGTTGTTTTCCACGAACAAATATAAAAGAAATCCCGTTTGTTTATCGATTCACACACCAAGAAAAACCGTGACTTCTTTGAAAAGAGAAATCACCAAAGTAAACAAGTAAGATGGAGAAATTAAGTGCTGAAAGACAAGCAGATATTAAGAAGATGTCTACGGAAAGGCTGAAACAGCGTTTGTTGAAAGCCGGTTTTAAAGAAGAACAATTAGAAGGTATGTCACGTGGTGACATGATGCAGGAACTCGCCGATGTGTGGGTTAAAGAAGAAGTCGAAGAAGAAGGTGCAGTTGGCGGTGCCGTAGAAAAGGCTATTGGAAAACCTCCTGCGCCTATGTCTATGGAGATGTTGATGCAGTGGATGATGATGACTAGGCAGGAAGAGAAAGATAGAGAGGAGAAACGGAGACAGGAAGAGAAAGAAAGGGAGGAGAAACGGAGACAAGAAGAGAAAGAGCTAAGACAGGAAGAATTACGTCTTCAGAGAGAGAAAGAAGAGAAAGAATTGCGCTTGCAGCGAGAGAAAGAAGAGAAAGTGGAAATTGCAAGGCAAGAAGAATTGCGCTTGCAGAGAGAGAAAGAAGAGAAAGCGGAACTTGCAAGGCAAGAGGAATTGCGCCTGCAGAGAGAGAGAGAAGATAAAGCAGAACAAGTGCGTAAGGCAGAACTGGAATTGCAAAAGCATCAGTTTGAGATTCAATTAGAACAGTTGAAAAGAGATAGAGAAGATGCTGAAAGAAGAAGACTGGAGCAGATGATTGAATTTGAAAGAGCTAGAAAAAGTGATGAAGAGGTTCGTCAGCAACAGATTGAAGCAAAGAGAATGCGTGAAGAAGAAAAAGAAAAAGCGCGAACGTTAGAGTTGGAACGTGCAGAACAGATCAGACAAGAAGAACTCAAATTTCAGAAAGAAAGTTTGGAAAAGGCAGAGGCAGAAAGACAGGAACGTCTGAAACTGGAAAAATCAAAATTGACATTGAAAGAAACACAAATGAGAGAAGAACGGGAAGCAGAAAGAAGGAAACAGCAAGAAAGTGAAACTTTGGTGTCAAAAATTAAGAAAATAGGTGATGCAATGAAGCATGTATTGCCTCAAATGCCAACTGATATGATGGAGGTGCCATTATATTTTGAAACAGTCGAGAACGCGTTTCGTAGTTTTGCTGTGGAAAAGCCGTTTTGGGTTAAATTATTACTACCATTGATGACGCCGAAAGCTCGAACCGTTCTGAATAGATTGTCATACGATGATCTAGACAATTATGATAGAGTCAAGCAGCACTTATTAAAAGAATTTAAATTGACCTCGAGAGAATACAGAGCCAGATTTGTGGATGCTAAGAAGACAACAGAAGAGACTTATACGATGTTTACGGCAAGACTGAAGAACTTGCTAAACTATTACGTGAGAAGTCGAAACGTGAACAGAGAGTATGATACGCTCTTTGATTTGCTGGTAGCGGATAAGCTGAAAGAATGTTTACCGCCAGGTCCACTACAGTTTGTATTGTCGAAGGAAGGAACTGACTGTCTCCAAGCTAGTGCAGTGGCAGACCTAGCAGACATTCATGTAAACAATCGAATTGGGTTTGCATTTCCAAATATAAACAGTTATCCTTCTCAACGTTCCGTAAACCAAAGCCAGAGTGGAAAGTGGAAAAGTAATCCAGGAACAGGGAATCAGTTCAAAGGTAAAGAAGTCAAGGCTAGTGTCCCTGTACCCAATGAGACCAGAGACGTGACGTTTGGTCGTCAGGGATTTAACAAATCGTCAGCGCCGTTTGCCAAGAGGGAAGGCAACACATCGTTTACGCAGTATAAGAGATATGAAGGAAATGAACAACGAGGTATGGTGGTGAAGCGTTGTCACAACTGTGGTTCAGACAAACATTTGGTTAAATTTTGTCCAGTTCCAGTGGCAGCAGCTAGTTCTAGCAGAAATCAAGAACACACAAGGGTGAATTTGATTCAAGTGGTTAGTGATACAGGTAATCAAACCACGGGTCAAGAAAACCAAGAGACTGAAGTAAAGTCAGTAATGAAATGTGGTATTCAAAAAGAAATTCTATTGGATGCTGAAATTCAGAGAGAAGTCATAGGAAAAGATGACAGTCGAATATTGAAGAAATCGTTCTTGCAATATGTCGAGGTTGAAATTCGTGCAGTAGACGGTAAAGAGCCAGTGAAAGTCAAAGCACTGAGCGACTCGGGAGCAGAAATTCCGGTGATTAGTGAAGAATTACTGGAAGGCATGAAGGTGGAACAAATTGGAAAAGTAAACTTGCAATGTGTGGCAGGAGATGCCATTCCTGCGAAGTTAGTAAAAGTTGATGTTAGACTGTGTGGTAGTGACGTGGAAGAAGAGGGATTTCCGCGTAAAATCCAGTGTTCACTTACACCTTATGTCACCTTGATGTGTGCTAGTATTGCAAAGATGGGCAGTACAGAAAGATTCTTGTTGCATCCAGAGATAATTGCCGAATTAAAAGCCGTACCACAGATGAAAGTTAAAACGATACAAGGAAATGTGAGTGTACAAGCAAATGTAATGACGAGAGCGCAGAGTCGGAAACAGGAAATGGTAGATGTTGATGAGAAGAGTGAAACTGAAAGTTCAAGTGATGAGGAAAACGAAAGTAATGAGCAACGAAGCTTATCGCGAGATGGTGTAATAGCAGAGATGAACGAGCAAGAGATGGCTGCATGCGAGAATGGCACATTAAATGAAACTGAAGAAGACAATGAATGTGATGTGGGGATAGGAGACTTGTATAGAGATGAAGAGATGGATGAAGAACAAAAGGTGCAGATTGCCGATTCGAAGAAGTTCGAAGAGCAACAGAGAAAGGATGAATCGTTGAAGCCGTGGTGGAAGTTAGCACAAGAGAAAGAATCTGAATTCTGTGTGATCAACGGTTTATTGCATAAGAAATATCAGATATTAGACCAGACGATATATCAACTAGTGTTACCAAAAGAGAGACGAATTAAAGTGATGGAGTTGGCACATGAGTCGGTATTTGGAGGACATCTAGGAGAAGAGAAAACAAGAGAACGAATAAAATTATCTTTTGTATGGCCAAAGATGAGAAGAGACATTGTGAAATTTTGTAAGTCTTGTGAGAAATGTCAACTAAAGGCAAGGAGTTTGGTGATGGATAGAGTACCTATCACTCCGGTCTCAAGAGAAGAGGTCGCCTTCAAGAGAATGACGATAGACCTCGTTGGCCCGATCGATCCGGTATCTGCTGCAGGTCACAAGTATTGTTTATGCATTGTGGACTCGTGCACCAGATGGCCTACAATCTTCTTATTGAAATCGCTGACAGCGAAGGCTGTGTGTGAAGCGTTGACGGAACTGTTCATGAACGTTGGTGTACCGTCAGTGATTACAAGTGACCAAGGAACGAACTTCACAGCCAGTTTGACAAGAGAATTTCTCAATTTAATGGGCTGTAGTCCAAGATTCGACACACCAGGACACCCAGAGGCTGCTGGATTAGTAGAAAGATGGAATCAGACATTTAAAAAGATGATCCATCATGTGATAATAGACAACCCGAGGAAATGGCATAAGATAATTCCTTTCACAGTGTGGGCATTACGAGAAGTGCCGAATGCAACTACTGGAGTATCACCATATATGCTTGTCTATGGGAAAATTCCGAGAGGACCATTGGCAATATTAAAAGAGAGTTGGACTAGAGAAATAAACTTACCACCTCACGTTGGAGTTAAACCAGAAAAGTATTTGAAAGAACTCAAAGAAAATATGGAGAAAGCATTATTGTTTGCAGAATCTTACTCTCGAGAAAAGCAATTACAATACACGAATCAGTATAACAAGAGAGCAAAGCACAAAGAATTTGAAGCTGGTGAGAAAGTCATTGTTTTGTATCCAACGTCAACAAACAAACTTATTTCTCGATGGCATGGTCCATGTACGATCATACATCGAAGATCAAAGTACTCTTATTTAGTCGATATGGGTGAAAATGGTCGAAGAATAATTCACGCCAACAAGATCAGAAAATATGTAACTCGAGCATTAAGTTGTGGTCTAATCGTTGAAGAAGATGAAGATTTTGGTTCAGTGGTTGAATTACCAATGAGGAATGAGGTTCAAGATGACAAGAATTCACTTAACCTCGATCCTGAACAAATTAGCCATTTGACAGTAACTCAGCAAGAACAGTTGTTGAAAGTCTTGAACAAATACTGTGACAGATTTTCAGAAAAACCCGGATTATGTACATTGGTCGAACACGAAATTGAACTAAAACCAGGATTTCATGAAAAGGAATTTGCAGCGTATCGAATTCCTTTGATTTATCGAGCAGAAGTGGAACGTCAGATCAAAGAAATGTTAAAAACAAACATTATCAAACCATCATCGAGCAGAATGGCAAGCCCTTTGGTTATTGTTAAAAAGAAAGACGGATCTTTGAGACTTGCCTGTGACTACAGATACATTAACTCATTCACAGTGGATTGTAAATATCCGATGCCGATTGTCAGAGACGTTTTAAACAAAGTTGGAAAGTCTAATGTGATTTCTATTTTGGACTGTCGAAGTGCTTATTGGACTTGTCCTGTAAAACAATCTGATCAATGGAAGACAGCTTTTGTAACACATAATGGACTGTATGAATTTACTCGTGTTCCTTTTGGAATGATAAATTCAGGCCGAACTTTTGTTAAGGCGATAAATTTAGTTTTACAGCCTATAAGTGACTTTGCAGAACCGTATGTTGATGACATTGCTGTGCATTCTGACAGTTGGAAAGTTCACTTGCAGCATCTAGATGCATTTTTGATGCAAATGAGATTGCATAACGTTACTTTGAATTTGAAAAAATGCATATTTGGTAAGAGTGAGGTAAGGTTTATCGGTCATGTGGTTGGGTCTGGTAAGATAAAGATGAATCCAGACAGAATTGAAAGTTTGACTAATTTGAAGATCCCTGAAACTAAGAAGCAAGTTAAGCAACTGCTTGGATTTTTTAATTATTACAGACAGTTTATTAAGGACTTTGCACAGATTGCGAAACCTTTATCTGATTTAACTAGTAAACGTGTTTCTGATAAGATTGATTGGACTGTTGAACATCAGCAAGCATTTGATTTACTTAAAGAGGCTGTGCGATCCAAAGTAGTGTTATATGTTTTTGAAGTGGGAAAACCATTCAATTTGTACTGCGATAGTAGTGACTTTGCAGTCGGTGCTGTTTTAACACAGATGGACGACAAGGGAATAGAACGCCCTGTGTCATTTATCAGTCAGAAATTAACTGATACCCAGAAGAGATGGGCTACTGTGGAAAAGGAAGCCTATGCTATTGTTTGGGCTTTAAACAAGTTAAAAGAAATTATAATTGGATCGAAAATTTTCATTTTTACTGATCACAATCCTCTTACATACTTGACTGAGTCAATGTCTAAGTCTGCTAAACTTGTGCGTTGGGCGTTAGCCTTACAAACTTTCGATGTTGAGGTGAAGTACAAGAAGGGCAGATTGAATGTTATTGCTGATTGTTTGTCAAGGTTATAAGTAATCGTAAGACTGTTCATTAATTAGTTAGATATATATATATATTTGTTTCATGTATTTTGGTAATTTCGCAAATTTTGAAATTTAATTTGCTCAATTCCAGAAAAAGGAAGGAGGTAATGTGAACTGAGTTTTGTGTACAGTTTTGCAGTGCGAGATATTTAGCGTATATATTTAGTACGCTTACTTTAGTTTCACGTGTATATGTATATATGATAGATGTATAACGTATAGTCTTAGTGACACGCGCGGCCGGCCAATCTCGGCAGCGGCGCGCTATATGTATATTATTAGAGTTCGCTATGGCGCACAGAAGACAGGTGTGTCAAGAGGCGCGAAGAATTATGCTGACTAGAGAAGTTTGAATTCGAGTGTGTTCGCTGTAGTAGTGTGGCTGACTAGTTGAGTTGTAATCGAATTGAGTTCTGTCTGTTTGTTTGATATTAAACTGAAAAGATATTAAACTGTGTTGCTGATTAATTCAGGTTATACTTATACGTAGAATTAGTGTTCAAAAGGTGAACGTTAAATAGGCGTTAAGTACGAAGAGAACAAGGATTTAATCAGAAGGATTGTCAACGGAAGGATTGGGTTGACAAATATTATTTTGTAGTTGCTAACTAAAAAGTTTAACTAAACTCGGCAACTACACAGGGCCACTGACAGAAATTGCGGGCACCTAGGCAGAGCAGTCACGGGCCCCTAAACTATCATTATGCTTTATGAGAAAAGTTGATCGCGGTCCCGGCCCGGGCCCTTAATACTCGCCGGAAAATCTCGGGCCCCTGGGCATTTGCCCCCTCCCCCTCTCGGCGGGCTTGCAACTACGCAACTATTTTCCGCAATGAACGTATATATGTATGCATGCATACATATATACATACATACATGTATACATACATTCATGCATACATACATGTATACATACATACATGCATACATACATACGTGCAGCCTACTTTTAAGAGCACTCGGGGGGAAAAGTCCGGGGAATTGTCCTAAGGGGGAAATGTCAAGGGGGGAAATGTCGGGGGAATTGCGGATACCATTCTTTATATGATTTGACTGTAGCAAACATTTGAATTAAAGGCTAGGCCCTACATCAGTAAAAATAAATAGTTTATTAGTCAATTCTTGCTTCACTGAGGTAAAACTGAAAGAAGACAAAAGGAAGTGTAAGTGCAAATGTCCATTTTGTGCGAATAAAAGGATATCTGGAAATATTACGTCTACAACCAACTTTCTGAACCACATCAAGGTCTGACGAAACACTTGATCACCTGTTCTTTAAGTTCTTACGATCCAGATACAAATTTGACAGTCACTGGTCTTGCTGTTGCTGATCGATATTGTCACGAGTACATGGGCGGCGATCCCGGGGTTCGAGGAGGACAAAAAACCCACCTTAAGAGTGGGGGACACACCATACATCCCCCACACATTTTGAAGAAACACCCAAAATAGGGTCAACAGCTTTTTCACGCGTGAGCGGGAAAAATTTTTTACATCTTTTTTTGACCAGATCAGTTCTAAATTCCCCCCACCCCCATCTGTCAAAAAAGATCGCCGCCAGTGCACGAGTAACTGGTTTTATTACCCAAGTCAAGTGAACTGCATTGCATTGCATGATGCATCATCGTTTGCATTAGCAACTGTCTTAATTTTTTCTGGTAGAACTGTAGCAGGACATTACATAGTACTTACACATTACATAGTTTGAAAGTGAAATTGTCATTGACGCTCTGCATTATTACAGTTCACTTAACCTCTGTTATTATGAAAATGTTTGTCACAAAAAGTAGGAAAAAAGTTGGAAAAAGTTTAACTAAATATTTTTAGTTTAGTTAACTTATCTCCTAAATCAGTTGCCAACTTTAGTTACACTATTTTATTTTAGTTGAAAAATAGTTTAAGTTTAAATAAAAAACTTAGTTAGTGCCGCGCCATCACTGGTAGTGACTCATCGGGTTAATCTCGGATACGTCACATAATTAGACGACTTAGCCTAGTCAAACTTCTATAGAAGCATATGGCTGTAGACATAGGCGTAGCTACATGGAGGCAAGAGGTGGCATTTGCCTCCTCTTGGTTTTGTGGATTTTAAAATTTTCCATGGGTTATAGTCCTGCGTCCTCAAGTACACCCCAATTTTTGTCATTTCTGTTGCGAAAAAAGTTGATGACTTTTTTTAGTCATTAACACATTCGAAGAGCGAAATTCTGAAATTCTCAGAAGTTTTTGCGACCGCCCTTCGGGCGCTGACAAATTTGCCTCCTCTTGAATTGAAGTTTGGCTACGCCTCTGGCTGTAGACGAGGGTATACGCGGATAGACAGCGTGTACTAACCTATACTCACCTCACAAAATATTTTTAGTACTTGTCGCGCAGCTCCGTCGGCGTCGCCGACGACCTTGCACCAGTGGTTGAATTGGTCATCCAGAGGTGGCGGATCTCCAAATTTTGTATAGCACAAACATAAGTCTTTCTGGCTAATCTATAACTATATAATATTCGCTTTTCGCTATTCTGATCAAACTAAAATGCATGAGATATGATGCGTCGGCCTATTATCGATTACTGCAACCAAAAATATATTTATACGACGGGTCTCCAATTTTAGGTGATGGGTCTCCACCTTTAGGTGGCGGACCTCATAGATCAGGTGGCGGATCTCAAATCAAAGGTGCCGGATCTGAGATCCGATGGGATCCGGCTGAAATTAACCATTGCCCTGCGCATCGCTGTGGAGTAGTACCCGGAGTCAGTCGCTAAGGAGTTACCGACTGACTTGATGAGTTAGCGACTGACTTAGCGACTCAGTCGACTAAGTCGCATGCTTATCGACTGACTAAGTCGCTTAGACTTATCGACTGACTTAGCGACTTGCTATCGACTTCTCAGCTAATCAGGTATGTCTATTGGACATACCTGATTACCTAACAATACAATGCATTTCACCGCATACTGTACTGATTGTGCATCATTTCCGTGGGCAAACGATTATTTAGATGGGACCCACATGGGCTCTATACGGTCCAATATGGAAATATGGGCTCCGCTCTATGTGAGCACGCTGACAGAGGACAGACCGATGACTGTAAAAATTAATGTTAATGTGAATTCGTGAAATTGAGCGGTTGATAAATCGAATGAAGCGGAGGATTTATAGCACTACCCGATCTTACTGCCAACCAGCTGCTGATGCGTGCCTCTTTCAGGCAGTAGCAGAGAACGGGAATCATGTAGGCCTACTCCGGCATTTGTTCCCAGTGTGAGAATTGTAGACTGGGGAGTTTAGACTTTGATCCATGTGAAGTTGAATATTTTATTCGTATTTTCTAAAAATTTTAAAGCAGCCGATTTCAACGCTAGCAGTTTTGTAAGTCAAACTCGAATCAAAATCAATTTTGTTGTTGAGAAAATTCAAAAATGCATACATGATACAACATAGAAATTTCTTCTCCTTGTCAGAGACTCAGAGTCAAGTTATGCTAACTCATACCAGCACAACTGAGGGGGTTGGAAACGACCCCTGGGTGTGCAATGAAGACAAGTGGGGTCCTAAGAAAGACTAGGGGGCTTGAACCCCCAACCTCCCGGCAATTCTCACCCTGATTACCCCTCTTCGTAATCATCAACACCATCTTCGTAAAAGGATGCATTAATTCACTCTACAAAAAAAGACAACAACCATATCTCCCGTTTTCATTATAAGAACTCTTACTAACAGAGCAAACTCTCTTATAATGTAGCCTATCAAGTAGCGACACGTCAGCTTGTTTTCCTCAACAAACGAATATTGTATTGAATTGCATTGTAAGTGTTGCTCATGTCCTGCTGCTGATGTCTTCGTCAAATCGAAACTTGGAAACCGCGATTAAAAACAGGCTAAATATTAAGAATATTAAGTGAACGAAGTCGCTAGCAGTCGATAGCTTAGCGACTGGTTTCGACTTGAAGGCTTAACGGCGGCGGCGGATGGCAGCGGCGCCGGGGACTACTGTGGAGTCCTGACCGTAGGCCAGTTAGAATTATCCCTATATTTGGCTAGACTGAGATCGGAAGAGGGCGCCGGCTGTAATCTTGATATAATATGATCTACCAGGCTGATGGTCGAGTGGATCGGCGCGGCTACTGGATAGGCAGCAGCCCCAACATCGTGTTTGACTCAACAGCGAATTTAGTAATGAAAGGGCGCTGACTTGAGGCGCTCTAAGCGTGATATCAATCCTACTTGGCAATCTAAGAGTTTCTTCAACATAGCACTCTATCGTTCCGAGGCTTGCTCTTGAGCAACACTCATTCTTTCCAGCATAACACTCTGCCGTTTCGAAGCTTGCTCTTGAGCAACACTCATTCTTTCCAGCACAACACTCCACCGTTCCGAGGCTTGCTCTTGAGCAACACTCATTCTTTTCAGCATTTGCTCCACTACTGAACCTGAACCAGACAGGTATTCAAGATCGTTGTGCTCCAACTAGTCATACCGACATTGAAATAATTATATAAGGAGTTTCCATGCAGTCCTGTGTATCAAAGTGGTTTCATGACATTTCGCCCTGACAGTGCTAAATTTTTGTCTGAACTGCTAGCCGACGTGCCAATATTTCAATTAATGAATCTTCTAATACTATTTCATCAACAGAATGCCTGCTTCACTTCTTATCCCGATATTAAATATGATTTCAATCGCCACATCCAATGTTTTACTCATTGAAGTATACAAATACATTTCCATCTGCAAATGTAATTCTTCGTCCATTATGTTTCTAAATGTAATTAACCCAGTGCTAGTAACTTAATTCGCTCAATTCTGAACCATATGTCCGTCTTGTTGCCTTAGACTTTTTAAGGCTCTTGACACTGTCAGACACTCTTACCTGGCCGACCAACTGGCCCTCCTACCCATCCCCATCAATATTCATAATTGGATCTTTTCCCTCCTTAGTAATCGTATTAGACGGGGCTTCGGGTAGGTACATACCTTATACCCCGTGATCGATCGAGTCAGTCGATCAAGTCGATCGAAACTCGGCCAAGTCGAGTCGGTCGAAAAATCTTCGACTCGATCGACTTGCAAGTCGAGTCGATCATATGTTTTGACAAGTCGAGTCGATCGTTGTTTCCTCGACTTGACTCGACTTTTAAATATTTTCTTACTATTTTTGCTACTACTTCAGAAAATGACTCACATGATGTGATGACGTAATGCTTTGTAAACACACAACTACCGTATTAACCTGATTTTAAGTGCAGTGCATACTATGTGCTTCTTGGTGATTTCGTACAGATACTTCGTCACAGTTTTGCGGTGAAAATGGAAAGATTAAGATGCGTTAAAAATGCGCTAGTTTCAGGAAATTTCAGCTCTGTAGTCAGCATGATGTAAAAATAGTTGTTATTTTACATCATGGTAGTCAGTAACGACGATCTCAAAACTTTCGAATGTCTGTATGTTAGGACGAGACTGAATGCTTCGACTTTGGCCAAGAGCAGTGGCTCGGAGTGTTTAATAGTTGCGTGAGCTAACCTCAGGCAAAGTACAGACCTAAGATGGATAGAATTATATATTATATCCAATATAACCAATAAGAATATTTTGTCATATTTTACAATCAGTGGAAAAGTTTATTATACTAGGCATAGTGCTCGGTAGTCTAGTGATTAGCGCGCTGGACTGTCAATCGAGAGGTCGGGGGTTCAAATCCCCGCCAGGGCAGAAATTTGGTTCGAGATTTCTGTTCCACTTGCACCCCCTAGCCAACTCAGCTATGATGAGTACAGTGACCGTACACTGTCAGTGGGAAGATGAGACGGAGAGGGAGAGGACTGGCCACCCGCCCTCATATGCCGAGGCTAAAAAAATGAAGTCGCTAACACTTCATACCCATGGCTGCCTCAGGGCTAGCTTAAGGGACTGCTCTTCCTCTTCTATATATTCATGAAATGAAACGCGTCTATAGCACAATAAGTCCATTTATACTACTTTAGCAAGCATCAAATACAAGCGCCAGCCAAAAGTTGTGTGAGCATGCTTATGCCTCGGCGCTACAGAGCCAAAACTTGTATGAGAATTGGCACCTTTGGCGCCATGGCTCCCGGGCCTCTGGCCCAGAGATACAGTCCAAGTCGACAAAGTCGACCAAGTCGATCGTTTATTTGCCAAGTCGATCGAGTCGACGAGAGGTCGACTAGTCGACAAAGTCGATCGAGTCGATCGTCGGCCGAGCCAAGTCGATCGTAGCAGTTCGACTCGATCGATCACGGGGTATAACATACCTCCCTCGCATTCCAATCGGCCTCGTCGTCTAGAAAAGGCGTGACCCGGTGAGGACCGGAACCAGTTGCTAATTGGTCCCTTGGATGTGACCCTCCCGGATCACCATTCGAGACAGATGAGAGAATTACATGCTGCCTATTAGTCAGCTTGGTTGACTGACCTAAGGGCACAGGCATTTCAAATCGGGTTCGGCGTTCAATAAGTCCCTGGCTCCTACGAGGTAGATAGATACTCCTAAGGAGATTCTCATTTAACAGGTTCTCACCCGTCCTCCTTAGGCTAAGATGTTGGCTCGAGTGAAGGCTGAGCAGCGGTCTGCTGCTGATGATCTGAGAAACATCATCTGGGTCCGGATTCTGCCCTCCAGGAGTCCAGGACTAATATTTCTTTCTATCGTCCCCACTCTATTATTGATTCCTACCATGGACGCTGATAAGCTAGATTGTTGTTGGCCCAAAACACGTAACTGCCCACTCACCGATTGCTGTTGTGAGCTTAACGATTGCTGTTGTGAGCTTAACGATTGCAAAGTGGTCGATATTTGCTCCAAGGCCCTATTTATCTGTACCATGGCCTCCGGGTCACGACGTGGACTGGGTTAAATGGGACTGCTTATCCGTAGTTAGGCTAGAACTATCTCCGTCATCATCATCTTGGTGACGGCTTGATGTGGCTGTCGACATCGCAAGAATCGAGTAAAGAACTCATAACAATTATAGTAGATGCGGTTATATTTAAATTTATGCGTAGTACCTTACTCGTCGGATTGTTCGTTATATAACTTTCTTATTCTATACGGAAAGTTCTGTTCTCGACCAGTTATCTACGTTTTGAGAAAGTTTCCCCACTTTGATTTAGAATTTAGAATATGATTATCTTTCTGTCTACTTAAATTATTCAATGATAAACCTGAAAATCGTAATAGCGGCTTCAGTATGGCTTAGACGGCACACGTCTCCAATTAACTATTAATCGACGACAGACTCCATGTTATGGGAGTGCTGGAGGGAGGTGTCGAGTGAGAGCGCTGCTAATTAGGATAACAATCATTAACCGTTAACGCCTGCTCAGCGATCATGATTCGTAGTCGATATCGGGTATTTAACGAGCGGCAGGCGGAAGGAGAGGCGGGTGATTAGGTACGGCGGCGGTCACAGGAGCTTCCGATCGCTATGACGTCATTTCCGGTCGATAAGGGGTTCCTTTTTATCGCGTAGACAAAAGTCGGCACGGTGGAGGAGGATGGCCGTAGGTTGAGTTTAACGCTGGATAAGCGTCTTGTAGACGGAACGCTGTGCTTCCGCTTGCGGGACGCACTTCCGGTCGGAGTCTGATGAATCGGAAGATGAGGAGGATGAAGAGGATAAAGATGATGAGGATGTTCGAGTGTTTCTTCCTCTCTAGAGGAGGAAGCGGAGGATGAGGATAAAGGATCACAATTCTTCTTCTCTTCCGGAGGAAACGGAGGATGAGGATGACGATGATCGCAATTCTTCCTCTCTTCAGGAGGAAGCGGAGGAAGAGGATTCGGCGCGTAGCAGCGTCTGGTACGGAGGATGAGGATGATGAGGATCGCAATTCTTCAGGAGGAAGCGGAGGAAGAGGATTTCGGCGCGTAGCAGCGTATGGGACGGAGGATGAGGAGGATGAGGATCTCGGAGCGTTTCTTCCTCTCTCCAGGAGGAAACGGAGGATGAGGATGATGATGATCGCAATTCTTCCTCTCTTCAAGAGGAAGCGGAGGACGAGGATTTCGGCGCGTAGCAGCGTATGGGACGGAGGATGAGGACTTCGGAGCGTTTCTTCCTCTCTCCAGGAGGAAGCGGAGGATGAGGATGACGAGGATCGCAATTCTTCCTCTCTTCAGGAGGAAGCGGAGGAAGAGGATTTCGGCGCGTAGCAGCGTCTGGTACGGAGGATGAGGATGATGAGGATCGCAATTCTTCCTCTCTTCAGGAGGAAGCGGAGGAAGAGGATTTCGGCGCGTAGTAGCGTCAGGAAGAAGGCGTCGGATGTGTCAGACGAATGCAGGTCGCAGTGTCTGGGTCGGAGCCTTTGTCTGGCATTTGCAGGTCATACTGTCGAGTTGGCGGCTGATTCCGGAGTTGGGTGTATACCGGATGCAGGCGACTTCTTCAGCTCCCGAGGTGGTGATCCAACTAATTTATTTTCCTTAAAACCTAAGTTTTTATGTACTTTTCATTCTATAGCTCACACAAGCAGAGTCCACTGTCACCAATCTATTTAGGTAGCGCTAGCACTACGTTTGGACTCGTCCTGTTTGAGGCTTGTGATTGGTTGAGAAGTTATGCTGGTCTTAGCTGTCCGTCTTCGGGTTCGAAATAAAAAGTCAAGAGTCTGATTGGTTGAAGGCGGTGAAACGGATCCACCTTCCTTCTGAATAACTGAACTTTGCTGCAGGTGCCTCGCGTGGCTGTTAACTGAGGGGTCTAATTTTTTTTAAATGAAGTGCACCTTTTTAAGGTTGATTATATTATTAACTAATTAGGCCTAGTGGGAATGGTATACATTTCCACAATCGCAGCCATTGCACTAAGTTCCATGGTATCACATCGTCCCTGACCAGAATTCATACAGGTATCATACCTGGATTAAGATTTTAGTAATCTTAGTCCCAGATCATACCGGGCTCCGGCATGGGTCCTACCAATTTTGTTGTAGCCATTTCTGGTTTAAAACTTCTCTACCACTTCAAATATGCAGATGACTGCTATCTTCTCAGACTGGCTTCTAATATCTCCACCACTGTTGCAGAACTTGATCACACAAATACCTGGGCCCAGAGATGCAATCTTCATCTTAACCATTCTAAATCCAGCGACATTATCTTCACCAAGCCCTAGACTACATCCTTAAATCCTGTCCACCACCTATATGTGGAATCTCAAGGGTATCTTCATTAAAAAAATAATATAAATTATATAAGGCATTGAGATAACCGATAAGTTTGGATTCCCTCCTTATGTCCAAAAACTGAGCATAATTTGAAGGCTAAACAATCCCTTTACGCTCATCGTATATCTTGATTTCACATGGGCTCTCGGGCCCAGGCTTCATGACGTGATACGGGCCACCACTGTCAACCGTACGTATGCTATACTGTTCCCAGGTATGGTTAGGCTTTGCTAACAACACAGTATAAATAATAACACAGTACGTCGACTCCCGGCCGATGCAGATGTCAGAATGTGTGACCGACCGCCATTTTGAAACTGAGTCGCTTACACGCCGATACACCGGAACCCATCACATCAAGTATTTTTAAACGTTACAAGAACATTGAGGACTACACGCCGATACACCGGAATCCATCACACAAAATATTTTTTAAACGTTACAACAACATTGAGGACTTCATTAGAATTAACAATATTATTTTTAACGTTAATTTCAACTTAAATCTATAATTCAAAAGCTCAGTTTCAAAATGGCGTCATCCCAAAAACTAGTCAACAGGCAGCGATGGGAGTCGACGTACTGTGTAATTATTTATACTGTACTGTGCTATACGATAGCGCATTGGATAACATCTGGTGTAGAGTGAGAGGTACAGAGATCGAGTCCCATAGGTGGACATGCTTTGTAGGCTGCCATTTGCGCCGTGTATTGCAGGCTGTCTGTTCTGTTAACTTTTGAGGAACTCTGCAAAAAAGCTGATCGTGTTCTCTTTAATGACATTCTTAAAAACCCTAGTCACCTCCTCCATGACCTTATATACCTCCCGTTCTAAAGACCGGGTATGATTTACGCCCACGTTCTCGTAATCTAGCTGGTTCTCCCTAGATTTGACTCCCTAAGTTACCCGACGAGGTTTCCTGGGTAGGATGCTGTACAGTTACGCTCTGTTGCTATTATTTCATTTATGATCTAACGTTATTATTACTGTTCAATTTTTCTTTCCTCTTTGTGTAATATTGTATGTAAAGCGCTGTGCGTTTGTTAGGGTTTATTAAAGAATATACGTACTTCGTTATTTAGTAAACAAGATGTATTTTTCCTGTTCGCCAGAGGGCCAAATAATTAGTTTCCAGTCCTTTAGTTCATTTCACAATATAAGAAATACATCGTGGTTCATATAATTATTAGTCTTTGATTCCTTGCAGCTTAAATAGGTTCTTGCGTAATTAGAGAGACCATCAATGAAACTCGTATAACAACATATCCGGTAAATTTGTGCAACTGAATTTCTAGGCAGGCCTATAAGTAATAATTATTGTGTACGTACGTTTTCTGTTCTCAGGATTCCAAACTTTGAGTATTTCGGTAGGTTTATGCTCGGTGCTGTTGTGGTAAAGTTAGAGGCGAGTACACGGTACAGGTTAGTTTTCCGAAACGATGAGGGGATTAGATGGGTTTGGAGCAAAGTCGGTGGCAACCATATTGTTTATATAGGGAGGCACTCAGTCTTCGCAATTATCATTTCTTTTTTCAATAGATTTTAGCATAGCTGATGCATCAGAAATTGATGAATTCCGTTTTTTCAATAGCTTAAATTCTCACCATATCGTTTCCATATTTCAAAAATTTTCTTGTTTGGGAAAGGGGGTGCGGCCCGAATCCCCGAAACCCGAATCCCCGAAACGCATTTCGGCCGGATCGCCGAAATCGATTTTAGACTAAAATTACAAATAAACATGTGAATAGACAGTATATCGAGATACATCAAGACCACGCTAGGTCTGTGTCACGTATGAGTTTACAATTTAACTTTGAATAGTTTTCGGGAGTTCTGCCGCTTTCTATAACACTGTTTTCTGGAAATCGGGCTTTTGTATATTTTCAGCGTTTTCGGGGTTTCGGGGATTCGGGCTGACCCCCCAGCCACATCCCACAATGCAATGCGCTAGGTAAGTAAATAAAACGAACACTTGAAGTCAAATGCACACTTGAAGTAAAACGAACTTTAATTTGATTGAAAATTGATATATATGCATACATCTTAAGAAATGGTTTAATCCGTTAGATATAAACAAAATCATTCAGTTGTGTTTGTAATGTGTTCATTTTACTTACTTACTTAGCACATTGCATTGTGGGATGTTCCTGGTAGGTAGCATTTTTATATATATAATATAACGGATTAAACCATTTCTTAAGATTTTTATATATATAATATAACGGATTAAACCATTTCTTAAGATGTAAGCATATATTTTAATTTTCAATCTAATTAAAGTTCATTTTCGTTTGACTTCAAGTGTTCGACTAACTTACTTCGCGCATTACATTGTGGGATGTGGCTCGTAGGCAGCGGCGCTCTATTGGAGCGAAGTCGGTGGCAACCATATTGTTTATACAGTCTTCGCAATTACCCAATTTGGCATCAAAGCTGATAGGTCCAAAAAGCCTATAAGCTGTTTTGGTGATCATGTCCTAGTCCTGAATTTTAAAATCCAGCTTCCACTTGCTGGTATAGCTTTTGTGGTAAACCGTAGTTTACGTTGCTAAATTGATAGTGGTTGGAAATCCGAAGTTTACGTTGCTAAATTCCTTGACGTTAGGTCTATTACTGCGTATTAAACTTGTTTTGTAGTAAAACTAGAAGTTGGGTTATTGATGAAAATATTGCTGAAACTAGAAGCTGGATGATCGATGAACATATAACTGAAACTAGAAATTGGATGAGCGATGAAAATATTTCATATTAAAAGTCAAACTAGAAGTTTGACTGAGGACATGGCATTAATTTATCAACGTAAACTACAGGCCTGAAAACATGTTGAATTTAGCAACGTAAACTACGGTTTTACCGCTTTTTTAGTCGCACAAATACATAGGCTACACTGACCTTAACCCTAAGCCCTAACCGACCCTCATGACGCTTACCCTGACCCTAACCTACCCTCAGAATGCAAAGACACCCACCCAGATTACATAGGCAACCCGATTCGCTGTTCGCCACTATTTTTAATAGCACAGAAATGGGTAAATGCGAAGACTGAGTGCCTGTGCATATAAACAATATGGTTGCCACTGACTTTTCTCCAATAGAGTGCTGCTACCTACCAGCCACATCCCATAATGCAATTCACTAAGTAAGTAACAAACACGAACTTATATTACAAACAGAACTAAATGGACACCTTAACTGTTTGTATAATTATATAATGGATCACAAGAAGAATCATGCATATATATATTCCAAGAATATATACACATTTCTCAAGATGTTTGCATATATTATAATTTTCAAAGAAATCAAAGTTCATGTCACTTACTTACTTAACGAATTTCTTTAGGGAATGAGACTGGTAGCTAGAATGCAGTCAGTGGTGACCATGTTCTTTATATACACAGGCACTCGGTCTTCTCATTTACCCAGAATGTATAAGTACCTAGTTAACATTGCTTCATATAAAAAGATAGCCTTGGCAAAGATTCTTAGCCTAATTATGCTAGGCCAAGATGAACATATGCTAAATATGAATTTTATATTCAGTTTATTTAATATTAAAGTCTCCAGGAGCTGAGCCACTTGGCACTGGACAGAATAGAGTGGAGAGTGTCCGATGTCAGGAAGGCATCGGACACCTACAGGCGCTGAGCCCATGGTTATTGATCCTGATGATACTTTTTATGTGTATACAGATTTGAGATAAACCAATCTGAAGTTACTGGATATATCTTTCTGGATGCATTTTACAATGTTTTATGTTTGTCATATTTGTATAATCAGGTTTGGTGGAGCCTCAAAGACATGCCGAAGAAATTCAAAGGAGAGAATTCGAAGGCAGTGGAGGCGAGGGCTCGTAAGGCAACTCAGAAGGATGAGGAAGAACTGCGTAAACAGGAGCAGTTAGAGGATGAATACTGGAAGGACGATGACAAGCACCTACAAAAAAAGCTTCAGAGAAAGGTCTTGCATGCAATGATGGCTTCTTCTCCTGTCTTATTATATCTTACTAATATTACATATGATGTCTGATGGGTCTGTTTTACCGTCAGAACTGTGATTAGACTGCTGTTGCTAGGCTACCCAATGTCTTCAACAAACTCAGTATTGTGATGTGTCTCGGAAGCTGTGCGTATGTGTCAAATTATTATTGTATTTATTTATGTATATAGCCATTTATATAGCGCCTTACAAGAACCTCACGAAGGCGCTAAACGTAGCTACCTAACAGATTTAAACAGGCGTGAATTAAGAAATTTTGAAAATATTTCCTGAGCTGCATGCAGGGCAATGTAACGAATAGTTAATGGAAGACTGTTCCCGTCTGATGGTCCAATGCGTGAGATGGCACGTTGCGCCCGCATCGATGTATGGGAGTGCGGGACTATCAAGTCCCCACGAGCTGCATAACATAAGGACTGTGATGACCTGGCTGATTGGAGATGGGAATACAGAGTTGCCTGATGTACTCTGGGTCCGCACTGACCATCGATGTTCGTCCCATGAGGATTCGAAAGCGCAATTTAATATAACTGTCTACAAATGCTCAAATGACAGGAAGATTTCTGTTTTACTGCATAATGACTTACAAGTACTTAGCATGCACTAGATGAAGCTCATCTTAATTAGTTGCCTTTATCACATTAAGAGAGCTCTGAGCCTGTGCTTTAACAATGGCAATTTCGTAAATGCAGCATCTTCAGTGTTTGCTGGCTGCTATACATTCCTCACTGGCATTTGTTGATTGATAAACGTTATGCTGTCACCACAGATCATTAGAAATTAAATTTGTTTTATGTATCTTTACTGTGAGAGTGATTGACAGTGACTGTTGGCAGCATTCCATTCCTGCGTCACCACACAACCACCATCATCACCGATTACCACCGTAGCACCCTGCTGTCTCCTCGGCTGGACCTCCCCGGACTCTGACCTGGCACCGGAACGGACAAGGCAGACATGGCTATTGCAGACTTGATTTGATATATAGTGCCGGTGAATAAGCTGGTCTCCCTGACGTGGCTTTTGTGTGGCGCTAAGAAATTTCGGAGATTTACATTTACATTACATTTGTGTGCTCATACATTTGAACAGCTGTCTTCTCAGTACAGGTATTAATATCAGTCTCGGTGTATGTGACTGTGACACTTTGTTGTTCTCGGTTTTCTTCTAGGAAGACAAGGAGAAGAAGAAGACAGAGCAACTGGAGAGAAAAAAGGAAGCACAGAAGATACTCGATGAGGAGCAGGCTGCCATTGCATCGAAGCCTGGCAGCAAGGCAGCACCTCCCAAACTGACTCGAGCAGAAGCTGAAGTTCATCGACTCAATGTTGCTGAAGTGGACAAAGGTGAAATAGCTTGAAATATATATTTCACATAGTGCATAACAAATTCCAAAATATTTTTCTGTCCTTGAAGACCATGTCTTCTCAACTGTAGGTCATCAGTTTTCTTGGCTTCCTTAACAGTTTTTACTTGACAAATATGTTCAGAAAATAGTTGTAAAATTTCAGTAGTTCACATTCTCAATCAGGCAGTTAATAAGCAGGCATCAACTATCAGTGGACAAAGTCACAGATGAAGGGTCATGCAGCTAGTGACTTTCTGAATTACACTAGTCATCTGGCTGAGGACAAAGCTATCTGTTTCAGAACAACTTGCCAGTCGAAGTTGGTAGTTGTTAAAAGGACCTGAACTAAGTAACGAATAAACTGATGAATAATATGCCTTCTGTTTAACTACATCTATGCTTTATTTTTAACTCTTTCAGAAGTAATCAGCTGAGCGATAGGCATGATATATATTCTCACGTGAATTTTGTTGAATGAAGTTTTGAAACTGTATTCAATATAAGTAGTTCATGTTGTTCTGCTTAGGACATTTACAGGTTTCAGTATTTGTGTTCTCCTAGTATTTCATTCCGACATTAGTTGTAATTCTGCTTCCCATTTCAAATTCTGCATGGATTTCATTATAATGTTTCTATAATTGGGATCTGTAGCACTAAACTTTCATGATAAGAGAGATATGGAGTAACTGCATTTTGTGTAATAAACCAGACATAGAATCAATATGTCATATGTGTGCATCTGTCTTCCTGTGAGATTGGTAATTCAGTTGTCAAAAGATGCATCAAATGAGGTTGGCTGGATGGGCTTCACTCAAAAGACCCAAAATGTTTCTTTTTTTCTCTGTCATGTTCTTCTACAGTGTTTTCTGAGTATTCTTGTGTTGATTTTTCTTGTTTACAGCGGCAGTGGCTGCAACTGCTAAAGTCAACGTTCAAGAGCAAGAGCCTGAGATCGAAGAGAATGTCAACCGTATTGTGATTGAAGGTGATCATGCCCGCACTGTGGAGGAGGCACTCAGTGTACTGGGGTTAGCATACAAACGAATGATTCAAAATGTGACTAACCCTGGCAATTACTGTGTAACTTCGGGACATTGAGAGCTGTTCAGTATTTTGAACTTCCAGTTATATCGAACAACAGTCGATGTCCCCACTGCAATCAATGCAAACACATACAGACGAGACGCTGTTTTATTGAACTTGCATAATTTTTTTATGTAAAAGTGTTGCCCAATTGCGAAGGAATTATTCAGTCCTTATCCAACCAATGGCTAGCAGTTATATCAAAGTTACCGGGGCAAATTGCAATTGAATACTTGCCCTCCCTATTCATTCATCCAACTGATGAATGAATAACAGATGCCTTGTTTACTGACTGTCTTGAAACGTGAGACAGAAGAATGGCAGACATGTTTGTCTAGGTCACAAGCGGGGCTCGTTCGGTGACCCAACAATTTGGCACATTGACAATTCGGAGTGGGGACAATTGAATTTATATAGCATCTCATATAGTTTTCATTCGCACCTCAGATAAGTTTTGTTTTCATTGTCAACTGTTATGATCTTCTTGTCTTCTTGTGCTGTCGGCTCTAGGAGCCCTAGCGATCGTCATGACACACAGTCTCCTTTGCCGTCTTGCTACTTCCCCAGTAGCCCTTGAGTCGCGCTCCGGCCTGGGAGTCCCACCATCAGCGCTCCGGCCTGGGAGTCCCACCATCAGCGATTTGGTGTGTCTCATGACGATTTTCTTGGCATGTTAACAGGGGTGGCTTGCCATTGCCTTCCCCTGGTTTTGCCTGCCGTGCCCGTTCGTTCCCCTTCCTTTGGAAGGGTACCAACAGTTCCCCTTCCTTTGGAAGGGTACCAACAGTCCGCACCACGTGAAGGTGGGCACGGAGGACTTTGGTTCACCAGCCCAGGTCGGATCCGAGTCTACGCTCATGAGAGACGTCGGTCAGGTCGCCTCCCTGCTTTACTCTGCAACAGAGTGACTGGTGAACCTTTGCGGACTGTTATAATAGTCCGATGAAATTCAATATAATAAAGTTTTACTGTATTCCCATTAACTCCAATCAATCTGCCTTTTAATTTCACCCTGTCTGTAACACCCTCCATTTTTTGTTAGCTTTCTTGAGCAAAATTCTGCAGTTGATCATGATGTCCTGCTACAGAGTTCATCCTTAACTCGTGGTTCATGGTTCATTTTGCGCCACCCTCATTGTTCTGTGGTCTGCTCTCTCCCAAACCATTCCTTTGCATTGTTCATGTATCAGTGTCCTTTATCTTATATGCTGCCCAGTCCTTTCACTCGTTCTTTCTTCTAATCGTTTAACTGTTACGGGGCCATCCATTTAGTATGTACGCAGAAACCTTGAAAAATTGGTCCCTCCCTGTATGCATGTGTAGTTTTTACACCCCCACCTGTGTACATACACTTGATGCACTCCATTGAATCCTATAGAATGGTCTATATTTAATCCACACAGAAACAATAAAGGATTAATAATATTAACGTTTTTTTTAAAAAAGATAGTCCACTGCTGAGCTGCATGATAGTTTAATAATAGCAGTCAGGGGTGAGGGTGGTATACAAATGACACCTCTCCCAAACTCCCAGTAGTACTTGTCTGATAGCTGAAAAAACTGAACTGTGGCTCTTTTGAAGGCCAATCAATTGAAGGCAAATATACCGGTAGACAAATTATAGGTTTTACCCCTTCCCCATTTCTATATGCATACATACATTATCAGTAGACCCCACACGCAAGCATATGCATTTGGGTTAATCCCCCTCCATGTATACTTACTAAATGGATGGTCCCTACCTCCGTATGTGCTTTTCATCTTTACCATACTTGGCAGCCGATTGGTTTCACGTAGGTTTAAACAAACCTTGGAAGTTCATGACTCAGTAGCTCTAAATCCCCTTTGTCTTAGGATGAAGAGAAAATTTATTTGGCATTTTTCTTCTTATCACGATGTAAACTATTAGGGAAGGATGCAAGTCTTGTATGGTGTCATTTGTCATGGTACAAGGGCATGGATTTTGGTAAGCCAGTGACAATTGATGGCCTTAGAGTTGTTGCCGTTATTTAAGATGATTAGTGGTCTTCCATAAACGACCTACTTTTGACCTGTCCTTCCACCCTTTTCACATTGACAGTACCTTCCCTTCGTTACTGGACGACCCGTATTGATAAATGTTTTCTTCATAAATCACATGTTTCTATGAAGATATATTATGTCTTCTAGTGTTGGAGAAGGCGAAGTTGACATGCATCCTGAGAAGCGAATGAGAGCGGCGTATCTAGCATTCGAGGAGAAAAATCTTCCGATATTGAAGCAGGAAAATCCCAATTTACGGTTGTCGCAGTTGAAGCAGCTGTTGAAGAAGGATTGGGCAAAATCACCAGAGAATCCTCTGAACCAGCGACTGGCTGCTGCTGATGCCAAGAAGTAAGGAGAGCTGGAACAACACTTCAGCCACTTGCACAGAAGAAAGAGAAAGATGTGTCATAGTTGTGTCCACCTTCGTGATGAAATCAATCAGAAAAGACTGACTTGTACATTTTATAACATAAAGACATCTTTATGTTCTGTTGCGATGTCTTCATTTTCCTAGACAAAATGAGACATGTTTCCTATCCTGGTTTCCTAAACAGAGGTTTAACTGCTGTTGAATGGATGAGTAGGGTTCATATATGCTGGCTATCGAGGCTTTTAAAACGTGACTAGCTCTGACAAAATAAGTCTTAATTCGTGTATTTCACAGTTTGAGATTTATATGAAATGAATCTGTGAATTAATGAAATGGTGCATTCAGTTCTGTTTCAAAGATGCTTCACGTATACAACTTGACCATGAATATTCCAAGTAGTTCATGAATATTCCAAGTAGTTCAAGAGACTGATTAACAAGTGACAAGGCTAATAATATATTTCATGTCAAACTTGATGCCTTTGATTTCATTGGTTGACGGATATCAGACATTCTGGTTACCTAGCATCTTACGTCATGAGCTTCTTGGTCTATATTTATCTCTATCCTTTAAACACTTGAAGACCTTTTTGTTCGATCCTGGTTTTCCTGCGTTAGGTCGAGAGCACCTCTGACGAGTCTGTCTTGAAGAGGCGCCATATAAATTTGTAATTACAATCAAGCTGTCCAATCATGCAACTAGGCTGACATTTAAATCTGTTTATTCTGACCTATATTCAGTCCTTAAATTAAACCTCATTTGCTAGAATCTGGTCAGATTATTCAGTATTCAAAGTAACAGACGATATATTTCTTGGGGAGCTGCAGTTCTCTTGTTGACATTGCCCCAGTACACATCAGGGAGCTACAGTATTGAGTCACCTGATCATTGATCATTGTGCTCCTCAGCCTGTGGAGATATGCAGGCTTCTGTACTTCGACACCTCGTGTGTTGGACTGACGTGGAAAAGTCTGCCGTTACATTTACCTACTGTTGCTTTGACTTGAATGAGCAAACTGTTTAAAACTGTTGTGATATGGTCCTGTGTTTTGGCAGAGAGTGACAAAATGTCTAAGGTGGGAAAATACAATTTATATCTGCCAATTTAAATTGTCATGATTACTGCATTAGTCATTATATCTGAAATGTACAAGCGCTAAAATTATTATTAATTGTTATCGTTAATTAATGACTAGGACTTGCTGCCTAATGCATTATGTAATGCACGAAGCCTCAACCAAGGGTACACCCAAACCAAGCCATGTCAATATTCAATACCCAAAGGTTAGGTACTTTCACTTAAATGTTATATTTAAGTGAGAATATATCACGTAAGCTATGGTTAACTAAAATAATTATGTTTAAAGTCATATATGCATGATATCAACCAAACCACCTTTAACATCTGTTTCTGGAAAATTGTGTGGTATGACGTAAGGCTAAGTTTTTGTCAAAAGAGCTCAGAAATGTCTTCGTTTGCTTCAACCTGTTTTATGCTTATTGTTTCCATTGATGCCATCAACAAAGACTGTTTGATGTTATACTTGTATACAAAAAGCATATTTTCATGTGATTGTGATGTGATTGCAGCTTTGTGACTGCCTCAAAGTTGTGCATGACATCACAGTTGTATATGGTTAGAAATTATAAATTTGTTGAACGATCCTAATAAACGGTGAGTTGTTTCAATACACCCACGTATGTCGTAGTTATAAGGCATTTAAGCTGCAACATGCTTTAGGGGCCATCCATATATTACGTATGCAAAAATCCGGGAAAATTGGACCCCTCCCTGTTCGGAAAGACCTTGAACCTCAAGACCGAGACCAAGACCCAAAAAAATCACAATCGTATCCAGACTTCTATTCCTTACTAAAAATTGTCCAGTCGGACTACTCGTTATTTTAATGAAAACATGAGTTTTTTTCTTTTATTCAAGCAAAACAACTCTAAATGCAGACTGCAGAGAATTCCGAATTCGTATTTACAAAAGTCCTTCATGCGAAATGTTATTCCAAATGCCTGTTGAATTTTATAAAAACCAATTTGCTCAGAATTTTCTGACCAAGACGTGACCTGTGGGGCCTCATAAAAATTCTGCCATGTGAAAAAGTGCTGAAATCGCTAGCACACAAAGCAGCTTTTCAAGAACTGGATGTAAATGTACAAATTAATCATGAGTCTGTTTTGAAATCATTCCATGGTAAATAACCGGAAGTCAAAATAATTGTGAAAAAAGCAACAGTGAAGTGTAAATACTAAAGCAATAACTGTTTGAGTAATTGTTGGATAAATTTTTAAAATTTTTGCCGTTTCTTAAAATTAATGACTGTTCAAATTGACAAAAGTCTTGGTCTTGGTCTTGCAAAACCAAGACCAAGACTTTGAACCTCAAGACCAAGACCAAGACCTTGAACCTCAAGACCTTTGGTCTCAAGACCTTTGGTCTCAAGACCAAGACTTTTAAAAACGAACTTGAGTGCACTCGAGACCAAGACCTTGGTCTCGAGGACAACAAGACTGCCTTTGACCGTGTAGATCACTGTATCCTACTTAGTCTTGCAACTAGCCTTTGGCATCTCTAGTAGCATCCTCAATTGGTTTGTGTCCTACCTCTGTAATTGCATGCAGTACAACTCCCTTATATCATCCATTGCTGCTGTGCTCTTTGGTGTTCCACAGTTTTGTCCTAGGGCCCTGCTGTTCATCCTTTGCACTGTCATGACTCTTGTCATGGCATAGAAATCCACATCTGTGCTGATGATACCGAACTCTATGTACGAGGGGCGTTCGATAAGTTTTGAGCCTTGCTATCTTGTGCTACACTTTTGGGGAGACAAATTTTATAGGCCTTATTAGCGAGTCTTGTTAGCATTCTCTAAAAATGTTGTCATCTGTTGGAGGACAAATACCATATAAACTCGCACTTATGTGAATGTCTGTGGCCACATTGGTCGTGTATAGTCTAATTTCTTCACGGATGTCCTACGTCGCGTGGAATTTGCTTGATTGTTCGATAATTCAGTTGTCTCGATGTCTACTCTGACCGTGTCTATGTTCTGGTGTTTTCTGGAGGGGAATTTGTGCAATTGGTCAATACCTTGCCACCAACTGGACCCATCAAGGAGTGACAAGTTCCCAGCTAGAAATTTGAACCTGAAGAAGATGTGTATGCTGCCATCAACAGGGAAATGTTGTAGACTCTGTGAAGAAAGAACAAGAGTCTTCGGAGTGGCAATAGTCATTTTCCAATTACAGCTGTTGGAAGACACAAGTATTGTATTGTATTTCAAAACTCAAAGCGCCTCTACCCAGTGCCCACCAATCAGATGAGCTCCCAGTGCAAAAGTCCTCAGGAATAAAAGCAAGTTTTCAGGCAACGAAAATCTGTGGCAGAACGACCAGATAGTACTGCAGCCTGGACCGAAGCAGGAAGCTGATTCCACAATGAAGGGCCAATACTAACAAAGTAATGAGACTGGGCCATCCCTGTTCTTACTCGGGGAACAAATAAGTCAAGTCGATCAGAGGAATGAAGAGAGAAAAGGAAGCTAGCTGAAGCAGGAAGACATAATGAGTCTCAGAGGTATTTAGGAGCAAGTCCCAGGTAAGATCGGCAAATATGGACAAGTACCTTTAGTTGGATGCGGGCAGTAAGAGGAAGCCAGTGAAGATGTTCAGACATGAATGTGGAAATGTGCGAGACAGGTGATTAGTCTGGCAGCTGCGTTAAGAACAGTTTGTAGAGCCCTGGGAGAGATGGACTTTGGGGAGGCCAACAAAGAGGGAGTTACAGTAATCAATACAAGAGCAGAGGACGGCATGGACAATGGAGGTAAAGACTGGAGAGGAGACAGAGCTTCGGATAACTTTGAGATGTCGGAAATCGGGAAATGGTAGCAGCACAAGCAGGCGAGATTAGAGATATGGTCACAAAAGGAAAGGGAACTATCAAGGATTACACCCAGGTTACGTACGGACAGAAGGTATAAGGAAAGCTCGGAGATGAGAGAGTAGTCAACCTTGGCCAGTTGTTGATGAGTGCCAGTTGGGTCTTTGATGGGTTTAAAGAAAGCCACGTGCATGCAGTCAAGTTAACAAAACATAAGTGAAAACTGTAAAGTGCAACTTAAAAAACTCGTCAGCAGTACTCCCAAGCAAGGAAAACCCACAATCAAGTACTTGCATCACAAGGAAGGTGACAGACTGATTCGCTCACTTCTGATTTTAAAGTAAAGACTATTCCAGGATCCAGGACCAAAAATGGCACAGCTTCTGGCACATCAGTTTATGAACCTACTGCTATGGGCCTGTGACCAATCAAATGCCTATCTTGTGCAGAGATATCTGAACTAGAGAGTGACACGGTAATGGGGAAAGCGGTAATACCGCGGTAACCGCGGTAAAATCCGCGGTAATAGAGTCAGAAGCGGCGGTAATACCGTGGGGATGGTAGCAAGCCGGCGGTATTACCGTGGGGATGGAAATACAAGCGCGGTAATTACCGCGGTAACGGTTGTAACTTTATCCACTGTAGTAATTAACTATCTGTTTATAGATAACCGGGTCTGCATTCAATGTTATTTTATCGCACTACATAATTGAAATCCTTTAATATTCGACATCTTTTCAACTTCAGTTGAGTATTCTGTATTTAAAAGCCTAAGATTTTAACTTAACTGTTTAATGTGAATTGACAAGGGAATACACTTAATGGGTGTTCAGTGGGGCGGGGCAGCCTTAATGGGGATGGGGTGGGGACGGGAATGGACCTGATGGGGATGGGGTGGGGATGGGGACAGACCTGATGGGGATGGGGTGGGGATGGGGACAGACCTGATAGGGATGGGGTGGGGATGGGTATAGACCCACGGGAATGGGGTGTGGAACTGGGGATGGAGTCAAATTTTGTCCCCATGTCACTCTCTAATCTGAACATCTCTAACTGTTAGGGACTGCTAAGACAACCAACCGTGTGCCATTGGCAGTGGACCACATCACCTGTCAGTAGACATTCTCGATTCATGGCCCAAGAACTTTGAGCACAGTTAAAACTTCTTAATCACATCCACGTTTAAGCTAGCATGCAGAGCACTTCTGATAATTTCTCTTGAAGCAGTGCAAGGTATATAAATTTATAATTTGTTACAATTAGACCATTGTGGCCAAGTCTAGACCGTATCGGTGCCAGTATTAAAGCATGCTGTGATGTACAGTTTTCAAGCAGGTACTGACAAAGCACAACTTGTCTTTTGAACGTTAACAATTAGATTGTCTTGACATATGGTGACACAGTGTGCTTGGTAGGGAATTGCTAGGTGGAAATTTGCAGGAGCAAATTTTCTAGAGTTTTGCTCACATTAAGTGCCACAGCTTTCGTTGATATTTTAGCTTTGCTTGTGTCTGCTGAGAACTTTTATTAAGTGTTGAATGACTGAGTTTTGCACTTCTGTTGTGATTTGGTCCAGCCAAACGAATCAAGGACTGTAGCCACGTTCAGCAAGTCACTCATTTGTCCGTTTCCTTTTTCTCAGATGCAGTGCACAGAAATGCAGAGCATAGGGTTGTTATATTGCATTACATTTTATAAAATAGTTGCAGCTTAAGTGTATTGTAAACAATACTTTCCTTAGTTTACTGGCGGCACATAAGAATGTAACTTGAAGGTGCAAAGGACAATGTGAATAAAAAGTACACACAAAAACTGTCGATTGTTTCAGGCAACATGAAAATACTATAACCTATGTCAAACAGCAAGTTGCCAATGTTTATAACAATTTAAACCCAAACGGCTGATTAAGCCTACCTGATAAGCAGTTACATTAACCCAATCAGAGATTGTTGAAATAAAAAAGTGGATAGGAAGTCTTAACAAAACAGGTTGTATCCAATTATCACTGCAGACAGGAAACTCTGACCAAATAAAGTAAACTTAGCACCTCTTACAAAACAAAAACTTCTAGGCATGGAATCAGTTTACTAAATGCCCCAGTTCAATTTGCCGGTCAATTGATTTAGTTGACTGTGCCTATTTCGTCTTTAACTATGCAACTCGTTTGTTTGACTTATGATTCTCAATATCAAAACTACTACTCATAAACTCTATGGCAGAGTTCTTCACAATTCAATGATCAAAACTGAACAATTTCTTATTTTTAAGTCAGTTGCAACTATTTTCTCGTCATTCGTCTTTATCTCCAGATGTTTCTCTCTCTCTCACTGATTGATGGTTTACTTCAAAATATCGTTCCATGTCTTTGGATTGGTTAGGCATCGTAATTTCCATGGCAACCAGTCATGGTCCGGCCAAATGAATAAGTACTTCCACCTGTACAGTTAATGAGTAATCTGCCTCCTTGTCTCACATATAAGCTATTAAATATTATATTCTAGCGCCAGAGTGCAGCAAAAATTAACTAGCTTATACGAAATTAATGCAATAAAATTTAATGATAATAAACAAAACATTTGATAATCTTAGTATCCACTACAATTAAAACCTGCTGAATTATGTCACAGACAAAGAAATGCCTGTATCAGCAAGTGCTGCAGTCCACTCATCTGATTGAAACCTGTGCTGTAATCAACTGCATAGCGCATCAAACAATGTCAAGCTTGCCACCCGACCTTCTGTCTTTTGCGACTGTATGTTTTCCCTTGAAATCGAATGGGTCCTGGAAAGAAATCTTCTGAATCTGATGTCTGTGGCACAGGAGACTGCTGCACCAGATTGATACTCTGCTCACAGTCAGATGTTGCTCGGCATTTCATCTGAGGCACCTTCTCCATAATTTTGCCCTCTGTTTTTGAACAAGGAATGACATCTGAAAGAACCGCATTCAGTTTGCGTTTTGTATTTCTTGCAGGTGCACTTCTTCCTTGAGAGTTCTTTGGTAAATCGGCATTCGATGTTTTTCCTCCGTTTTTTGAAAACACTGTATTTGAACTTGTTTTATCTGCATTGATTACATGTGACTGACCTGTGCTTGCAGAAAGCACCAGTTGACCACCATTAGCTGTTGTAAAATGACCAAGACAAGACGAGTCACCTGACGACGTCACATGTGCTCTCTCAGGCACAGTTTCTAATAAAGTTGCACTTTGGCAGGACTTGACGTATGGCGTGATGCTAGGAAAACCACTGGCATTGGGACTTTTCGAATGACTTGACTGCACATGTGTCTTCCAGCAGCTGTAATTGGAAAATGGCTCTTGGCACTCGGTGCATGTCCACCTGTATGACAATTTTCGTCCAGCATAATCTTTAGGTGCATGATCGCATGATTTCTTGGCTAGCCTCATGCCTTTGTTTGAAGAGTTCTGTGAGTTACTGATAGTATACAAATTCACAGTCGTTTCAATTGACGTCATTGGCTGAAACGCTGATCTTGGTGATGACTTGCAGCTTATGGTTTTGGATGTTGCACTGGTGCAGAGTCTTTTCCTATTGCTTTCTGGAGACTTGTCATTTGCAGTAGAGCCTTCTATACTCTTTCTCTTTGTACCTTTGTGTAAATTCAAAGACGGCAACACTAATTGACCTTCTTGTATTTTTTGCTTCTCCATTGCAAAATTTGCTGTTTTGGTAGTTAAAGCATTTTCTGATGCACAGTCACTCTGAGCCAAACTTACTTTGGTCAGAACATAATCTAGTGATGAAATGCTGCCATTTTCTGGTGGAAGAGCAGATATGTTACTATCTGGTACCAAGCAGGTTGTTTCAGTAAAGTCTTTAACAGCTGCTGGACATACTGTACGACGTGTACTGTTGGTCAAGGGTCTCTTAGACACAGTTAGCTTTATCACAGTGGACATCTGAGAATGAACGTCTGCTGTGATGTTACTGGAACTGCAGGCTCTCAAGTCAATAGTAGTTCTGCTAGTGTTGGCACTAGTGTGGTCATCAGCTATCGTGGAGGTGCCTGTGATGTCAGAAGTGCTCTTCATACCATCTGAGTTTGTAGTACCACCAGTACTTGTAGTAACAACTATACTTGTTGTGCCATCAGTACTTACCATGGTATAAAAATTATTAATAGCATCTTTTGTAATTTCACTGTCAACAGACTGTTTAATATCAACTATATTGCAACTGCCATTAGTATTCAATGCATTGTCAGCACTCTGAATAACTGTGTTACTATTATGAATCCCACTTTGAGTACAGAGAGTGGTTGCAACATCAGATGCATCTCCTTCACTTCTCACGCCAAGGAAACACCCAGTGAACTCAGTACCAGCAGCACTAACAGAATCCCTGTTCTCATCATCACTTACAGTATCGATGATGTTTCTACATGTAGAAATGCTTTCTTCACTACTCTGGCTACAGACAACAGCTGTAGAGGTCACCATGGTAATTACTGCATCATTTTCGGTAAAACCATTTTGATCCAACAGATGTGATTGTAAATGCTCCAGTTCATGCGTATGTTCTCTCTGGGACGTCACCTTTTCATCTAATTCCAAAAGCCGACGACTGTCCGAAGCATTGTCACTTCTAGCAGCCATTGTGATTTTATCTGAAGCGAGAGCCTTATGTGTCTCTTTGCTGCTCATCTCTTCTTCTTCAGCTTGTTCTAGGCCAGTGACCATTGTCAAACCTGGAAGGGGACCAGTCACCTGCACATCATTCAACACCGCACAGGATGCAGGGTCAAGTACATCATGTGCACACAATTTAGAACAGACTTCATACTGACCTGCTGCCAAAAAGACTTTAGGTATGGAGCTCTGTGAAAATGATCTTTCTTCACTCAGAAGCTTTGGACAGCACTGAGTCTCTGTCACAGCTGCAAGTATTTCTGCAGGCTCACTATACCTTGAATCTGTTTGATACTGGTCTGAATCCATTTCAAGCTGGCCACTGCTTAAGTCCATCTCAGACAGACCATTCTTTGAATCCATATCAGACAGACCACTCTTTGCACCTATCTCAGACTGACCACTCTTTGAAACCATCTCAGACCGACCACTCTTTGAAACCATCTCAGACTGACCACTCTTTGAATCCATCTCAGACTGACCACTCTTTGAATCCATCTCAGACTGACCACTCTTTGAATCCATCTCAGACTGACCACCCTTTGAATCCATCTCATACTGACCACTCTTTGAATCCAACTCAGATGGATCACTCTTCACACCCATCTCAGACTGACCATTCTTTGAATCCATATCAGACAGACCACTCTTTGCACCCATCTCAGACTGACCACTCTTTGCACCCATCTCAGACTGACCACTCTTTGAAACCATTTCAGACTGGCCAATCTTTGAATCCATCTCAGATGGACCACTCTTTGAATTCACCTCAAACTGACCACTCTTTTCACCCATCTCAGACTGACCAATCCTTGAATCTATTTCAGACTGACCACTCTTTGAAACCATCTCAGATGGACCACTCTTTGAATCCATCTTAGACTGACCACTCTTTGAATCCATCTCAGACTGACCATTCTTTGAATCCATATAAGAAGGACCACTCTTCACACCCATCTCAGACTGACCACTTCTTGAATCCATCTCGGACTGACCACTTGAATCCATCTCAGACTGGCACCTTTTTGAATTCATCTCAGATGGACCACTCTTTGCATCCATCTCAGAAGTATCACTCTTTGAATCCATCTCAGACTGACCACTCTTCACACCCATCTCAGACTGACCACTCTTTGCACCCATCTCAGACTGACCACTCTCTGAAACCATTTCAGACTGGCCAATCTTTGAATCCATCTCAGATGGACCACTCTCTGAATCCATCTCAGACTGACCACTCTTTGAATTCATCTCAGACTGACTACTCTTTTCACCCATCTCAGACTGACCAATCCTTGAATCTATCTCAGACTGATCAATCATTGAATCTATCTCAGACTGACTACTTTTTGAAACCATCTCAGATGGATCAATCCTTGAATCCATATCAGACTGACCAATCCTTGAATCCATCTCAGACTGACCATTCTTTGAATCCATATCAGGACCACTCTTCACACCCATCTCAGACTGACCACTTGAATCCATCTCGGACTGACCACTTGAATCCATCTCAGACTGGCACCTTTTTGAATCCATCTCAGATGGACCACTCTCTGAATCCATCTCAGACTGACCACTCTTTGAATTCATCTCAGACTGACTACTCTTTTCACCCATCTCAGACTGACCAATCCTTGAATCTATCTCAGACTGATCAATCATTGAATCTATCTCAGACTGACTACTTTTTGAAACCATCTCAGATGGATCAATCCTTGAATCCATATCAGACTGACCAATCCTTGAATCCATCTCAGACTGACCATTCTTTGAATCCATATCAGGACCACTCTTCACACCCATCTCAGACTGACCACTTCTTGAATCCATCTCGGACTGACCACTTGAATCCATCTCAGACTGGCACCTTTTTGAATTCATCTCAGATGGACCACTCTTTGCATCCATCTCAGAAGTATCACTCTTTGAATCCATATCAGACTGACCACTTTTATAATCCATCTCAGATCGACCACTCTTTGAATTCATCTCAGACTGATCAATCCTCGAATCCATCTCACACTGTCCATTCTTTGAATCCATATCAGATTGACCATTCTTTGAATCCATATCAGATTGACCACTCTTTGAATCCATCTCACACTGACCAATCCTGGAATCCATATCAGATTGACCACTCTTTGAATCCATCTCACACTGACCAATCCTGGAATCCATCTCAGATTGACCACTCATTGAATTCATCTCATACTGACCACTCTTTGAATCCAACTCAGACTGATCAATCTTCGAATCCATCCCAGACTGACCACTCTTTGAATCCATCTCAGACTGACCAATCCATGAATCCATCTTAGAATGTCCACTCATGGAATCCATCAGAGCATGACCACAGTTTGAATTCATCTGAAACTGGCCACTATCCGAGAGCAACACACGAACAGGTTCTATCTTTAATCTGTCAGCAGAACAGTGTTTGCTGTGATCAAGTGAATCTCCACAAACCCTACACAATGGTTGGCCTAAAGAAACTGGAATATCAGTAGAGTACTGACAAAGGGTTAAAGGAAGACTTGAGCCACAACTGATGCATTGTTTCACTGGTAATTCACTGATGACCATTTCATGATGAATATCGTTGCAGGATGTTGCGCCAGAGTTTCTTTCTTTGTCAGTTTCCTCCGATGTGATTATTGCATGCAGTCGGCTAGATTTCTCCTGAGGTGCTTCATGATCGATGGCACTGCCAGATGCAATCCCTGCATCCAGTTGCTGCTGGGCCAAACCATCAGTGCTTGTTACCTCAGAATTTCCACTACCTTCTTCTGTAGATAACATAGAGCGTTTCTTTCTGTTCAACTGGTTCTTACAGGTGCAAAATGCTGCTTTAGCCTTCCTCCTCTTGTAAGGCCAAGCGTTCAGCGCTACAAGTTTATGGCAGCGACGACACTTGTAGCCCTTGCCAGGCGACAGTTCATCAACACAGTCTACCTGATGAACACGAATAGCGTGCAGTCTGTGTCCCCAAGAAGAGTTCAGGACTTTGTTACAGATGTTACACTGATACTGCTCTCCTGCCTTGCAGTTTTCTGGTGGCATTTTGCCCACTACAGAATCCGCACTTACCTCACTTGAAACTGGAATGGTCTTAATTTCAGGTTCTGTCGACTGGTGCTTCTTGGGGGGATTTCCGGCTGTCTCCTCGTGCGTAACAGAAGGACCAGATTGTTGCTCGGCTAATGGATCAGGCAACATGTATGCTCGGTCTTGAATTGCTGCAAGATTTGGAAACATTGTCTGAATGAATGACACATTTGTAGGAGTGACAAACAGAGAGTGATTGTCATTTGTTCTGATGACAGCAACTGGGAAGCGATTCATGTCAAAATCACTCGCTTCCACATTCTGCTGACACAATTGCCACCCAGTGTCCAAATGCCTAGCAACAACCGACTCACTTTGCAGGAGTGACTGTGGTACATTCTGCCATGGACTGATTCCTTTCTCTTCCTCATATCCAACAGAGCAATTTGCAGGCGAGCCAGACCTGTCCAACACAAATGCCGTTCTTTTGCCAACATCTTCATGCTTATTTGCAGCTTTGTCACCTTCAGCAGACATGTCATTAGAGGCTGAAGTCCTGCTCTCTACAGACATCTTCACATCTACAGCAGAAGCTCTGTCGTGTACACCAGACTTCATATTTATAGCAAAAGACATGTCATACACAAAAGTGTTGTCCAAAGCTGTCTGACTGTCCTCTACAACAATAGCTTGGTCACCCACAGCAAGCACATTGGCATCCATAGCAACAGCTTCGTCATCTAAAGCAGGTCCTTTCTCATCTAAAACAACAATGTTCTTCTCCACAGATATGTCGCCCTGAGCAAGAGATGTGCAATCATCAGAAGTTTTGTCATCACAGTCATCTAGCTCATCACCCAGAGAAGTCACATCTTTGGCCAAACAAGCTACATGCTTGTCATCTGTGCATCGAGGTTCTCCAAGAACATGTTCTGCATAATGTACAATGGACGCTGTCTCTGTGTCAACTTCTAATGCCAAACTCTCATCACCTGGCCACAGTGCATTCTCACTTACACAAACAACACCTCTGCACAGATACTCATCAGCAATCAAGGTTCCAGTATCTGCACTTACCTCTTCATCAGTTTTTACAGCAGCCTCAGTGTTAGGCACAAAGTTATTCAAAGCAACTGAAGCCATGATTTTATGGACATCAGGAAGCAATGCATTCTTCAAATCACCTGGAAAATCAGCTTCAGTTGTCATAAACTCATCTGAACTCTTTCCATCTCTAAGGCCAGGTTCATTATCGACCTTAAGAAAACCAGATTTTCTCAAGGAACATTCACTAGTCTCATTCTCAGATTCAAGCTGTCTCACACCTGATGCCAAAACATCACCAATGAACATTGAAGGCTTCTTGTTTAGACAATTGTTTTCAAGAAAAGTCATGTCAGGAGACGACTGCGCCATGGCAAATGAATTTTCTTTCAGAGAAGCTACATCATTACTAACATCATCATCAGCAGTAGAGCTTAACTGTCTTTTGTTAAAGGTGCGTTCTTCTTCCCCAACAGGAAATGATTCAGTGGCAACGCCTGGAACTGATCCATTAATGGCTTTGGCTGTAGGTGACTCGGTGTTAGCCACAAGAGGGAGTAATTCAGCCGTAACTTCTGCAGATGGCTCAGCTTTATCCACCTCGAACACTATTTCACCAATAGCCAAGGTTGGCTTGGGGCTGAATGGAACAACTTTGAGGCTGGTTGCTGGCAGACTCATCAGACTGCGTTGACATACAACTGATTCATCCGCACAGTCAACAGATACGGCTGAACCAAATGCATTGATAGAACTCACAAGTTTAGTAGAAATAATATCTAATCCACTTCCATCACAACTTGAAATATTATCTGACCAAACAGTTCTTACCTGATGTTTCGTTGGAACAGCCAGGATTTGATTGTTATTGTTACTGACCAGATCCAAGCAGTGGCTGGGCTCCATCGATCTCGAGTGGCTCACTAGAAGCACCAGTTCTGCATGAGTCTGTGATTGCTGCAACATGCTTACCATATCCAGTGACTGACTTTTACTGCCATTCTGATATGAACTTGTGGATAGGGGTTCACAGGAAAATGCTACATTACCAACCACATTCATATCAGATGCAGCATTAGCATCTGCTGCTTTGTCCTCAGAATGTTGGCTGAAAATGTTGGCTTCAGAGGAAAGACAGCAACTCGTTGCCAGCTGAAAACAATCTGTTGATCTCTCTTTACCATTATTAGAATTTTGTGATGTCCCTTCGTCAGGTGGTCTGAATTCTTCTTTACTAAGTTGCAACACTGTTGTCTCAAGATAATTTGGAAAACTTTGCAAATCAGACTGTTTTGTATCTTGTTCATGAGGATGTCTAGCCTCCAGGTCATTATAATTTCCAATTTCTTCTCTGTCATGCTGTTCACATTCATGCTCATCAGATTGTTCATTATTCTGTGCCTTGTCCACCTCATAAGCACCGTCGTGCAAGCCTTTCGGGCTGGACTGCTTGGCTTCCTCTTCTTGTTGCTCTTTGGGTTGCTGGTTGCTCACACTTGCATGTTCATCATCATCATCACCATCTTCAACTTCAGTATCACAATCTTTCAACTGTTCATCTTCTTGAACAGAATTGCATGACTGACTCTTATGCAAATCAGCATTTGAATTCTGTGAATCATCTGGTTCAGATTTCTTCATTACAGGGTCATTTCCATCCACAGCGGACAACAACTCTCCATTCGCTAAACCATTTCCAGGTATCACGATGGTACACGATGCAGCAGTTACCGAGTCACTTCTTGACGATACCACAAAGGGAGATGCTGCAGCAGTTACTGAATCATTTACAGATGGTACTGCGATGCTAGAAGCTGTTGCAGTTACTGAATCATTTCCGGATGATACTATAAGACACGGTGCTGCAGTATTAACTGCATCATTTCCAGATGATACGACTACAGGAGATGTTGCAGCAGTTACTGAAGCAGGAACAACAGACGAACCATCAGATGGCAAACCATGAGGAGGAACAGAAGTGGAAGACACTGGAGGAGGAAGACGCTCAATGGATTCAGCCAAATCTGATTTGGAGGATGTTGTGGTCACATCAGATTCAGTCTTTGAGTCTTTAACACAACTAGTTAACTGCACTTTGGTTATCTGTGATGCCTGACCCATCACCGGCTTTTCAGATTTTGCAGTCTTAACTTCAGGAGGCAAACCATTTGACTCCTTAGAAAACTCCGATACTAAGTGACCTGACATGTTCACATTTCTGCCTTTATTCTCTTGAGTGATCACCAAACTTCGAGTCTTCTGTCGTGATTTGATGAAGCGATTGCCGCCGACATCATACCTGTATCCAGCGTGATTCATGTGGCACAGGACGATTGGCTTCAGTTCTTGCCATTGATACGAAGCCCGAAAAAGATCTGGTCGGAGGAGTTCCACTGCGTGGTAAAGCCTCGTGTAAGTATTATCATCGACAGTCGGTGGTGGCGTCAGGGTTGACTGCAGCTCATTGGTTGTTCCAGCGTGGTAGCGTTCCAACATAAAGTATCCGTTTTCTGATGGACAGAGATAAAACCAAGACAAGAGACAGCACTGCAAAAACAAAAAGAAACACCAATCCTCAAGTTCATTGCAATAGCTGCATTCAATCTAAATGACAAGCATAATTATAGATAAATTATGTACATTAATTCTTAATAACTCACAGTCATATTATTTGTTCAATAACATGCTTCTGTAAATTTAGCATCACTTTAAGTCTTGCACACAGAAAGTACAAATTGTGTCCAGAGTTGGTACCAAAAGGTTCAAGCAAACAAGAAAATATTGTAGATGGTTGATTGACTGTCTCAATTCTTTGTTCAGCACAACATCTGTGCAACAACCTAAGACCATGAGTATCAGGACGTCTTCAACTCATTCTATCAATGACTGAATCCAACTTGGAAATGGAAGTTAAGATATTTGATCTAGAATATTTTTATTATGATTGTCGCGGTCGACTCCTTCGATCGCAACGACGAACCAACGAAGGAACTATTAAAAGATCTTTAATTAAAAATAAAGTCGATTAAGTGTAAAGTAAGTCAACTCGTCTATCAAATATCACAATCGTAGACAGCACACAGGTTGGCTGGTCTCGATTGAACGTCATACGATCAATGTTTCAACGTTTACAAATCTTCGTCAAAAGGCCCCCAATGTACATCAGGTCTATCTTATATAGAGTTCTCCCGGATTCCAGAACGTTCTGTGACGTCACTGTACTTTTCCCTGGAAAGTCCTACTGAACACGTATATCCTTGTTGCATGCACCGAATTAATGTTGACAGCTTGCTGCAGAATTTTCCGTGCGTTGTAAACAAGCTTGTTGACGCGTCGGTTTTCTTCCCTTGATGCATGCACCCGCGTAGACCACGACATTCCCTCCGCCCTCAGATGATGACACGTCTTCAGCACCATCCCGAACGGGTCATCACGATCAAGCCGGGCCTCCAGACTCCATCTCGACACAGCATACACAAACAAAACAAAACACATCAGTTAGTCAATTTATTTATACAATTTGCGGGCTCGATCCTTGTGTGTCGGGCCATTCCCCCCCTTCACCATCCGAGTCACAACCGAGAGAGGAAATCAGCCACCGTGTTCTGACGTCCAGGACGATATCGAAAGTCCACGTTAAACTCTTGCAATGCTAACGCCCAACGAGTCAGTTTCGCACTCTTAGGGCTTGCATCTGTGAGATAAGACAAAGGATTATGATCTGAATAAATGATTATCTTTGATAAGAATATCCATGACTTGAATCGTTTAAGTGCCCAAATTACTGCGAAAGCCTCTCTCTCAATTGTAGACCAATGCATCTGTGTATCTGTAAGTTTAAGACTAGCAAAAGCAATTGGTTTTTCTTGACCTTCTTCGGTCCACTGAAACAAGCAACACCCGACCGCGGTGGCACTTGCGTCAACACTTAAACCAAATTCCTTAGTGAAATCAATGGTATGCAACTGTGTAGCTTTACTGAGATCATCCTTTAACTTATCTAGTGCTTCTTGATGCTTTTGCTCCCAAGGCACCTTCGTAGGTATGTTATCTCGTGTCAAATCAGTTATTATCCGTGCTTTTTCAGCTAAAGCAGGTATAAAATTTCGAAAGTAACTGAAAAAACCCATAACCTTTCTAACTTCTTTCTTTGTTGTTGGAGGATGGATATCATTGATCGTAGCGATCTTACCTGGATCAGGTTCAATACAACCTGACCCTACTATATGGCCAACAAACTTTATTTTGTTTTGTGCAAAATTACATTTTCTTAAATTCAAAGTGAGTCCTGCTTCCTCAATAGTTTGCAAGAATTTCTCTAGATGTTCTAAATGGTCATTCCAATTCATTGAAACCACTGCCATATCATCGACGAATGGTTCGGTAAAACTTCGCACTGGATGTAAAACTTGGGTCATAGCACGAATAAAGGTATTGCTAGCGGACTTGAGTCCAAACGGCATCCTTGTGAACTCAAAAAGTCCTGCATCACATACGAATGCCGTAAGCCATCGATGTTCTTTCCGAACTGGAATTTGCCAATACCCCGATTTCGCGTCGAAAACACTAATAAACTTTGCCCGTCCCACCTTTTGTAAGACGTCAGCAATGTCTGGGGTCGGGTAACAATCACCTAGAGAATATTTGTTAACATGGCGATAATCAATTGCCAATCGAACGCCATTTTGACCTTTGGGTCCCTTTAAAACGCAAACTACCGGACTGGCCATTTCACTTTTCGATGGTCGAATGATGTCTAATGCCAACATTTCTTCTATCTGGCGTTGTACTTCAGGTTTAAGTAGCTCAGGTACTTTATATGCCCTTAAACGCTTAGGAGTGAAATCATGAGTTATCTTAATTTCATGTTCTAATACTGGACAATACCCAGGTTTATCCACGAATACTGCCGAGTGCCGATCCAAAACTTCAAAAAGTTGCTTCTGTTCCTCTTGCGAAAGATGCGCTATAATCAGAGGATCAATTCGCTTACTCGGGCTTATTTGTTCACGTTCTTCCTGATCTACAACCTCTACTATACCAAATTCTTCATCTTGATCAACAATTACTGAACAGCTATTGATCATCGCTTGTTCGAGTCGTTCATGGTATCGCTTGATCTTATTTGCGTGTAAATGTCTTTGTTTTCCCTCTATTTCTACTATATAAGAATATGGGGATTTAACCTTGATTACGGTAGCAGGTCCTTGCCATCGACTATAAAATTTAGAACTACCAAAATCTGGTGCTAATACTGCTACTTTATCTCCAACTTCGTATTTTCTGTCAGTACTACGCAAGTTATAATAATCTGCATACCGCTTTGTTTCTATATCACTATAGTAATCTGCATAAACTTTCGCGAATTCGAGGTTTTCCTTCAGTGATTGGAGATACTCTTCGGGTGATTTACCTAAGTTAAGAGGTACTTTTCGTTCGCCAGCCCACGATTCCTTCAACACACTAAGTGGACCCCGAGGAAGAGTTCCATAAACCATAGTGAATGGCGAAATATGAGTCGTGCCTGAAGGTTTTTCTCTAAGGCTCCACAGAACAAACGGTAACAATTGGTGCCATCCACGAGGATCAGATTGAGCAAGCTTAAAGATCATGGTTTTCAAGCTTTGGTTGCATCTTTCAACCAATCCAGCTGCCTCAGGATGTCCAGGGGTATTAAATCTGGGACTACAACCCATTCGCCGCAAGAATTCTTTCGTCAAACGACTGGTAAAGTTGGTACCACAATCAGAACTGATGATCCTTGGAATAGAAAAAGTTGTAAAAACTTGCAACAGCGCTTCACAAACTCCCTTTGCATTCAGCGATCTAAGAGGATACGCCATCGGCCAACGAGAAAATTTGTCCACCAGAACCAGAGCATAATTGTACTGGGGTTTCGATTGGTTGGATTCTCCAGTCACTACCATAGGGCCAATACAATCCATATTTAGATGGTTAAAACAGAGTTCATCCGCCCTCGGAATAGGAGTGATCGGGACTCGATCTGCCACTTTAACTGGAGTTCTTAGTTGACAAATTTGACAAGACGCACAATATTCGCGAATCCTCTCATCCATTCTTGGAAACCAAAAGTTTAATTTGATCCTGGCTCTCGTTGCCTTAAAAGCCATGTGCCCAGCACATGGGGCATCGTGTGCTACTCGCAAGACAACCTCGATTCTATCTTCCGGTAAACATAATTGATTAACCTTATGTCCCATAATTTCCCCTTTGTGGTACAGGAGGTTATTATCTATAAAGAAATTATTTTTATTCTGTCTCGCTTGTTGCCAGCAAGATATAAGATTGTGACAATTCTGTTGCTCACGCAATAAAGTATCATTATTCGCTACTCCCTCATCAGACTTGAACTCTGTTGACTCAACATCAAGAAAATTATCTGAATCATCAACTAGTTGCTCCTGAGAATATTCATTCACTTCTGACGGCAAGGATTCGTTGCTGTTACTTTTCTCGATATTAACTTCTAAGTTATCTTCTTCTGCCCCTTTATTTATTTGTACACATCGATCTACGCCAGCTACCATCACTACATATTGCGAACTATCCCTTAATAGGTCCACAACATGGGGTGTCAAAATAACCCGTTCATTTAGTTCAGGGACTACAGCGAACATGACGCACAAAGATGGCGCAATGTTCGTCGTTCCTTCCATTGAATTAGCTAATTTCATTTGTAGGTATACTACATCTGCCTTACATCCTTCTCCCTGAAAACCAATTATATTAATCCGTTTAATCACGGGTAAGTTTAGTGACTCAATTAATTTCTTATCAATACAACAAATTTCTGCTCCTGAATCAGATAATGCTGGCTGAGAAGGGAGATCTTCAATCTGTACATTGATATACGACCTCTCGTGTAATCCATCAATACTATTCTCGTATACCCTTACAGCAGTTTCCAACCCTATTGGTTTAGAATTATCCAATAAATTCCCTTGCTTTACTTGTTCAGGTATCTCATGCAACACGTTGACCTTCTCAACAAATGAGTCGATCACTTCTTCAGTTGGGTTCCCAAATATACAAGTACTCACCTTTTTAGAACTTGGTTTGGTCTGGCACTCCCTTGCCCTATGACCCTTCTGATGACATAGGAAACAGAGACCCTTTACCTTGGCCTCCTCCTGAGACACCCTCGCACCTATCTTGGCTTCACCCCTTATTTCCGGTTTGGGAGACTTGGGTTGAGCTGTCTGGTTATTGACTTGAACATGTGGTTGACCTCTCATCCAATTGTTATACTTCGGTGTCGGATGACTACGGCATACTAAGTCATTCCCACCATCATGCGACGCTACATAAATGTCAGCCGCATTAGCTATGTCTTCACAGCTCAACCACTCCTCTTTTTCTTGGGCCAAGATATAATCTAAACAAGCCTTCGACAAGGACTCCTTAAGCCGATCCGCAACCAATAAACTTACAAGTTTATCAAACTCATCAGTTATCTTTCTACTTTTCAAATAATACATAAGAGCCACACGCAATTTGGATGAATAGATCGTAAATGATTCGTCCGATGCTTTGTGCAACGACCAAAATCGGGCTCTAAGATTTGAAGGGCTTATCTTAAACTCCCTTAGCAAAAACTCCTTCAGGAATTTGTAGTCATGGAGCTGTGCCTCAGTAAGGCGCATGGTTAATGCCTTAGCTCTTTCACTTAAAATGGCTAGCAATAATTTTGCTCTAACATCTTCATCCACCTCATACACATTAAACAAACCATCCAAGTGATCAAAGAAACCTGGAATTTCTATAGGGTCGGAAGGAAATTTCCAAAGAATATTCTTAAGGGCATCACTATAACGCTTAGTACGACTTGCTAAAGAATCTCTAACATTTCGTTCTTCCTGCTTTTCCTTCCTCTCCCTTTCTTCTTTCTCTTTCCGTTCCTTCTTTTCTCTTTCTTCTTTCTCTTTCCGTTCCTTCTTTTCTTCCTCTCTCCTCTTTTCCTCCCTTTCTTCCTTCTCCCTCCGTTCCTCCCTTTCTCTTTCTTCCTTCTCCTTCCGTTCCTCCCTTTCTCTCTCTTCCTTCTCCTTCCGTTCCTCCCTTTCTCTTTCTTCCTTCTCCCTTTGTTCTTTCTTTTCTTCCTCTCTCCTCTTTTCCTCCCTTTCTTCCTTCTCCTTCCGTTCCTCCCTTTCTCTTTCTTCCTTCTCCTTCCGTTCCTCCCTTTCTCTTTCTGCCTTCTCCCTCCGTTCCTCCCTTTGTTCTTCATATTTACGGATTTCGAACTCCAGACGGCGCTTCTGCAGCTCGTAATCCACTCCTGTTGGAGATATTGGACTACCCTTAAATTCCTCTTCCTCTTTTCCAATCTCCATGGCCCATTCTTCCATTAATTGATTTCGATCCCATGACAGAACATCATCTTCGTCCCTTCCTGCCTTCATAAGATACATCCTAAGGCGCTCAGACGACATTTTGCGAATATTCGCTTGCATCTCTGTTGTCAACGCTTCCATTTTTACAAACAGTCAGTCAACAACAATCAACAAAAAAAACAGACACCACGCGGCAAACCCGCCACACAAAAGGAAAATTCCACAACCCAAAGTGCAACTATGCAGTATCCAAAGAAGTACACTCGCCAAGTACGCAAAAACTATACAAGCTCACGCAAGTCTGGCCTCGATCACAACAATGGATCAAATTTCAAAGAAATAATCAGCAGATATTGAAAGAGAAATAATGGCTGCCTCCCACTCGGCTGCAACTCCACTCTCTTTTCTCCTTCTCAGCCACGACAACACCTAGGATCTTACCCGTATGTTGACTGCTGTCTTCTGCTGTCTCAGCCGAACGACGCACTTCGTTCGTCCGACTGTCGTATGCCGATTCACCCGTCTCCCACGGTAGAAAGGCGTCTCGATCCGCTCGCTGTCTGGAACAGACCGTCTCTTGATCCTCCGGGTTGACTCCTTCCTCCGTCGGCTCGCGTCTTCTTCACCGGATCCAACACCGATGATCCCGCTTCTGACACCAATAATGTCGCGGTCGACTCCTTCGATCGCAACGACGAACCAACGAAGGAACTATTAAAAGATCTTTAATTAAAAATAAAGTCGATTAAGTGTAAAGTAAGTCAACTCGTCTATCAAATATCACAATCGTAGACAGCACACAGGTTGGCTGGTCTCGATTGAACGTCATACGATCAATGTTTCAACGTTTACAAATCTTCGTCAAAAGGCCCCCAATGTACATCAGGTCTATCTTATATAGAGTTCTCCCGGATTCCAGAACGTTCTGTGACGTCACTGTACTTTTCCCTGGAAAGTCCTACTGAACACGTATATCCTTGTTGCATGCACCGAATTAATGTTGACAGCTTGCTGCAGAATTTTCCGTGCGTTGTAAACAAGCTTGTTGACGCGTCGGTTTTCTTCCCTTGATGCATGCACCCGCGTAGACCACGACAATGATTATTACTTAGCAACTTCAATCATCAATTATCACTAAATCAATCAATAATCGTAACATGCAAGCTGAAATGAACGCAACTTGAAACGTACAATCAACTAATTGGTTCATTTGTAGGAGATACAACGCCAAATCGAAACCAAGTCAGTAAGCGTTCCTATAGAGGGTTCAATGAATGAAATTAATGCACAATTGGTTCTCAACTCAGCTGCTCATCTACTCGCCAATCTACCTCGTTTGCATATATATCGGACTTATATATGACATAATCTGCATTGGCTGCCAATTGCTAATCGCATACGCTAAAAGATCCTTATGATTGTGTGATGTTCCTTGACTGGTACTGTTCCCAAATATATCAGTTAGTTGTGCGTTCCGGTCTCCACACAGCCTGGTCGCAGGATGCTTCGTTCTGTGATGCGGAATAATCTAATTGTTCCAAGCTCTCACACCACAATAAGTGCATGTCGGGTCTTCTCTGTCATTGGAATCAACCGTAAGCACATACAGGGTGAGAATTGTTGGGGGGTTCAACCCCCCTAGTCTTTCTTAGGGCCCCATAGTAAAGTCTTCATTGCACACCCAAACTCCACATAAATCAAGGTCTAACCCCCCCAGTCTTTTTTCTACAATTCTCATACTGAGCACATATAAAGACTCACATTTGGCCCGTTGGCTGATTTATTTATTTACCCAGTGACTGTGCAATCGTTGTGGCTGATTGATTTATTTACCCAGTGACTGTGCAATCGTTAGTTGGGTACCCTCTCAGAATGGACTCGGGTACCCAGGCCATATTTTACCAAATTTTCACACCTGTAAAAGAAACCAGTGCAGAAATTATTATGACGCAGATATCATGATTCTGACATGTTGAAAACTGCCAGCACAAACCGTTGGCAAAAAATTTATCAAAACAATGTCTTACCAAGTTCATCTGAGGATGTCCACGGTAAAGGCGTACCAGTATGTAACAGATCTCAGCAAGACTACGATTTGCTTCCTCTGCCTCTTCCACGTCTTTTACATAGAGACGTGCACAATCAAGACGATGTCGCTCTTGCTGAATTGCACGCAACCCCAGAGTAGAACATAGCTCAGCAAACTTAAAGCCAAACTAAAACAACAAAAGATCCAAATTTATTGTATTGTATATGGGCATTTATAAAGCGCCTCTCGTGGTATAGACCATTCAGAGGCGCTCCCAGTGCGTGAGACCCAGAGAGAAAAAGCAGGATTTAAGGTGAGAAAAAGAAGAAGCAACGCTACCAGAGAGAATGGTGGTCCGGACAGAAGGAGGAAGTCAGTCCCAAAGTGAGGGACCTATGTGGGCAAAGGACCTGGATTGAGCCACAGTAGTCCTGACACGAGGAACTAAGAGGTCAAGGCGATCAGAAGATCGGAAAGGACGCAGCGAAGCAGCAGAATGAGGCCAGAATTAGATCACGCAAGTACTGTGAAGCAAGACCCAGTTGAGACTTAAGCACAAGAATAAGCACTTTGAATTGTATACGGGCAGAGAGAGGGAGCCAATGGAGTTGTTCAACCATGAAGGTGGAGACATGAGAGAACCTAGGGAGACGGGCCATGAGTCTAGCAGCAGCATTGAGTACGGATTGGAGAGGAGAAAGACGGATCTTGGGAAGGCCAAGATCAAAGACCAAATTTATGGAACAGTACCTGATAATACCAACTCATCCATAGTATTCTTAACCTGAAGCACCTGTAAATATTGAATTCACAAGATTTGCCAAATATTGAAAACTTGAACACGCCAATTGAAGTACACCATCACCCATTGCAGCGCAGAACTTAGGGTCCAACTGCGTTGCCATTTTATACTGAAAACTGCATTATAAAAATTTCGCACAAAGAATCAGTTTCAACTCTGTTTTAGTGTACAATTGCATGTGGCTGACGTGTGCAGTGAAAACATCATCTAACACCTGAATTATGTGGTTAAATATAGCTTTGATTGGTTAATATATATGCACATGTTTAAATATTAACTTGTAGATTTTGGAGAGTTATGTCATGGTTTATCCCTTTATTAAAAAGCCAGTCTCTCTCTCTCTCTACTGATGATCTATCAACTATCGCTCCATCACCAATCTCAAATCATTTCCAAAATCTTTGAAAAAGTAGTTGCTAATCATCATTCGAGTTGTCACCTTTTGTCCCACAAGCTGTACTTTCCTTTCCAATCCACCTACCACAAGTACTACCAGTCCACTGAAGTTCCATTTCCACAATCATCTAATCAGCTGCATAGATGAAGAAAGGTGACTGCTTTCATTCTCCTGGACCTATCTGCTGCTTTTGAAACCACTGCTCATAAAATACTACTTCACCAACTTGAACGCAGGTTCAGTCTATCTGGTTCTGCTCTCAGTTTGTTCACATCTCACGAACATCTCGTACTCAATCAATTCATATAAATAAACACATTTCTGTGCCCACTATCTGGAATTGCTGTGGCGTCCATCAAGGCTCTGTACTGGGCCCCATCTATTTACATTATATACCACTCCACTCAGTTCACTACTTGGTAGCTTTCTTGAATACCACATGTATGATGATGATACCTAACTAATCCTTTCATTTGACAGTTCTACATCTAACCCTGCTTTCCAACTACTTGCTTCTGCTTTTGGTGACGTTCAATCTTGGATGGCTAGTAATGAACTTCTAAAACTGAATTTCTTCTTCTGGGCAAAAGCCAACAACTCTACAAATTTTATTGGCTTACATCTGTTCAGTTGAGTGGTTTACTTGTTAAATGCACCAAATGTGCATGCAATTTGGGTGTGGAGCTTGACTCCATCATGTCATTTTCTAACCATATTTGGGCATTACACAGATCAGCTCAATTTCACACAAGGCATATTCTTAAAATCAGATCTAAATCCCAGTAGCTATTGAATTGGTTTGCAGCATACTGGACTAAATTCTCATTGGGATCACTAAGGAAGACCTGACAAATCATTGAAAACTGTCTTGGCAGAGCCACAACAAAGACCCCAACTGTCAGTGTACTACATTGCTGCTAGACTAAATGCCCGTCTTTCTCGATTCTCTCATATCACCACCTTTATGGCAGAAGAACTACAAGTTTGATAGCTAACACAACAAGAAATATATATCAATAAGCAGAGAACCCATTTTGACCCCGTTGTGCCTCCTTGCCTTCTAAGCACATATCTTGCAAATTAACTTTTCTGACTTTATTTGGGTTTTCTCAGGCAAAGTCACAAATGGTTGAGATGGTACGGCTGATCAAATGACAAAATTCACAAATAAATCAAAAGGATGAGAGTCACCACATTAGAAGCTGCAGATGTGCGTTGTGTCAGTTCATTATCTATAATAAAATGATTCAGATGACTAGGTAATCATCTTCACTTACTAGTTCTTCTGCAACATCAATGAAGATGACGAGCTGCTTAGCACTGTGCGCCAGAGCCAGGACTTTATCCAACGCTTGTCCAAATTCCTCTTTAAGGCCAATATGACTTTCCAGCACCATCCAATTTCTCAACAAGAACTGTTTTTAAATGCATCAAAGTTTAACTATACTCACTACAAATGTAAATTATCATCATCATTGTCATCGTCACCCATATCTTTATCTCCATCGAAACATCATAGTCACAATCACAGTCACCACAATCACTTTAATACTAGCAGTTCTTCAAACTCTTTATTATATATGTGGACTCCATGAGTAAATGTTCTGTTCTGTGCTCATGAATAAGCAACTTCTTTGCGCTTAGCTTTAAAGTAGCGCTTTAGAAATGTGGAATTTACAATTACAATTGACGAGTACATTACTCATAAAATCTGATACTGTGCAATTCTACTACAAACAAAATAATGCAACTATGAGACCAAACTAAAGTACTTTAGCTCATGCTGATTGATCACAAAAGAGCTGAAATACCACTGCACAGAAATGAAATCAGTTCTATTCTGCCAATGAGTAGTTACAGTTCTGTTCTGACCTTTGGAGAATTACTTATCACTGTCCATACCTTTGAGCATTTAAGGTCGCCTGGCTGAACCCAGTCTGTGAGATAGAATGTCTGTGCAAGAAGCAGAGCAGCTGTGGGATTGGCACCAAAGCAGTTGCTCTGAGCAGCCTTTGAAAGAACCTCACAAGCAGTGGAGCTGCATGTCTTTGAACACTAGAACATCATTTACATTGACAATAATTCACATGGTGATCTTAAAACTACATATAAAAAGAAAACATCAAGAATTTTTAAGAAAAACATTCTCTCAAACTGTCACTAGAAGTTACAAACATTTACAGATCGGATTTAGAACTGACATTTCAATGCAAGAAAACAATCACTAACCAGCATAACTGTCCTGTAATGCACTACTTGTAACATGCTATAGTAACAAACTACCTCTCTCTCTCTTTAACCGTCCTCGATACGAGGGTTGGTCGCATTGTAGACAATTCTTCTCCATCCTTTCCTGTCTTCGGCTACTCGCAGCAACCTCTCTGTTGATAATCCCAACCATTCGCCAATGTTGTCCATCCACTTCTTTCGTGGTCTTCCTCTTGCTCTTGTTCCCGGTACCGTTCCCTGCATAATTTCTTTCTCAAGGCAATCCCCCTGTTTCCTCATTATGTGCCCAAAGTATGACATCTTTCTTCGTTTGATTGATTCCAATAGGTTCCTTTCCACCCCCGCCGTCTCCAGTACCCATTCATTTGTTTTCTTCTCCGTCCATGATATTCCAAGGATTTTTCGTATGCATTTCATTTCAAATGCCTTTATTCTATCCTCCTCCCTCTTTTTGATTGTCCAACTCTCACAGCCATACATCATCACTGGCCATATAAGTGTCTTCATTAACTTTAACTTTGTGGTAATTTTTATGTTATGGTTTTTCCATAATTTATTCAGATCTGCTCCTATTCCCAGTCCTCTTGCAGTTCTTATACCTATCTCCCTGCTACACTCCGCGTCTTCTGTTATGAGTGAGCCTAAGTACACGAAAGTTCCCACTTGTTCTATCTTGCTGCCTTGTACTTTGATGTTGCACTGCTTCCCTGTCAGCGCCATACACTTTGTTTTGCTCATGTTGATCTCCAGGCCCTTCTTTCGTCCTTCTCTGTCCAATCGAGACACCAGTTCTTGCAGTTCCGTTTCCGTGCTTGCCATTATCACTATGTCGTCCGCATATCGTAGATTTGTTATCCTCCTTCCTCCAATTTGAATGCCTCCTGTATATCCTCTCAGAGCCTCCCTCATTACCATTTCTGATAGTATGTTGAATAAAGTTGGCGAAATTACACACCCCTGTCTGACTCCTCTTCTTATTCTAAACTCACTTGACAGTACACCTCCGAATTTTACCTTTGCCATCTGTTTCCTGTACAGTTCTGCTATCAGGTTGATAATGTGTGCTGGATATCCCATTTCAACCATCGATAGCCATAATTGCTCATGTGACACACAATCGAATGCTTTCTTAAAATCTACAAAGCACATGTATAGCGGTCTTTGGTGCTCTCTCATCTTTTCCATTATAATTCTAAGATTCGTCACCTGATCTCTCGTCCCTTTACCACGCCTAAACCCTGCCTGTACATCTGTCAATTCTGATTCTGTACGACTTCTTATCCTTTCCAATATGATCTTCAGCAAGATTTTACTCGCATGTGATACCAATGCTATTGTCCTGTAGTTTCTGCATTGTTCAATATCTCCATTTTTTGGAATTGGTATGAATATTGACTTCGTCCAATCCCCTGGCCATTCCCCCGTTTCCCACACCTCTACACATATCCTATGCATTCTGTCTGTTGCCGTGTCTCCCGCGAACTTGAATAACTCTGCTGGTACTTCGTCTGGCCCCGCACTTTTCCTTCTTGCTGATTCCTTTATCGCGCGTTCTACCTCCGATCTCAAAGGTGCAGGTTCCTTTGCGTGCTCTCCCTCTATTTTACCTGTATCCTCACCGTCATATAGTTCCTCACAACACTCCTTCCATCTTTCCACTAATTCTTCTCTTTTTGTAATCTCTTCATCTGTTTTTGATTTTATACACATCAGCTGTGGTCTAAACTTCCCTGTAAGAGTCCTTACTGTTTGGTATACCTTTCCTGTATCCCCCTATTATTGGATTCCTCCAAATCCTCGCAGATGTCCTCAATTTGTTGTTGTTTATCTTTTCTTATTCTCTTCTGTACCTCTCCTTTCAGTGCCCTGTATCTCTCCCTGTCTCTAGTCTTTGCTTCCCTTTTTCCCACAATCAGTTTATACGTTTCATTTGTTATCCAAGGTTTACATTTCTGTTTCTTCTTGTATACCTCTGACTTAATGCAACTACCGGAACTCACTTTTAGAAAAGCAGTTATTTCTTCCAAATAACTACTGTAGTAACTGCAACTATATGTACATGTAACTACTTCATTATTATATAAGTAATCAAACACTTATGTCCCACTAATTAATGAATACAACTCAGAAGTGTGGGTAGTCTTCAGTTGTTTGTGAAATAAGACAAAGACAAAATAGAAGCATGAGTCAAGGTATGAAAATATTTCTTCTGAAGGACAGAATAAACATAAATACATTTCAGCCATGAGCTTTATCATATTTTTTCTGAAAAAAATATGGTACTACTACTACAAGCACCGTAGCTTACAGATAAATGAGTCAATAAGATAAAGTAAGAAAGAGATTTAACTAAAATTGTTTAGAATGTTAAGTTTTACATTTGTTGTTGGCTTAGATGGTTTAAATGCTTATATAAAGCCCTTGGTATGAAGTTTTTATCGTCCTTACAGGGCAGTTCAAAACCGTGGGCTCGCGGTCGGAGGGCATATTGGAATTGGGTTGGTGGCGGGAACAGGCGTCGCAAGACATGGTCTTGATTCCCCTCGATGGCCTTGAGGAGACGGTCGTCAGCTGCCCCAACCCGCTTCCGAAATTTCAAGTAGTTATATTCAGCACAGATCAGTTAAGAACTAAATAAAGTCACAAAGTGAAAGTTATGCAGTGAAATCAGTATTAGGCCTAACATAGCCACTGAATCATTGAGTGGCACTTTATAAATGTTCAATTACAATTGCCTCACATGGGCTAGATTAATTCTTTTGTGGTCACTTGCATCCGCTAAGTTATAACAATGTAGCCACCCCAGATTGCAAGAAAATGCCAATACTGGCTGCAATAACTGTAAGCCTGCTGCTTAATGAATTAAGTTCAAAAGACTTATAAAATACAACTCATAATGAAGCAACAAGTGACATAGTGTACCTAATTTGCTCTCAGAACAGACTATTCATGTTTCTATACAACTGCTTGCATATTTATTTGAAGCACTTATCAGGTGTGCAAAGAAAGTAAATAGGAACAAGGTGTGTAAGAAAGTTCCTGCCTTTCTGGTGTATAAGGTTTCCTTTACCCGGTTTCAATGTACACTTTTAAAATTTAAGTAGATATAAAAATTTCTGACTTCCATTGTACCGTGTATCCTGCACTATAATATTGATATGCTATAATTTTGAGTGGAAAGACTTTACCTTGTGAAGAATGTCAATAAAGAAGTAGGAACAAGTTTCGCGGATGGATTGAAATATTATTGGGCATAGAAAACTTTAATCAAATGCTCGATTTTTGCAAGAACCTTCAATTTCTTTATAAAAGATTTTTATCAAACAGATTATTTTAATTTAAGTACCGTATATACTCGCCTATAAGTCGATTCACGTATAAGTCGAAGTGTACTTTTTCGGGAAAAATAGTGTCTAAAATCGACGACTCGCGTATAAGTCGAACTCATAAAAGCATCTGATTTCTATTTTAAAAGTAACATTTTCGTCCCTATGCAGAGTCATATATAGGCATGGACCAGCACGTTGATCGTTTGTTGTCCTTAAACTATAGGGCGTTACCCAACAAATTATCTACCAATAATTACAGATTTTCTAATAAAAACCACTTTGAATTATCAGTCAGCTATTTACAAGTTAATTTTGGCCTCTTCCCGGTGTTTTCTCAAATTATTGCCCACTCATAGTTTCCATTTTGTGAAAGTTGCGGTCTTCGATTCGAGGAATCCGGAATATGGATGAAGACAAAATATTATAGCGCTATTACAATTATTAACAAACTAAACTGCCAGTACCATTTGCGGTTTCGAACTTCAAAAAGTCTCCTGTTCATTTCAAGTCAGTGGTTGTGAATGTAAGTTTCGCCGTCATCGTTGTCGATTTCCGAGTCCTCTGGCGTCGTTTTGCAAACCGTCTATGTAGGTCCATGTAATATATTTATATAATGCCTAAGCTTTAAAACAACTGCTGCTCATAGCAAATCATTTTGGAAGAGCTTCGCCCATTCACAAGGTCAAGCAGGTTTCGTCATCGTTGTCAAGCCCGATACCTTCATCACCTGATCTAACTGGACCAGTCAGATATGCGCGAATCATGTCCTAATACTGGCATTCCTCTTTTCTAATGACCTGACCTCGCGTATTTTGGGATATACGTCGGTGGTTATGGCCAATAGTTTTGACCTGAATGGTCTTGTATCGTTTACAGTACAATTCCCAGGCAATTGAAATTTGGTTTTATCAATTTTTTACCGTACACGAATTTAAGGTTGTAGAGAAATGCGCTATAAAATCAAATGATGCATAGAATAGAACCTGCACCCAATCAAAAGAATAATAAACAAGAACTGGCGTTGACGTTATTAGTAGCATGGTTCAAATTTTAATAGAACATTATTTTATTCTACCAGATATTTTGTCAGTATTATGCTAAAAATTGATTCTTTATAGTATCATTTGTTTATAACATTATATTATTTCCTTCACGGTCATGCGATCGCTCAATGTTGCGTCATGCGGTATCGGACGGGGTATGTTGTTGACCTCGGTTGCATGTTCACGCGATCTCGGATGGATAAATCTTGCGATCTTGGCTTGTCCCTCGTATAAGTCGACCCCCTAACTTTGGACTTTCAAAATTGTCCAAAAAAACTCGACTTGTACGCGAGTATATACGGTATAATAGAAACAGTTATGACTGTGCCCTGCAGTTATGACTGTGCCCTGCAAAAATTATTTATTGGCAGAGTAACATTTGTTAGCGGACACTTTCGTCTATTACCTTGTTGGTGGACACATGAAATTTTGCCTTCACCCGAATATAAGTCATACCTCCAACTTCAAATTTGAAAATCTGTCCAAAATTTTATGACATACTCCAAAATATATGGTAACAGTCCAGAAAATAAAGTAATTAACATAAGCATATTAGTAGAAATCATTAATGAGTAAATAGGTAACAACACTGCGTACCAATTGGTAAAAGTCCTCCAGATTTCCTGATTTATACAGAAACTGAAATCGACTGAGAAGAATGTTGGGGTTATTCATAAAGATGTCACAAGTGAGACATTGTCCTAAGAGTTTCTGAGCCAGATCCTCACAGTCACTCGCCATCAGAGCTTCAATTCGAAGACGCACAATGTCCTCGTGTTCCTCATTTTTTACGTAAGTAAGCACTACAAAAACGATGGTCTATTCGGTTAGCAAGTTGAATCTGTGACCTAATGGTTGTAGGTTCAAGCCTGCTGAACAGACTCCTTGGAATGACTATGGGTAAGATTTGTGTACAAGCATGCATCGGTCACCAAGTATAGTATAGTTTGGTACCAGCATGAACTATGAAGTAAACTATGAAGTTCTGTGATACACTGGCCACGACCTTGAAATTCATACATTGCTAGCTCAAAGCCTAAGGAAAGAAACCGAGCAACTAATCTAAATAAAGGACACACAACCTTCACTTTACTTTGTTTATAATTTCCCCAAGTTATTCAAACATCTCTCATGTTAAATACATTATATACTGAAGTTTCTTATCAGAATCCTCCAATGAATGAGACAATAAAAGCTGCAAAGGTGCCATCATGTGCAGTCTTGACGGTGAAGCCTAGCATTAAGGCTCAAATGCCTCGAGCACAATACAGTTTGGAACTGAGCACTGTGATAATAGCCACCATAGACTTTTTATAAGTTCTGTTTGAAAAAAGGAATCGAAAGATTTGCCACTTCACCAAAACTAGCATTTCAATAACTCAAGACAAATAGTTTCATGTGACCATTTAACAATCCATCAATCAGTTGCATTAATTGCATCAAAATTTGCAAAGCAATATATCATGTAAGCTATTTACTGATTTACAAAAATTATACTATATTGAACCTGAAGCCAATGCAATGATTTAAATCTCTATTGCTATATAACCAAGGAATTCTTAACTCTTTACAGTGACTATAGATTCATGTTAGCAAGATGTTTGGATGAAGTTCACCTGTTTCTTTGTCAACCTCATCGCCACGAAGTACAGACAGAAGTGTTGGATGACTCCATTCTGTTTGGACAACATTGTTCAGTGCCTCAAAGAATCGTTGGTTTGGTATCGACTTCAGGAGATTACTTGTATCTGCGATCGTCTTTTTGAAAAGTCGCTTTGTGAGATTATCATCTTCTAATTGCAGGAACTCCACTCCAATCAGAATCTTTGATATCTCACTTTAGAAAAAATTCAAGCAGTTACATTTAGATATATGTTGCAAGCTATGATGAAATACAGTTAAATAGCACAAAACACCAAAAACACAAAACCAGAGAAAAACCAGTCAGCAATGAAAGAGCATTCAAAGGATAGTGCTCAGAAACATTGGATATTCGGGAAGGTTGCAATGCAAGGTTCAAATACTTGACTATGGCAACATGTCAAATTGCAAATGCTGTAAATTTTCACCTCAGTCTCTGGAGGTACATACCTCTTGGCTCAACATCTGTCCAATTATGTAAAACAACCGTGCATCAGTTGACCTGCTTCCAGTCAGACCCATTCAAAATGACACTTTCTACTATTCTGCAAAAAAGACAACGGCCTTAGATCTGCACATGCCATTTGATTGCACTTGGCTTCAGAAAACCCCAATGCAGATAGAACAGAAAATCCTTTTGTCAAGCCAAGTAATCCACTAGGAAGAGTTGTCCAAACTGCTTCAGTCTTGTTTGCATTTAATCTAATAACCTTCGATCTAAAGAATACTCAACTAGGTGACCATTCTGGTTTGTCCTGCTTTAGGTCACAGAAAGTGTAAGTGGCATATATCATATGGGGTCATTGGGGTTAAAATAATAAAAAGACGATTTGTATAGCGCCATAGTGCAACTGAGGCCGAAGAAAAGGCTGCTAAATAGTATGGTATCGCATCTATCATTTCCAGTTCGGGACATAGTTGAAAGGTACAAAGATTTGATTGGTCAACATCTGTTGAAAAGTTCACAGTGTCAACAAACAATTTTGGCATAATATTTTATAGTTCTATAACTACATTTAATGACATGTTATATATTATTTAAACCACAAATTACGTCCATGCATATTTTATTCTCAAATTTTATAATAAATGGAATTCAATACATGTAATATAATGTAATATAAACATCTGTAAAGCACTCCTCGCAGCAGAGCTATTCAGAAGCGCTCTCAACGTGATAGGCTCGTGCAAAAAGAAACGTCTTTAAGCATTTAAGTGAAGCTGGTGAAAATGCCCCGAGGATCCTGCTCCGGATCTCAGAAGGGAGTTCATTTCACAGTGAAGGGGCAGCCAAAGCAAAGGCCTGATGCTGAGTTAATGAGGTTCGCGACCGAGGTACAAACAAGTCCAATCGGTCAGCAAAACGAAGGGGGTGAGAGGAGCGTGAAGAGATTGGTTTGCTCGTCAGTTCAGAAAGGTATATAGGCGATAAGCCTAACTGGGATCTAGTGACCAGAAGGCAATAAAGATATGGCACTAATTACAGAAGCATGCACATAGTTACAATAAAAAACCTTTTGTCATATTTTGGTCAATAACTGAAAATAAGAATTATACTCACATAAATAAAAACTGCAACAAATTATCTGCTTCTTTCAAGAAAGGGGGCTGGTCGTGGCTGAGTCTAACATTTGTGAAGACAGCCGTGAGTGCAGTCAATGCGTGCAGCCTTGTCTTTAACCTTAACGAGTTTTGTTGTAAGAATCGATTGGCCACCTAAACCCAAACATCAGGCAATAATTACATAAAAACTGTCAATGCTTAAACACTAGTTTCATGTTTTATCATATCAAAACTTCTTTTCAGTTACAATGTATTATTGTACCAGCAAAATTATTTTGCAAGTCTACACAGCATATAACAACATGCAAGGTATCACATAAATTCCATAACATCAAGAGAAAGGATGGTGTCAAATTAGTAACATTCTGGTTCAAACATGCTTTTGAGCATTATTTCTCAACATGAGACCTAGACTGCATGAATGCCAAATATCAAAATGTCTAGTATGCTTACAACAAGCAATAACAAAATCGAACCTAACTGATTCTATATTCTAACCTGGAGACTTCTACAGTAGTCATCATAATCCACAAAGCTTTAATTGATAGTTTCCTCTTAGTCGTATTCCAAAACAACTAAAATCGAACTTCAGCCCAGACATAAATTACATTACAGAACATGCAGGTCAGACAGAAAGAGACAATAAATACCAGAGCCTTTGGCTAGTAATCCAGTACCAGGAAGCCACTACGAAGAGTCAATACAACCAATGAACAATGGCAACATTTGCAAACCTGAAGCCTGGTAAGCAATGAAAAAGTTAGCTACTCACTATTTATTACTGCATAAGCAATAAGACATGCCTGAAGTTGGATCCTTTGTTCAGCTAGAATGATTGCAGCATGCAGCATGCTGCAATCATTCTGTTGAATTTGGATGGTTTCATTACTTCCCTGGAAAATGAGTTCTGAACATATGTAAACTGTGCAAGTTAGTCTTTGCAATGCCATTTACAAGTGAGTTACAGTATTGACAGTGACTAGAAACTATGACACAAACTAGTGAGACTATGACATTCTGGGGCCCATGAGGTCTTTCTCCATAGACAACAGATTGTAAATGGCTTAAATATTCTCTGAGAAAGTGCTCAAAACTCTTGGAACTGGTTATTAAAAAATTAAAGTGCAAAAGGTCACACAGATAATATGTGAATCTGAAGTGCGGTTAATCAGTAGCCAGGTGTTTGAAAGCCAATGAGAAATAGTGAGTTTTATGGGTTTCTTATAGGAACAGAAAGAGCTCGAGCATCGCAGAAACATTTGTAGTTGGTTCCATTCCTTGGGGGAAGAAACATGGAATGCATGAGTGCCCATGACAGTGCTGCATCTCAGCTCAACCAAAACACCCATACCTGAAGATTGCAGACTGCAAGGAGGGTTGTAAAGTAAGGTTGTTTTCCATCACGTTTTAAACCTGCCTTAACCTCACCTTCACTTAACACTGTAATAATAAGCTGCATAGGTAGCCAAGCAGCTTTTAGTACACTCTCGTCATTAAAGGGTTAATGAAGAACTGCACAGGTTTCCCAGTCACTTTTAGTACACTCTTCATTAAAGTGTTAAGAAACCTGACCTGGACATCAACAAACTGTCAAACTTTAGACCATATCCTATCACAATCACATTTCAAAGATTCTTGAATGTCTCTTCCTTACATGGATTTTAAGAAACAGTCTTTGGTTGAGAGAAATTCGTTGGTCCATTACACCGCTCCGCGCTCACTCCCATCATGGTGCTTTGTTTCAAGGGACTTCCATTATCTTAAAAATTGATTATTTTAGCTTGCATGAATCTGTAGGCTCTGTAGAAAGTGTGGGATTTTGGTGATTCCATAAATGGCCAGCATGCCCATAGGAGGCTCATATTGGACCAATGGTCCCAGATGGGACCCATTTACGGCCCATTGGTCACTTCAGTTGTTTATGGGCATACCGGCAGGCTATTTGTAAATATAAATTGTCAGAAATTGGGCGATTCTGTATCTAAAAATGTTGCTGGTTCCACCAAATCTGTATCTGGAGAGTTGGATGTCAGTGAATTTGTAAATGGCCAGCACTGCTCATGCAAGGGTTGTGAGGCATCAATGCTCCCAAACAGGGTTCATATGGATACTATCACAAAAGGTTGCAGGTTATTCAACAACAGGGTGAAGCTGCATCTGAATCTTTCGATGGCACTGTATTCCAGTATCTGCATCTGTGGCTGGTGAGGGATTTCAGCGAATGTGTACACAGCCAGCAAGCCCATATGAGACTTGTATGGGACCAATATTCCATTATGGGACCGCATAGTTTTTAAGGAATCTGAAGGCTATAAGAGACTTAGCAGAGCAAACTTTGGCTGGAAGAGCGTTCCAGAGTCTAGCGCCAGTGGTGACCCGACAAAAGAGCGCCCGACAAAAGAGCGCTGACAAAAGAGCACCGACATAAGAGCGCCGACGAAACCTTTATATCGAAGGTTCAATATCAAAACTTTTATTAGCATTCAAGGGAGAGAGACAGCTGAGAGATTATCAAGTCACTTTAAGATTTATCAATGATTGTTACCAATTGCGTTATATCAACTGGTATAAGAAATAAACAAGTATTTTATTTTATTTTATGCTACGTAGAACTTGAGTACCATCATAACCATTAAATTGCGCAGATGACGCGAACAGAATCCTGGTATTCAGAACGGAAGAAAACATGATTTGATTTGTAATCTTTTTCATTACATTCCGTTATTAAATTTTTAATCTTTTTTCAATGCATTCCATTAACCCCTTTAGCGTGGATCCTGAGTATACTCGGGCTGGGGAATTCGTTCCATAGTGTGGATCCCAAGTTAACTCGGGCAGGGAGAATTCACCACCTAGTAGACATGGAGCCCGTATAAACTTGGGATAATGTTAGAAGGTCATGTCTGTCGTGCAGAGGGAGTCATAGTACACAGGGGCGCCCGCAGACTTAAAAAAATTGGACGCACAGCCCTCTCGTAAACAAATAATAGGCCTTGACCGCTTTGCTACCGTAGTTATAAGTAGGAAAATTGAAATAGCTGCCATAGATAGAGTAGTGAGTAATGGCAAGCATAAAAATTTCAATTTAGATAACATCTAATGTTTTAACATGCCGTATTACCGTTTAGCAAAAATATCGATGCGATGTCTATTCCTTGTATGGAATTGATTTGGTGAGTGGACGCACGTGCGTCCAGTGCGTCACGCTGCTCTGATAGTACATGCTGTAGCACCTCTGGGTAACCTTGGCCTAGCCACGTGGTCACTGGCGGCTACTAGCCGGCCGTCATCATGGCCGTATTGTAGGTCAAAATGGCAGGTCGTAAAGTTGTTTGTCTAGGGAGGAAATAATACGTTTGTTAGAAGAAAGTGATAGTACGTCTCAGTTTGCAGACAGCGATGATGACATTCGTAATACTACAAGTACTAGTGAGAACAGCGATGATGATAAGAAACAGTCTTTGGTTGAGACGGTGGATTACAAAGCTGTTTTTCCTTTTGCATGGTGCAACCGAGACCCTTTCCTACGTGTTCGCCAACTATTTACTGGTTCACCTGGGGAGGGGGGATAGAGTAGTGGTAGCACTCATGGCCAGGAGAGCATGAGGTACGCGGATCGACTCCCGTAACCCCCCCTCTAGGGCGGCCCCTTGCATGGCTGCCAAACCGTGTGTTTAAATAAGATATTGATTGTACTTTCATGTTTCAATGTAATCTTACTGCATCTGTCGGTTTGAAATAACAAAGAATATAATTATATTATTATAAAAGGTTGACATGAATGATATGCAGAATTCATTTTTTGGGTGACGGTATAAAATGCAAAAAACTTATGGGATTATTTTGAGAAAAATCATGGCATCACTATAACAATGTACATCTTAGAAAAAAAATTTGAAAAAATTCCACCCTAGCCGAGAGTTAACAAAAATCTTTTCACGCTAAAGGGGTTAAATACATTCAATTTGTATTATTACACTTCGGTTCCAAGATAAATGGTTCACCGACGAATGGTTCACGGACAAATGGTTCACTGACAAATGGTTCACGATAAATAATTTATATTTTAAATAATCATTGAGAATCCAGCATCTAGTTTGAGCTATATTTTCGTCGATCTTCCAGCTTCTACTTTGAGCTATATTTTCATTGGCCATCCAACATCTAGTTTGAGCTCTACTGTTGATGAAAATATAACTCAAACTAGAAGCTGGATTATCGATGAAAACATACCTCAAACTAGAAGCTGGGAGAACGATGAGAACATAGCTCAAACTAGAAGCTGGATGAGTGATGAAATTATAGCTAAAACTAAAAGCTGGATTCTCGATGAAAACATAGCTCAAACTAGAAGCTGGATAAGCGATGAAAATATAGCTCAGACTAGATGCTGGAAGATCATGAACCTTTCGTCAGTGAACCATTTGTCAGTGAACCATTTGTCGTGAACCATTGTCCGTGAACCATTTGTCGTGACATCTTACACTTCTTGTCGGCGCTCTTATGTCAGCACACTTTTGTCGGCGCTCTTTTATCGGGGTGCCAGCGCCAGTAACAGAAAAGGCACGACTACAAAGAGCCATCCTTGGCCATGGATTAGTCAGACTGAGAAAGTGAGAAGACCTGATTGTGTATAGAGATCTTTTGGAGTGGGCAAAGACTGAAGACAATAATGCTGACTGAAATGTAGTCATGAACACAATGAGCTCAGTCTTGAAAGTTATTCGCTTTCTATGGATAGCCAATGCAGTGATTTAAGGTTTGTATTTAGAGTTTAGTTGCCAAGGTATTTTGGATGCTGAAGCTTCAAGTTAGTTTAAGAAATGCCAGTAAAAACTGAGTTGCCAAAGTCAAGACCCAGATAAATCAGGGCAGAAAAGGGAATGTCAATCACTTTCGCAGTTTCCCAGAAAGTGACTTTGTCACTTTAGAAATTTTCTGGTTGAGAAAATCAATAAAGTTTTGCTAGATGGCTCTATTCCGCCTTGCTGTAGTCGGGAGCACCTCTGAGTAGTTCTCCTTAAAAGAGGTGCTGGTAAATGCAAAGACTGCATGCCTGTGTACATAAACAATATGGTTGCCAACTTGCCACTGACAGTGCTCCATAAGAGCGCTGCCAACTAGCAGCTACAACCCATAATGCTGTTCGCTAAGTAAGTAAGTAACGAACACGAACTCACATTAAAAACATAACTAAATGGACATTTTGACTGTTTGTAAATATATATCATATATATATATATATATATTATAAGGATCATAGGCGTAATTTGTGGGGGGTACGAGGGGTACCCGTACCCCCCACTTTTTGGACTGGGGGGTACTGTACCCCCCACTTTTTAAACAATGCCAATCAATATTTTATTATTGTGCCTTCCCAGAGAACGCAATCTCCCCCAAAAGTATGAAAGTGCTTAGATACACAGGTAAATCGAGAGCCAAAATTAATGAGAATACTGGCAGGGAATATGTTCAAAATGGTTATCATGCGCAAAACGAAAGTGGAGTAGAAATTGGTACCCCCACTTTTTAGACCAAGGTATTGGTACCCCCACTTTTTAGGCTAAAGTTACGCCCCTGATAAGGATCATAAGAACATTCATATATATTTCAAGAAATAACCATTTCTTACGAAGTTTGCATACATTATAATTTTCGAGGAAATTAAAGTACGTGTTACTTAGTTACTTAACGAATTGCACTATGAAATAAGGATGGCAGCTAGCAGCGTTCTATTGGAGCAAAGTCAGTGGTGACCATATTGTTTATATACACAGCCACTCAGTCTTCGCATTTAACGAGACGCTATATAAATGTCCGTTATGAATGAATGAATGAATGAATGAATGAATGAATGAATGAATGAATGAAGGCAAGAACAATTTTAAGAAATCCGAATCTATCCATCTGTGTTTTGAAGCATTTGAAAATCTGCTATATTTGGGCTATTTTTGTGGTCTATATTGAGCCTTGGGTCAAATTTTACGCAATATTCGGATTTTGACTGTTTAGGCGCTAAACAAATGACGATATCGTTTTGAATAGCTAAATGTAGCTGAAGTAACCTAACTACGGCAAAAAACTTACTTCGAGCAGACGTCGGTAGAACTTTCCTCGATCCTCTTTACTCATCCCACCAGTAGCCAATTTTTCCAGAGATTCTATTAAACCCTTTAAATTCATGATTCGGATATTCTTAAAAAAACACGATACGAAAATAGCATAGAAAGTGCTCGTTTTGTGTCGCGCCGAGCGAGAATCAACAGACAAATGACCAAATAAAAATCAGTAAGTACGTAAATATCGGAATAAGTGCTTCAATTCCATCAAACCGTAATCGTAATCTCCAAACTTCTAAAGCGCCACTTGAAGGCCAAGCGCAGGGCACCAGCCTATTCACGAGCGCTACGTCAAATCAGAGGGGGTTTCCAGAGAGAAGTCCAAAAGAGGTCCAAGTCCGATTTCCAGAAGGCCAAACCAAATCAGAGGGAGTTTCCAGATAGTCCAAAAGAGGTCCAAGTCCGCGATTTCCAGGGTACCAGATCAGGAGAGGCAGAGCAGCTGTCAAGGCGAGTGTCCTTTACGGCGAGAAGAATTGGAAGGCGGGGGATCAGATGAGTCAGTATCTAGAAGGCAATGGTCAGGGTATAGAAGTACTTGAAAACGTGAGACTTCACTTTTGAGTGGAAAGCCTGGGGATGATAGATAGAGGAACATGAGGAGAAGCATGAAGGACAGGTTGCAATGATGATGGAGGCACTGAGAAACTGCGGAATTCAGAGGGGAGATCATTCCAGAGGCGTGGTGCTGTGTTGGATATGACTCGGTTGGAGAACTTGAGGTGAGTATAGTGACTGCAGTGTTATACTGTGGTCTAGTCCCCCTCTTCTGGGAGGGGAAACGAGGTTTCTGGGGGGACCAAAGAATTTACACAAAATTTTTTTCCATCTTGAAAAAGTTTCTTACTTTTCCTAATTTCATCTTTAAAAAAAGTTGATGACCTTTTTTAGGAATTCATCTCTCTGGGGGGGGGCATATCCACATGTATCCTGGGAGGAATTTTCCTCTAAAAGTCTCTACATTGTAATATTGCTGGCCTCTGGGGGAAACATAAATCCGGGGGGCATTTCCCCCCAAAAAGACGTCTAGATTACACCATGGTGACTGGGGGTCGAGAAAGACTGAGATAGGACGATGATCGGGTGAAGAGATCACGATCGGTACTTTGGCTGGGAATATTGTAGGGAGTTGTAGGTTAGTGAGAGGACTTTGAAGTGGATTCGCTCTATGAGAGGATTTTTAACCTATGGAGTGATTTAAGGATGGGAGTGATATGATGATGTTTGGGCGTTCTATAGTGATAGCTCTGGCTAGTGAGTTTTGGATAAGCTGTAAACGCTTGAATTGGGTTGATTCAAGGTTGAGGAAAAGAGAATTGCAGTATCAAGCTCTGAATGAACAATGGAGGTAGCAATGGTGGAGGCAGTTTTAAGGTCGAGCATGGGCCGTATGCGTCGGAGGTCACGAATGTGCATGAAGCAGGAGCGCGCGAGGTTGGAGATGTGGTTAGAGAAGGACATGTGTGGATCAAAAGTAGGCCTAACACCAAGATTGCGGATATGGGAGTCAGAGGTGAAGGTGAGAGAAGATGAGTTAGTCGAAAGGTTTATGGAAGGATCAGGGATTTTGTTGATTTGATCAGGATGGCCTAGTATGACGAATTCAGTTTTGGAAGGGTAAAGGCAGAGGAAATTGGATGACATCCGCTGTGAAATAAGGTTAACCATGTGGAGTACGATGGCGGTGGAAAATGAGCCTGGGGTGAAGGATAATTATGAAGAGTTGGGACGTGTCGTCTGCATAGAGATGGTGGTCGACAGAGGAGGATTTTATGAGATGGCCTAAAGGTGTAGTATAAAGGATCAAAAGTGTACAGTGGACCCAAGACGTAGCCTTAAGGGACACCCTGGCCAGGGCTGTAGTCGAGGGTAGGCCTATACGCGGGTATACAGCGTGTACTCGCCTCTAGAGACCGTATACTCGCCTCAAAAAATATTTATATTTATTTATATTAAAATATTGTAGCGTACACACACAAAATACTGTAGCGTATACTCACCTGTGAATAAGCTGGTTCCCGCGACGTAGCTTTTTTGGGCGCTGTAGAAGTCTCGAGATTACGATTACGATTACCTCTAATTTGTTTCGGAAAACTAACAGGTAGCGTGTACTCACCTCTAATTTTGCCACTACAGCCCTGGGGACACCACAGGGAAGAGGAAGGGGTTGTAAGCAGTAGCTGGAGGCTTTAACAGAGAAGGAACGGGAAGACAAGTAGGACTGGAACCAGAGTAGAGCGGTGTCAGAGACGCCAAACCAAGAAGATAGTCGTTAAAGAAGGAGGCTGTGATCAATGGTGTCAAATGCGGCGGAGATGTCGAGAAGACAGACGCAGAATCGTAATCGTAATCTCCAAACTTCGAAAGCGCCACTCGAAGGCCAAGCGCAGGACACCAGCCTATTCACGAGCGCTACGTCAGATCAGAGGGGGTTTCCATAGAGTAGTCCAAAAAGAGGTCCAAGTCCGATTTCCAGGAGGCCAAACCAAATCAAAGGGGTTTCCAGAGAGTAGTCCAAAAGAGGTCCAAGTCCGATTTCCAGGGTACAAGATCAGGAGGTTTCCAGAGAGTGGTCCAAAAGAGGTCCAAGTCCGATTTCCAGGAGGCCAAACCAAATCAAAGGGGGTTTCCAGAGAGTAGTCCAAAAGAGGTCCAAGTCCGATTTCCAGGGTACCAGATCCGAGGGTTTCCAGAGAGTGGTCCAGAAGAGGTCCAAGTCCGATTTCCAGGAGGCCTGTGATGGAAATGGCTCGGTTGGAGAACTTGAGGTAAGTAGTGACTGGGGGTCGAGAAGACTGAGATAGGACGATGATCGGGTGGTGCGGGTTGTCTGAATGGTGAAGAGATCACGAAGGTACTTGGGCTGGGAATATTGTAGGGAGTTGTAGGTTAGTGATAGGACTTTGTAGTGGATTCGCTCTGGGATTTTTAACCAATGGAGTGATTTGAGGATGGGAGTGATATGATGATGTTTGGGCGTTCTAGTGACAGTGGCTAGTGAGTTTTGGATAAGCTGTAGACGCTTGATTTGAGTGGATTCAAGGTTGAGGAAAAGAGAATTGCAGTGATCAAGCTTCGAATGAACAATGGAGGTAGCAATGGTGGAGGCAGTTTTAAGGTCGAGCATGGGTCGTATGCGTCGGAGGTCACGAATGCGCATGAAACAGGAGCGCGAGAGCTTGGAGATGTGGTTAGAGAATGAGAGGTGTGGATCAAAAATAACACCAATTGAGATTGCGAACAGGGGAGCCAGAGGGAAGGTGAGAGACGATGAGTTAGTCGAAAGGTTTATGGAAGGATCAGGGATTTTCTTGATTTGCTCAGGAAGGCCTATGATGATGAATTCAGTTTTGGAAGGGTTAAGGTAGAGGAGATTGGATGACATCCACTGTGAAATAAGGTTAACCACGTTGAGTAGTTGATGACTTGTTGTTGGCTGACGGCAGAGACCAGTTTATTGTAAAGAGAGGCAAGTAAAGTTTCTGTGCTGTGGAGTGGTGTTTAATGAAGCCAGATTGGTGGGGGTTAAGACGTGAATTCGAAGAGAGGTAGACTCAGGTAGGCCTGTAGTCGTTTAGCCGAGAAAGGACAATTCGTTCCGTTAATTTAGATAGAAAGGGAAGATTGGAGAGAGGGCGGTAGTTATAGATAGGTGTTCCTTGTCAAGGTTTGCTTTTTTGAGAAGTTGAGTGACAATTAATAGAATGCTTAAAGACCATTGGAAATTTGCCGGTAGACTGTGAGAGATTGATAGTTTTGGTGATTACAGGAACCAGGACAGAGGCACAGTCTTTTAGAAGAGAGGTGGGGATAGGATCACGTTTGCATTGCTTGTTAGGGAGGGAGTTTAGGAGAAGTGAGACTTCTGCTCCCAATTCTCTCTCTGCAGGAGAGAGAATTGGGAGCGATGACTGAGAGGTAGGAGGAGGAGGAGGTTTGAGAGAAGGGGGTGACACAGTGCTGGAGGAGGCAAGGGGAGTAAGTGTGTCTAGAAGAGATAATTCTAATGTAAACAGTATGAGAATTGTAGAAAAAAGACTGGGGGGGTTAGACTTTGATTCACGTGGAGTTGGGGTGTGCAATGAAGACTTTACTATGGGGTCCTAAGAAAGACTAGGGGGTTGAACCCCGCCAACCCCCCCCCGACAATTCTCACCCTGAATGTAAAGCGAATGAATGAGATTTTGTCTGAAAAAAATGAACAGAAGGTATATATCAGCAACAGAGGAAGAGGGAATGAAGTTAGGCAGTGGGGAGGGAGATTTGCGATGAATGAGGGTGTTAGCAGCTTTCCAGAGATGTCTAGGGTTTCAGGCGCTGGAATGGATAAGTGAAGAATATCTATAGTAGCCCGATGCGAGTAATGGAGGGGCCCATCTGCCATGAAGTTGCGAAATGAAACTGAAATTCAGCTTGGCCGTGCGCCTACATTTTGTAAAGCCTTCTGAGTTCTATACCTCCGTCATCATGACATCTCTCGTCCATCGCCAGTTCTGGACGCTACCGCAGACGGTTTGAATTGGGGTCAGAAGGTTCGACGTATCCTCGTGAAACACTTTCACTACTAACTTCCGGAGCAAAGGTTCGAATCTCGGGTTCGTTACCTTCTTAGGCCAAGGCACATCCTGAGCTCCTAGTCCAGTTAAATGGTTGTCAGCGCGTGGCTGATGCATTATATACATGTACGCTCGAGCACTATACGTCTAAGAATAACCGGGGCTGCACTGGCTTCTAGAGCATCACTCGGTTTACATATTTCAGGGTTCTCAACGTTTCGAGATAGCCACTGACAACATCTCGTTCTGCCAGTCTTCTGATCCAGGGGACGATGGGTTCTTTTAGTGTAAGCGTTTCACCCATAGGGGTAGACTCTGGGGGAGGCAGCCGGGGCACGTGCCCCCTCCCAGATAATTGAGATGGACTGTACATCCAATACAACAAGTGTAGAATGAAAACCGATTATGAGTTGACTAAACGCCTGTGAATAAGCTAGTTCTCGCGACTTTGCTTTTGGGGCGCTGTAGAAATTTCAAAATTACGATTACGATGCACCGCTGAAACGATTGTATGAATTTGGACCGCACATTTTGATACGATCGACGTGTCTCGCAAAGAAGCAAGATTTCGTTTCGGTAATGTAGGCGATGTCTGTATCGTGGTGTAGAGAGTAAATTTAAATGTAAATGTAAATCTCTGAAATTTCTCAGCGCCACACAAAAGCCACGCCAGGGAGACCAGCTTATTCACCGGCGCTATATCAAATCAAGTCCCCAAAAGTCAGGCTGCCTTGTTCGTTCCGGTGCCAGGTCAGAGTCCGGGAGGTCAAGCCGAGGCGACAGCAGGGTGCTACGTTGGTAATCGGTGATGATGGTGGTTGCATTGTGGTGCAGCAATGGAAGAGAGGTTTTCAGCGGAAAGCGGTAACAGGAAGCAATTAATGTCCCATTGATCATAGACTCACCGCAATGTTTCTCTCCACGGAAATACTAATAAAAGAAGTTTTAAGAGAAAATAGTCGTCAGACAGAAACTGAGGCCGTTCTTCGTCACTTGATAAAGCGAAGAAAAACCACATGGCATTTCAAAAGTAAGTTCGTCTTTACAGTAGGCCTATTAATAATTTAAAAGTCAAAAAGTATTACGAATGTTGCTACATGGAAATAAATTGTGCAGCCGGGCGGTGTAGCAAACTCACGCACGTGGTTAAGATGATTTATTCTAAGATGCAGTTATGACGAGGCAGATGAACTTAGGTGTTACACATGAATTCATTAACATAGTTAATAGTTTGGATAAGTCAGATTAAGTGCTTCAAATGACTAAGTGAATTTTGAAAGTAGTTCATATGAATTGCACGTTGTAATAAAATGACAACGTGAATTCTTGAAGGTAGTTTGCATAAATTTCAAGACGTGGTTATTCATTCATTCATTCATTCATTCATTCGAGGATTTGTATAGCGCCTCTTCAAGGGAACTACTCAGAGTCGAGTAAATGAGTGAAGTGTGGAATTCTTTAATGTGGTTCATGCAGATGAGTCAGATGAATTTCATTGTGTGATTCAAATGACTGAGTGAATTCTTTAATGTGGTTCAAGTGAATACTCTGAAGTTCATTTCGTGGTTCCGACAAATCAGGTGAATTTTTGGACATTGTTTAGATAAGTGAGAGACGAATCTCATGAAGTGGCTCAGTTGAAGCAAATGATGCCAGGATGTGGTTTGTATAAGGAACTGTAGCGCCATTCTCTTTTGACGGCCCTGAAATCGACGTCTGTCTGTCTGTCTGTCTGTCTGTCTGTCTGTCTGTCTGTCTGTCTGTCTGTCTGTCTGTCTGTCTGTCTGTCTGTCTGTCTGTCTGTCTGTCTGTCTGTCTGTCTGTCTGTCTGTCTGTCTGTCTGTCGTGATCGATTCCAACTGAGATATCAGATGGCTTCCAATTACGAATTGATGCAATGTAGAGGCAAAGTAGGAAATTTCACAGGTCAAACCTCTAAAGAAAATAGTATAAGTTTGATTTATAGGAGCAAATCAAATGCAGCAGGAAACCCTTTGAGCTAACGGCTACCGCTTAGACGAACGGTCACCCCAGCACTTCCTGTCTGGTGTTTCGTCAGTTTCAGAGTCTTCCGTTTAACAATGACCCGAATAAAGGAAGAAAACGGCAGATGAGGAAGACGCTGAACGACTCAGTCGGTCGATGGGTGGCGCCACCTGTTGCCACAGACGGTGGATCGGCCACTGCTCTATTGCGCACGCTGTACACCTTCTGACTGCGAGGGATCATGGCACCGTCGCAGTCGCTCCGACCGAACCACCACTTCCGGTACAGACTGTCCATGTATCCGGTTCCGGCGAGTTTGCGCAGTGCATCGTTGAGTTGGCGCCGGAGGAGGGGCGACTCTTTGCGGACGGCTAAAGCGTAACCGCGATGCATGAGGAAGCGGCCGACCGTGACGAGGTCACAGGGTTCACGCAGAGAGACGTATTCAGCGATAGTGTGCGGCAGAATGAAGGCGTAGTTCTGTCGTCGGAGGCGCTCTATGCCTTCCTCGTTCGTCGGAGTGAAGACAGACGGATCGAAGCGCTGCATCTGGCGCCACATCATCTTGTACAGACTGACATTCGTTCTCTTGAAGGCCCGGACTAGAACTCCTTTGTTCAGGGTCCCGTACCTCACCTCCGACTGATTGACGAGGTCCTTGATCGACCGCATTGCCTGCAGCTGGTCAGTCGATCGTCGGACGAGAACTGTGGCGTAGACGGTCAGAAAGACCTCCGTGAAGTCGACGACCTTCGCTCTCTGCTTTGTAACGTAGACTGGAGCGGCAGCGATAGATGCCTTCTACGAACAACAGACCAGACAAAAATCGAACAGACTGACTGACTGATTCAATGACTGACTGTCTGACTGACTCCTGACTGGCTGACTGACTGACTGACTGAATGAATGAATGATGTAATGAATGACTAAATGATTGACTGTCTGACTGACTGTCTGACTGACTGACTGACTGACTGACTGAATGATTGACTCTGTGACCGACCGACTAACTGACCGTTTGACTGAGTAACCGACTGACTGCTGACTGAATGACTGATCAACTGAATGAATGAATGAAGGATTTAAGGACTGACTCTAACTGAAAAACTGACTGAGTGACTGACTTCTGACTGACTGACTTGCTGAATGAATGTCTGACAGACTGATTAACTACTGACTGACTGACTGACTGACTGACTGACTGACTGACTGACTGACTGACTGACTGACTGACTGACTGACTGACTGACTGACTGACTGACTGACTGACTGACTGACTGACTGACTGACTGACTGAATGAATGAATGATTGAATGAATGAATGAATGACCGACCAACTGATGTATTGCAAACACGAAAACTCTACAAGAGCAGTCATACGACAGGGCATTAATCTAGCCTTTAAAATGGGTGTTATATATTAGCGAAACCCATAGTGTGGATGGGCAAGTGGGCGCCAATCAGGGCGGTACTCTAAAGACGATAGCCCACCTAGAAAGAAACTGGTGGTGTTTACTACTTCACTGAACCTGCCGCTGTCGTTTCAGCAAAAGCCAGCTAGTTGCATCGCGCCTTTTTTGTCATGGTAAGCAGTCGCTGTCCTATTGTTGGACAGTTGTATTGTTCACATGTAAGATGGATGATTGTGCAAAGGGAACTGATGACAGAGTCTGATCGACGGCCCCTTCACATCCAGTAGCCTAAAGCAATTGGATTGGGCGCCAAAGGTCAGTAAATATGAATCTGAGGCACGAGTGAATATTATATTATGCTATGTCATATTATATTATGTTATGTTATATTATATTATGTTATGTTATGTTATGTTATGTTATATTATATTATATTATATTATATTATATTATATTATATTATATTATATTATATTATATTATATTATATTATATTATATTATATTATAATATATTATATTATATTATATTATATAATAGCATCATATATCGTATGTCATATATATCATCATATCGTAATGGATTATTGCCCGTCCTAAGACGATTAAAAACAGTTTGAAAATGTATTTTGCAATGTACGTGTGATTTATTATGACCTTCATAGTTTAATCAGAATGTCGATCGCGACGAAAAACCATGTAGACTAAGGGCTGTGAAACACCTAACCTAAAAGCGGCCTAAGTAAATTGGCCCATTTTAATCCGTTAAGCTCGTTCGTTTCAGCCTCTTCGCCACGTTAGTAAATTAATTTAAGCCCGTTTGAAACCGTTATTTTAAAAGATCAGCCCTTTGCGGTATATTTAGCCTAGATTTACGTAAAATTAAGCGTGAAACGAACGTCCCTTGTAATATCGCCATTTGTAAAAAGTGACGTCATTGTTCATTGATATTCATGAAAACACCTGACCTCAAAACGGCCTAAGTAAATGGGCCCGTTTAAACTCGTTAATCTTGTTCGTTTCAGCCTCTTTGCCACGTACGTAAATTAGTTTAAGACCGTTTGAAGCCGTTATTTTTAACAGATCAGCCCTTTACGGTATGTGTAGATTTAGGCTACGTAGAATAAAGCTTGAAACGAACGTCTCTTGGAATGTCGCCATTTGTAAAAAAAAAAAAGTGAGGTCATTGCCCCATTGGTCATTAATATTCATTAGTTGGAAGCTACCAATGAGAGGAACGCAACAAAAAGTTGATTTCATGACATTTCTCTTGTATTATATTAAAAATATCATGTTATGTCATATTAATATTAGGCCTATATCATACATCTAAATATCTTTCTTCTCATCCAGTGGTACTTTTATAATTATGCATCTAAATTGCAGAAGCCTCTATTACAAAATGCCTGAGATCCAGATTCTCTTGTCACAGCTCCTTGTCACTATCTTAGCCCTGACTGAGACATGCATGTTAGATCCTGTTATGGTTCTGTAGATATGTCCTCCACTGGTTACCACTCTCGCAACACATTGTCTACTGGGTTATCTCCATTGCCTGGCAATGTCAACTTGGCTGTGCGAGCTCTGGAAGGATTGTATATTTGGTGTAATCTATCGCTCTCCTGGGTCATCTCTAGACCTATTTAATGGTGAACTGGAACATTTAGGCCTATTGTCTCCATAGGCGTAATTTGTGGGGGTACGAGGGGTACCCGTACCCCCCACTTTTTGGACTGGGGGGTACTGTACCCCCACTTTTTAAACAATGCCAATCAATATTTTATTATTGTGCCTTCCCAGAGAACGCAATCTCCACCAAAAGTATGAAAGTGCTTAGATACATAGGTAAATCGAGAGCCAAAATTAATGAGAATACTGGCAGGGAAAATGTTCAAAATGGTTATCATGCGAAAAACGAAAGTGGAGAAGAAATTGGTACCCCCACTTTTTAGACAAAGGTATTGGTACCCCCCACTTTTTAGGCTAAAGTTACGCCCCTGATTGTCTCGCCTGTCACTCGATGGGAAAGAAGTCTGTCTTTCTGGTGATCCTAATGTTGATATTTTCCAAACTGAGCAACATGTCTATACTCAAAATGTCTATAGTAAAAGTATGAAATGGTATCAAGCCATTTTATACCTGCAATGCTTAGACCTACACGAATAACTGATACCACTATTATTTTCATTGATAATACTTTTACCAATGCATACGCAAATTCATTTGATTCCGGAATAGTTAATTATAAGTGACATATCTGATCATCTCACAATTACTGATTGAGGAGATTTAAATCCCGCTATGGTAAAATGTTGGTCGTTTTTGCCGACCTGAGGGCCTCACCAAGTGAAAGGGGCGCACCCAGGAGCCAGAGGTCATTAGGTGCAGTTACTGTGAAACAATTCAAAGGGTCGGGTAGAGTATTATGTGGATCATGTGAAATTACCTCGCATTTTGCAGTGTTCAAAGCCAAGTCCACTGAGACAGCTTCTGTAATAATGATCTCAACTTCGCTTGCTACGATGTTTATTTATATTATTAGGCTATTATGGGCAAATCGAAATCTAACCAAAGCCATTTACAATTTTACATGTATCTGCACATTTGCAACAAGTAGAATTGAGCATAGTCCATAAAAATTATATTACTGTAATTCTTATTGTGGTGTATTTTCTTTATTGAGAAGCACTAGCAAACGCACAGCGCTGTACATGGAAAACATATTACAGTCAAATAATCAAGCAATAGCCTATAACAATTATATAAAAAGATAAATTACTGCAAATTAAGTGATACATAAGGGGTTTTGCGAGCGGGCAAGAGCGGGTACATAAGGATACATAATTATTGTTATTTTATATTATTATATTATTACTAGAGGTTTGCCCGTCCTAAGACGGTTAAAAAATTGAAAATGTGTTTTAGAATGTGAGTCATTAAAAAAACGTAACGTAAGAAATTTTCTTGTTTACATTATTAATTGCGTAGTCGTGCAACCCGAATAATATCGTTCAAGGATGCGTGGCACCAGTTGGCGAAGAGCCGGGAAGATCTTTGCCCGTCCTCTTAGCGTTAAAAAAATTGAAAATGTAAATTGACCCGTTTAAACCCATTAAGCTCGTTCGTTTGAGCCTGTTCGCCACCTAAGTAAATTAGTTGAAGCCCGTTTGAAGCCGTTAGTTTAAAAGAGCAGCCCTTTACGGTAAACATACGTAGAATTAAGTGTGAGACGAACTTCCGTCGGAATGTCGCCATTTTGTAAACACTTCCGTCATTGATAATTAGTTGTGAACGGCCAATGAGAGAAGCGTAACAGAAAAGTTGACTTCACGACCAGTGAGTTCATGACATTTCTCTTCTATTATCAGTCTTGTTGCCAAGACCTTAAACCTCAAGACCAAGACCAAGACCAAGACCTTGAACCTCAAGACCAAGACCAAGACCAAGACCTTGAACCTCAAGACCAAGACCAAGACCAAGACCTTGAACCTCAAGACCAAGACCAAGACCAAGACCAAGACCAAGACCTTGAACCTCAAGACCAAGACCGAGACCAAGACCCAAAAAAATCACAGTCGTATCCAGACTTCTATTCCTTACTAAAAATTGTCCAGTCGGACTACTCGTTATTTTAATGAAAACATGAGTTTTTTCTTTTATTCAAGCAAAACAACTCTAAATGGAGACTGGAGAGAATTCCGAATTCGTATTTACAAAAGTCCTTCATGCGAAATGTTTTTCCAAATGCTTGTTGAAATTTTATAAAAAAAAAAACAATTTGCTCAGAATTTTCTGACCAAGACGTGACCTGTGGGGCCTCATAAAAAATTCTACCATGTGAAAAACACGGTCTACAAGTGCTGAAATCGCTAGCACACAAAGCAGCTTTTCAAGAACCGGATGTAAATGTACAAATTAATCATGAGTCTGTTTTGAAATCATTCCATGGTAAATAACCGGAAGTCAAAATAATTGTCCATAACAACAGTGAAGCTTCATTCAAACCGTGTAAATACTAAAGCAATAACTGTATGAGTAATTAGGCCTATTGGATAAATTTTTAAAATTCTTGCCGTTTGTTAAAATTAATGACTGTTCATATCGACAAAAGTCTTGGTCTTGGTCTTGCAAAACCAAGACCAAGACTTTGAACCTCGAGACCAAGACCAAGACCAAGACCAAGACCTTGAACCTCAAGACCAAGACCAAGACCAAGACCTTGAACCTCAAGACCAAGACCAAGACTTTTAAAAACGAACTCGAGTGCACTCGAGACCAAGACCTTGGTCTCGAGGACAACAAGACTGTCTATTATATTATTAATTATTAATATTGTTGTTGTTGTTGTTGTTGTTGTTGTTGTTGTTGTTGTTGTTGTTTATACCCCTTTGACGATTTCTCCAATGATTCCGTCCCAAGTTCCGTCCGGTCGTAGGTAACCGTAGCTGCCGTCTTGGACTGGTTTGATGACGTAGCTGAAGCCGATCATTTGCGACAGTTTGTGGATGAGTTCGGCCACGTAACCGATGTAACGATTGTTGTGAGGATCTGTGGTGTTGCGATACTCAGAGTTCACCATCAAATACGGTTCAACCTGCGCCGTTCAACACATGATTGCTTATATATATATGCATGCATATGTATGTGGGTAACTGTGTATGTACATAATGTATGTATGTATGTATGTAACTGATCACTACCGTTCATAATAATAACAATAATGATGATAATTATAATAATATTAATAATAATAATAATAATAATAATAATAATAATAATAATAATAATAATAATAATAATAATAATAATAATAATAATAATAATAATAATAATAATAGTAATAATAATTATAATAATAATAATAATAATAATAATAATAATAATAATAATAATAATAATAATAATGATAATTAATAATTGCAACTTAGGAACAGCGTACACAGTAGGCTACTCAAATGACTCGATTCAACCATTTTATTGGCTGAATCTGAAACTGGAATGTCCAAATGCATGATTTAGTTAACAACCGGTGTGCAGTAACAAAATTCTTTACTCTATGCAGTCTTTGGACGGAAGCAGTTTTACTGACGTATAATATATTGATATCATGACCATCGATATCTAAATATAGATATCGATGATCATGACCGACGGCGACATGTTTAAAATTTATAGAGTTTTTGTTGATATTTTGTACTACGCAGTATGGAATATTATTACTTTGTAGTACTTTGTGTAATTTAAATTGACAATTGCATAATTACTTACATGTGAACTATCATTTTCAAAATTGAAGCTGGGCCTAATCAAAAACTATCTACGAAGTACAATGTCAGAATGTCGGCTGAGCGACTTGGTAATGTCAATACAAAATGAACATGCCAGAAAGCTTGATACTTCAAAAGTGGTAGATATTTTTACGCAAGAGAATGCGCGCAAACGAAAGTTTGAACTTTTCGGAATTTTAGGATTCTTCTTTTTAGACTACCGTAGACTAAGCACTTGTTTTATTTGTTAAATTGTTTCGTTATTTTTATCAACCAACTCAGCTGTGTCACAATTTGACAGAATTTAAGTGCGGATAATTTATATTTTAGCAGTCATATTGCAGATGGAACAATGTTTTCAGATTAATTCTCTCTAGTTCATTTTTTTATGATAGCCTGGAGGGGCCCATTATCGAAGCTCTGCACAAGGGCCCCCCAAAACGTTCTACGCCACTGATAACAGTAGTGACCAGGTACATGTTGATGATAATGATGACAATAATAATTCATTATCATCATTATAAATTTAAAGTTCTTTTCAAAATTTGACGCAGTTTAAATCTCTCTGGCGTGTTTCATCTGCGTACGTGAATCGGTTTCATTGTTCATTGACCGACAGGTCTATTATGCTTCCCAGCACGATGAGATTCTTTCGTGACTGTTGCTGATGCCATATGCAAAATAGTCATCACCGATGTCGTCAGTTCAATGAGGATTCTTCATAAGACGAGAGATTCTGCAGACAGCATGCGAGGCCAGATAGTCAGACCCTCATAGATGTAATTTGCGGCCCCCACTTTTTGGACTGGAGGTTACCGTACACCTTACTTTTCATACCCATTGTTTTTGTCCATTATTATTTTATCTGAAGAAGCCCTAAGATTCAAAACAATTACCGAGCATCACATCACTGTGTCATTGTTATTCTTATTGCCGATATTATTATTATTATTATTATTATTATTATTATTATTATTATTATTATTATTATTATTATTATTATTATTATTATTATTATTATTATTATTATTATTATTATTATTATTATTATTATTATTATTATTATTATTATTATTATTATTATTATTATTATTATTATTATTATTATTATTATTATTATTATTATTATTATTATTATTATTATTATTATTATTATTATTATTATTATTATTGCCCGAGGTAGGAGAATCCCTCAGGCTCCTAGAAGCAATTCCGAAGAATTACTGTCACTACTGGGGCTCGTGGTCCTTGTAACGTTACTATCGCTAATAACCTTATTAACCGATAGGCCCCTTGTTTGGTTATCTCTTAGGGACTGGTATGGATCTAATACCTCGTTGCTTTTATATTTTCATTTGCTCAGAGCCCCCATCAACAATTCACAACATACATCATTCAATTGTAGAGTCAATTACAAGACCTGTGCTTGTCGTTATATGTATTATAACAATATAATCAATGCAAGTTATTTCACAGTTCAATAATAGATCACGCCTAAACAATCCTCTAGTCTAGACTAGACCTATCTTACCTAAGACCAGCACGTATGCATCTTAAATATTCTATACATATCTAGGCTAAATATAAGCACATTAAATTACCCTCCCGTGGTAGTGCACCATTGGAGTTCCTTCTTGGCATTCGTATGACGAGTTCACCAACAATGTCCTTCGCCCGTTTATCGAAGTTTTATTTGAAGAGTTATCTCCCGATTTCCTCGTCCGTACTCAGAACAACACAGGTATGTGCCGGTCTGATATTTCCACGTAGAATTCTTTCTGGATGTTCCCAGAAAGCCAACGTTCGATCAAGTATTTTTAGTCTCTTTATTTCGAAACTACTTGTCGATCCGAAGTTCAATCGTTCGTATCACTAGCTCGTAGTTATACACATATCGAACTGTAACTTGAAGACGCTATGCTCGCATCTTCACTCGCAACTTCAGTTTTTAATCGTTCGATACTAACTTTGTTAAATGTCGACCGATTTCGATCCCAAGTTCACCGTATCGTAGAATGTACTCTGTTCTACTCGACTAACGTGAACATTTGACGATTTCTATCACCAATGTTTGCCTCTTCCTGAGTCAAACGTCGTAGCTTCACCACGACCAACTATAGCTATCGCCATCAGCAGCGAATAACCGACTCTCCTCTGCCACGTCACCAAGCAGACGATCGACGTTGAGTTAACCAGTAATTTCGTATTGGCCAATGGAATCTTGGCATCTTGCGGTTGACGACTCTCAAACCCTCTAACTTGCCCACTAACTCTATATTATTAATTATCCTTATTGTACTGGTCTAACGTGCTGGTTAATTAATTAAACAATTAATACCAATCAATAACTATGATAAATCATTTGTATCATACACACAAATCATATAGCGCTATTCTATACATTCAGTGTGTTTGGGTGATGAAAGGGACATCTGCTACAGTCCTCGTCCCCGGTGTTGTGCATTATTATTATTATTATTATTATTATTATTATTATTATTATTATTATTATTATCATCATCATCATCATCATCATCATCATCATCATCATCATCATCATCATCATCATCATCATCATCATCATCATCATCATCATCATCATCATCATCATCATCATCATGCCTAAAATTAGTTTTATGCTTGTAATACAAACGATGCCGTTGTAATTATTTAACAATCGCGAAGCTGAAACAATGCACAATTTTGTACCCCTCACTTTCTAGACCAAAGTTACGCTCTGGAATAAAGGCCTATTGTTACGTCATTTCAATTATGAAACTCGTTTTTTGTTAGTAAATTTAAATTTTAAGATTAAAGGCCCTTTTACGTCACTTTAACCATGAAACACGTCCATTGTGTAAGTTTTAATTTTAAAATCAACGGCCTTTTGTTACGTCACTTCAATTATGAAAAACATTGTTTAGTAATTCGTAGATTTAGAAAATAAGGACCTTTGTTACGTCACTTCAATTATGAAAAAGTGTATTGTCATTATAAGTTTACATTTAGAGATATTAAAGGCCTTTGTTACGTCACTTCAGCTATCAAGAGTCTACTGTTGTTAAGTTTAAATTTAGAAAATAAAGCCTCATTGTTACGTCATTTCAATTGTTAAAACGTCTATTATTTTTTAAATCTCAGATTTAGGGAATAAAGGCCTTCATTACGTTACTTAAATTATGAAAAAGTCTATTCACCTTACCTTTAAAAGTTAGAGGATAAAAGACTATCAATTGTTATGCATGGCATTCGATTATGAGACACGTCTATAATTAATCAGTAATCTTACGTTTCGAGAATGAAGGCCTTTGTTACGTCACTTCAATTATGTAAAAGTCTATTAATGTTATTAAGTTTAAATTTAGAGAATTAAAGGTCTATTGTCACGTCATTTCTATTGTGAAACACGTCTATTGTTTATAATTTTAGATATAGAGAATTAAGGCCTTTCTTACCTCACTTTAATTAACTTATGAAAAAGTCTATTGATATTAGGTTTAAATCTAGAGAATTATGGCCTATTGTTACGTCACTTCGTGATCGACACACGTCTCTTCAATAATGAAACACATCTACTGTATTGTTAGTAATTTTAAAAATTTTATTTTTATTATTATATTATTATATTTGTTTTTATTGCTATTATTATTATCAACGTCATCATCATTATCACTATTATTTGGCATTGCGCCAAATATAGATTCATTGGACACCATTATAATTATTTAACAGTCTTGAAGGGGAAACGATGCGAAATTTGGTAGCCCCCACGTTCTAACCAAAGTTAGGCCTGTGCAGACGTGGGTCGGTTTGAATATTTTGCCTTGGAAAGACGGCGCTTTTGAGTTCTTGTGTCTAAACTTCCTTGTATGCAATTTCAATTGAGATTTATTCTTTTTCTTGTTCTTGTTCTTCTTTCTTTTATTCATCCTCTTCCCTCTCTCCTCCTCCTCCTTCCCCTCCTCTCCTCCGTCTTTGTGCTCGTCTTATATTGCAAATAGCTAAAGGAGATTTCCCATTCGTTCAAAGCCAACGGTTTTACGGTTAATATTTCCAGATAGAGCCAATTCGCTGTGCAAACACAATGCATGGCACTTGTGGTTTCTGATAAGCGGAATAAGTCCTGCTGGTATTTTGGTATAAACGACAGAAGGGAACGGCGGAAATGGACAGAAAACCAAGTACCGTTACGAATGTTCTTCATGCTGTATTAGGGAAATGTGCATGCACAGCAGAATGCATTAATCATTCGAAGTCATTCGAAGTCATATGGGAAATAGCAGAATACAAAAGGCGGCCACCATTTCGTCTACTATACCAGCGCCACTGCCCGGAACCATCGGGTAAGAGATATCTGCATCAAGATATCTACGGTCAGATTAAGGATCTCGCGAGACTTCGCTCCGAATAGAAAGACGCTTGCTTGGAGGGATCGCTCATTTCGTAATCATCAGATCCTGTCCGCTGTGATTTCTCCAAAGGTAGCGTTTTGTCTGAATAGCGAAAGCCTTTTGTCTTCGCGGTCCATTCATCGTCTGTAATCGAGTCAAAACTTGCATCAGATCCATCATTTTTCCGCTCTTCTCACAACGAGACACATGTCAAGATTTTGTGAAGCTACACAGCACACTGCCTCGACAGACCTACACTGTATGTTGTCGTTGAGGACACCTGCGGCCAGAGTGGAGGAGACAGGATTTTACGTTTGGGGCTAAGCCCAAGAAGCCAAAGGCGCGGCATTGAGTTACCGACCAGTGTCAGTAAACTAAGCCAAGCAGCAAGATACTGGTGGTTTATAGAATTTTCATATGGGTCGATACTTACAAGACAGCGAAAAATGCCTTCCTTCAATATTTACAATATAATAGGAACACCTATATATTATAAGAGTTTTTCACAAGATTTGTACAGATAAATATGCTGTTAAATGAAAAAGGCAAAAAATTACTGACGTTGCATGAATAATCATAAGATGACGGAGAAATTATTGAAGACAATAAAAACAAGAAATCGAAGACTGTCCGAGTCTCCCGAATATAAAAAAGCGCTACATAAATTGTAAGGCCACAGGAAACATGCATTTTTTAGAAGAGTCTATGTCGGTCAGTCTACGGCGGTCTATGCTACTGATTCCTATTGACTCAACTTCTAGTTCCTATTGTTACAATTTACAAATTTTTTAAAACTTAAAATGAGGTTAACGATGCGGAAAGTTGTAGAGTCCAGTTCTAATCTACTGACTTCTATAGCGCAATATCATCATCCATAAAACATCCGTCGATGTTTGCTTTAAGTGAAGTCGTATCGAAATCTTAATCCCTTAGAGAAGTCGGGTCGAAATCCGATCTGAGGAACAAGATATCCATCTACGCTGATTTCAGGACAGAGTCCTGACTGCCAAAGATTCTGCGGTTTGCTATGGTAGCACCAATTAAGTGATTGAGGGACATTTTATTAGCGGATCAGAGCAAGTTATTCTCATTGAGCTAACTGTCAATCTGCATAAACATAACATAGATGAACCGAACTTTATTTCCTTTCTGATAAATTTACTTCAAAGAAACTACATCTTAATTGCGGTTAGAGCAAATGACAGCAGTTTCAAGGAAATAATAGAATGCTGCTGGTTTTCGTTCGCAGATGATCTGGGATAGTTGAAATTGAAAGTTTGCTTTGCAAAGTTTGGTCTAGGAGATGCAGTGGCGGCGCCAGCTATACAATTTCGGCAGGTCGCGTCATATGGGTCATGAATATTCAACAGGTCGAAGAAATTCATGTCGACGACACACTACTATATTTATGTCCACAAATGTCTGACTCATCGGCGGCAATTTTAGAGTTTAGGCCTACAACACAGACTTCTATTGACATACATACTAGATAAAACGTAAAAAGTCGTTTAAATCTAATAATTGCACAAGTGATATTATGCTGATATTTGAAATGTTAAAAAGATTAAAAATTCCACAGAATTTTACACAGCAGTAGGTAGTAGTCAAGAGTAAAATAGGCAGGTCATAATAGGCAGGTCATGAGTAAAATAGGCAGTCAAATTACCTGCCGCGACCTATGGTAGCGCCGCCACTGAGGATATGGTCTGAAAGTCATCATTCACAAACCTTGCCTTCACGAATTGTAATAATTGTAGACTTAACTGTAATTGAAAATTTATAAAAGCGCCACTCATAAAAGTCAATGGCGCTCCCGACCCGGGTCAGTGTTATCACTAAAAACAGGAAAGTTAGTCATTGATGACAAAGGAATATTATTGGTGGCCTTCAAATTATAATCATAAGGTTAAAGTACCGCCAAGATTTTTTTATGACTGATAGCCTATTGGTTTTGAGAGAGCATGGTTAAATCGTCTTACCAGAATGCTTGCAACTACCAACGGATGTGAAGCAGTAGGCGTCGCCTGCTTGCGGTGAGAGTCTGTAACTGTCAGAAAAAACAACAAATCTTTGCAGCCAAAGTCATAGGAATACAAGTAAAGTTGACAATTCTATAGAATCCGTCGTCAGTCGTCTCAACTGTAGCATTATAATGTGGCCTACTCATTCCTAGACAAATCGATTCGACGGTGTGTGAGTCTGATATGCATTCTATGCATCAAAGACCACGCAGGACATGAAGTAATCTGGATGCCATTGGCGTTGCTGTCTGCATATTAATGCTCCTTTAGCTCTCTAACGTTTACGCATTTCAATTCAATCCATGTAGCGTTTATAGATCGTTTTTGTGTCATATTTTGAGGGTTCTTCGATAAATTTTGTGAACGGAATATACAAAGCGATCGCCTCCTCGTTTGTCCGTTTGTCTGAGTATTTCTGACCATTGAAATTGTGACGCTTCCCTTTGGTGTGGGAGTATAGTATTATTAATAATACCCGCGATTCACTTGTAATTCAAAGCCCAGGTTAGCTGGATGTAGGTGCTGTGAAACAAGTCTTTCATAATATGAATCATTGAATTAACAATTCAATCAGCATAATCCATTAAAAGCATGCATATTGCAAAAGTTATGTCATTAAGCTAAACAACAGCTCTATGAATGTATGTTTCTTTAGGTCCTTACCTAACCAGCATCTGTTATGAATATGAAGATTGTTTAATAATTATTATATCTGGCTTATAACCTCCCACGTTGGAATAGACTGAGGAATGTATCTCACAAGACCCAGGTGTATTACTGTAGATGCGTTCACATCGCATGCCCATGTAGATTGGTTGATTGCTCGTAGTGTTATCTTCTGGCGAGAAGTTTCTCCGTTGAGATTCGTCTTCTGCCCCTTCGTAGATTTTATCGTCCTTCTTTAAAAGGAAACCGTTAAACACACCATAGGAGTGTATCATATAACGTTCTCTTACGCTTCGTTCACACACTCAACCTTGGAGTTCAGTAGTCGTAGGAATATAGTAGGAGTAGTTGTTGTTTTATTCGAATCTCTGACCGTTCCTATGGCAGAACGATCACACCGTAACTGTGCGTTCGATGCTCTATTTTGATGTAATAACGTCACTACAACTCGCGTACAGAGGTTCTACCGTAATTGACCTCTCAACTTCACTAATTGATCGTCTACCAAGAATAGATATTCTTCAGTTTGACCGATTCAGAAGTTTGCGACGCAATGTTAGTTCTCGCAAGCAACTATCATCTCCAACGTCAAATGCATTTATAACTGAATTCTTCCTGCACGATCAACGGTCAGCAGCCTCGCCTTCGTTCCAAGCAGACGACTTTCGAAGATAGTTCGTTACAATTCGATTCATCCAATCAGGTACATCCACATCGTTTCATGATAGTTTCGAAGTTACAATATTATAACCCCAAAATCTACTCTTATTAAACTTACTGTGCTGGTTTCAGATGCTGATTTATTAATCAACATTAATAAATTAAACTACTATGTTGAACCTATATTAAAATCCGACCCTACACAACATAGCACAATAATTTAGCAATGTACATTGCTAAAATTCGGTCCAGGACATAGTTACAGTAATCTTCATGACTCAACGTGTTTGGTTATCTATGTGATATATCTCGGCATTGGTAATACCTGGTTCAGTGACATACTTTTATAGATTAATTCTAAATGGTAGCTTTGTGTGACAGGACCTCGATAGAGATTTGAAGTAAAGAATTAATCTGGCAAAATAGCAAAGTTGTTTATCAGTTTGAACTAGATACATTGTGTGGACAAAGATGGGACAGACACCTTGCGAATTAAATAAAGCCAATACCTGGTACGCAAAGTTGCAAAACCGAAACAAGTGTAAAGATTTCAATTGTCATAATTGGTAAAGTATTATCGGCCTACAATCTTTTAAAAGGGCCGGCTTTCAATGTCCTGCACGTTATAATAACTCGCCTTGCATTGCAGGCGCCTTCCTTGCTTGGCTCGTTGCAGTAGACCTATTTTACAATTCGCTCTCCTTTGATTTAGGTAGAATGCCATTTATTAATCTGTATCCAGAACAAGATTGGTCTCTTCAGAAGACATGAATGGCAAATAGGATCGATTTAAGATTTAAATGCGGCCAGGGAGACATCAATAAACGTCGGCGAATAGCTCAGAGCGGATTACAGTGGCTGATGCTGAGACTGAACGGCGAATGAGAGGAAGAGCCAATATATTTCGTCTAAGGCATTCATTTGGCCTCGCAAAGTAGAAGAGACGGCAGCAAGTGACCTTAATAAGTCGTCGACTATAATTCTCCGTTCGACCTCTGTCTTGCATCGATCCACTGGAATTAGTCGGCTAATTCGCTCAGATACGAAGGTTATTTACATTTATTGCTAATTCATCGGCTGTTAACTGCCGTATCGTTGCGTCCTCATCCTCTCAAGCATTCGCTTCTCCTGATCACTTTAACGACTGACCGCACGTCCAGCAGCCTAAACAGCCTTCATTTTTTAATGTCTAATCTAGGCAAATAATATTATATCGGATGGATGCAGAGTTTAAAGACATCTTATGACAACAAAGGTCGCTGACGTCGACAGAAAACATTTTGGCATATTACAGCTAGCCTATAGGTCTATGCATATTATATTATCATAGCATATTACATTGTCTAATGTTTATATACATATTATATATATATATTTATATTATCTCTAGATTATTCCCCGTCCTAAGACGGTTTAAAAACAATTTGAAATGTATTTTCCAATGTGCGTGAAATTTATTGTGACCTTCATATAGTTTAAAAATATGTGAAAATCTCATTGTAAACAATGTTATGCGTGAAAACTGTTTCGTTATTTTGAAGTTTTCCTTGAAGCTTGCCCTCTTTGATGAAAACTTAAAATTCGCGTGAATTCTTAGATCTTGATTAAAATGCAAGGAAGTTTTCGGCAGTACACATACACATTATATATATATATATATATATATATATATATATATATATATATATATATATATATATATATATATATATATATATATACAGTATACACACACAACCTGCTGTCAACCCAATGGTCAAACGTGAACAACTGTTAATCCATTCAGCACAAAGGCCCATGACAACGAAATGCCACTGTTCTCAAAAACACGTCGACAACATGCATTGGCTTACATACAGATATGAAAAGCCAAGTACGTACTTGTAGAGAGTGTGCAGAAGACGACGATGACCCTGGCATTCAGGGTAACTGCAGCGACAGTCAACTGCATCTTCATGCATGTAGACAAGCAGAGTAATGCAATCAATGCCAGTGCTTTAGTTCTTCAACTTCCTCGATTTCTGCTCTTCGTCATGAGGTCGTTGTTTACCGTCTAAAGCCAGACTTATTATGTCAGACGTCTTGCTAACTTTATCTGCAAATGTATGAAACCGATGCACAATGATCGGCCAATACGCATGTATTGCGGGTATCGTATGAAAACGACGATACGTTCTCCCGGATGACAGATATCAGCAGCAGCAGCTCACGCAGCAGCAGCGTTGTCTTTGAGTAGCAGCATCCTTTGGCTGAATGTTGCCTGCACTCTTCGATTGTCTGCACAGTTTCGTCTTTCAAGCGAAGACGGAGCCAACTGCGTCGGACATCGAAGGCACTCCTCATTCAAGTCTCGAAAGACAGCGTCGGAGCCAAACGATTTCTAGTCTTGGCCACCACCAGCAGCAACAACAGCAACAGCAACAGCAGCTGCGCAACGCTTCTCTTGGAATGGCTCAGCTGGTGAACTGTCGACCAAGCTGAGGTTATAACCTATACACAAACACAATGCTAATCAACGTTAGAATTCTACAACAGCTTCAACAAACACTTTAACACTTTTCGCGTCATAGAAATATGACTCGCATAGGAATATATTACACAGCGACACGCGCGCGCGCCTACAATCCTACACACAATATAAATGTTGTTTAGGATTATGAAAAATTATCAATTGCTCTAGGGTAAGTGTTTCAAATACACTATTTAGGCAAAATATCATTTAGGCGAACACCAAAGAGGTCAGCGTCGCATGGCGAAGTCAAATCAGCAAATACTCTTGAAGATAAACACTTAAGGATTACTGGTTCAAAACTAAGAAGAAACATCCTCAAACGCTGACAAAAGCTTCAGCTAGCCAAGAAACAAAAGGCCTCGCAGAACCAAATAAAAACTTACTCTAAAACTTTAAATCTAACACAGAGCCTAAACGTAGCATTTACATTTCCAGCCAAATGACGGTGAATAATTTGTACATAGCCTACACTTTACTATGCCCAGTTCAACACTACACGCCGGATCAGGCTGGATCGTGATTTTCGTGCACATCCGGTGAGTTTCGGTTGGTACCCTTTACGATTTGACGTTCTCTTCCATTTTGTCTTGATGCAAAACCCTCAAACAAAAATGTGTTGAACACGCCCCCTGAAGTACGAAATACAAAAAATCTCCTGGGTTTTGGAACCGCACCTCAAACTTCCATCAAGAGTCTTGCCCTGCACTCCGCTTAATGTCCCCAGATTGCCCACAACCCTCGTAGTTGTCGCCCCTGCCATCTA
>OY744614.1:20619435-20701935 GCA_963556255.1 Allolobophora icterica | reverse complement strand
GGTCCCTTCAGTGTCTTTAACGTTGTCTATTCTGCTGCTACGATGATTCGCAATTGGTCGTCTTCTTCGCTCGTGTTATGTATTCTGTGCGAGTGCTATATAAGCCAATGCGCTGATTGCATGTACGCATGTATGTATGTACGCGTGTATGCATGTATGTTCGCTTGTTTCACCTCAGACCGTTTCGCTCTACTATGGATTCAGCACTGAAAAAACGGATGCACTCTCTTATTCTGACGCGACTTGACTACTGCAACTCTATACTGTATGGTCTACGAATTTAAAGACTGTTTGCTTGACTCAACGAATGGCCATCTCACTACTCGCCGTCTAAGGGAAGGGCCGAGACTTGAATTATATACTGATACAACAGACACCCGTCTCTTACTTAACAATTTCGACCTGGACCCTGATGTAAATTACTTCACTGCCCGTCCCGCTGATTCTACTTATAAAACTCCTACTTCTTTACAGGCGCTGCACTCAGGCAAGGAACAACTCTTTTCTCTAATGCACATTAACTGTCGTAGTATAACCACTAAGCTTCCATCCATTGAGAACTTGTTAACCCAACTATCAGTTGATATCTTGGCAGTAACTGAAACTTGGCTAGAGAATGCCAATGCAACTTTGACTTATATCCCAGAATACCACTTTGAATTCCAGTGTAGGAAAAATGGTCGAGGGGAGGTGTCGGATTCTTCGTTAATAAGCAAATAAACTATCAGAAATATAGCATGCCAATTGAAACTCTCTCTCATACTACCTTTGAATCATTGTTTCTTCGCATTCCTCAGATCAATGGCTCTTATATTATACTAGGGGTAATCTACAGGCCTCCTGGACAGGAACTAGAGGAGTTCAACAACGAATGCACTCAACTAGTATCAATGTTTTGATGTTATCGGCTAAAAATAAAGAAATATATATTGGGTGATTTTAATAATGACTTGCCTAAATTCAATAACCACGCACCAACAAATAATTTTGTGGATATTATGTCTTCTCATCATCTTCTACCAGGGGCGCCTCGAGGCGTACGCACTTACGCAAGTGCGTACAGCGCTGAACGGCTAAGAAATAAAAAAAAATACAACTGTATACAAAGTGATATATTATTAAATTATAAAACTATAATTAATAACTTAGGTAAACTAACAGTCTAACACCATCTAGTGAATTAGAAGGCTAAGTACGGTAACTTACTAAGCATAGTAGTGCCAGCACGTATGTCAGTGACGTAATTATTTACAGCGGTTCTAGAACTGCAAACGAAGCGAGAGGATTCCTTCGCCCAGTTATATGACCTAGCTACAGAATTAGCGTTAAGATTAGACGTAGACGTACGGATGCCTTGAGTGCTTGGCTCGGGCAAGCAGACTCAGCGTGCAAATGCACCATCACAAAGTGTAGGCCTAGACGAACACTTCAGAATTAATCTGCACAATCCATTCTTGGATCACCTCGAACAGAAATTCAAACACGTCTCATGCTCATGATCGAATTCAAGCTTTACATCTACTACCTCAGAATGTCGGCTCCATGACAGATTCTCAAGGAACAAAAATTCAAGAAACTTACGAACAGTTTATTTCACTACAAAGTTTTGAGTGAAAAGCCCGGGGGTGATAGATAGAGGAACACGAGGAGGAGGATGGAGGACAGGTTGCAGTGATGATGGTGGAATGGAGAATCTGAGGAATTCAGAGGGAGATCATTCCGGTGGCGTGGTGTTGTGTTGGATATGGCACGGTTGGAGAACTTGAGATGAGTAGTGACTGGAGGTCGAGAAAGACTGAGATAGGAGGATGATCGGGTGGAGCGGGTATCCTGGATGGTGAAGAGATCACGGAGGTATTCGGGTTGGGAATATTGTAGGGAGTTGTAGGTTAGTGATAGGACTTTAAAGTGAATTTGCTCTGGAATTTTTAGCTAATGAAATGATTTGAGGATGGGAGTGATATGATGACGTTTGAGCGTTCTAATGACAGCTCTGGCTAATGAGTTTTGAATACGTTGCAAACGCTTGATTTGGGTGGATTCAAGGTTGAGGAAGAAGGAATTGCAAAATCAAGCTTTGAATTAACAATGGAGGTAGCAATGGTGGATACAGTTTTAAGGTCAAGCATAGGCCAGATGCGTCGGAGGTCACGAATGTGCATGAAGCAGGAGCATGCAAGGTTGGAGATGTGGTTAGAGAAGGAGAGATGTGGATCAAAAAAGGTAATACCAAGATTGCGAACAGGGGAGTCAGAGGTGAAGGTAAGGGAAGACAAGTCAGTAGATAGGTGTATGGAAGGGTCAGAGCAGAGGCGTAGCTATCATATGTGCAGGGGGTGCAAGGAACCCGGGCCCACGACCTCTAGGGGCCCACAGGGACACCAGGTATATTTTAACCACAGCTGAAAGTTTCTTTTTACAATTAATTTAATTCACATTCCTTCTCATTTGGTGACAGCTCTAGAAGTTGTGATGTTCGAATGTTTCGACAGTCGACACACTTACATTACTTCCTTACTTTGCATCATGGGAACGCTCCTTTTCAAAATTGAAAATCAAAAATTATTTGAGAAGCACAATGTCACATGCTATCTATTGAGAATGAGCGTGCAAGGATAAGCAACGTTGCGAAGATGATTGACATTTTTGCTGAAAAAAGCCTAGAAAGAAAACCCTATAACGCCGGCATTGTTTTAAGTACTAGGGCTATAAGTGAATAGGGCCTAAGCATGCAACGTAACACGTGTTAAATTCGATTGAGAAATAACTGAAATTATAACATTGTGATTTATCCGTCTTATTCTTACAGCCTTCATGTTTCTTCTGTGAGTTAGGTGTATTGCATGCTTAAATATAAATGGCATTGTTTAGTTTTTGTAGGACGTACACAAACAGCAGCAGTACTCATGGGCGTCCGCAGGTATTTTTGTATGGGGGTGCAAAATGACGCTTTGCGTTGAATAGCTATTCATGAACACAGAACACGTGACAACTTTAAAAATATATAATGGTGATTGGTGAAGGACTTTACCTAAATTGTAAACTCAATTTTATGACTGTGACCTAATACCTTGATTTAGGCATTAGGCCAGGTGGCGGATGACATGCGCATGAGTCGACAACAATATTGTTAAGCACGCAAGCCTAGAGGCCTTATAGGGCCAAACAGGAGCCCATACGGGACCCTATGCACCCGGCCCATGAAAAGCTAGCTACGCCCCTGGGTCAGAGATTTTCTTGATTTGGTCAGGAAGGCCTATGATGATTAATTCAGTTTTGGAAAGGTTAAGGCAGAGAATATTGGATGACATCCTCTGTGAGATAAGGTTAACCACGTTGAGTAATTGTGTGATGGAGGTGGAAAAAGAGCTTGGGGAAAAGGATATGTAGAGATGGGTGTCATCTGCGTAAAGATGGTGGTCAACAGAGGAGGATTTTATGAGATGGCTTGAAGGTGTGGTATAAAGGATGGAGTGGACCCAGGACGGGAGCCTTGAGGGACACCACAGGAGAGAGGGAGGGCTTGCGAGCAGTGGCTGGAGGCTTTAAGAGAGAAGGATTGCGAAGACAAGTTGGACTGGAACCAGAGTACAGCAGCGCCAGAGACGTCAAACCAAGTATACAGTAGTTTAGGAACGAGACATTAAATACACGTTAAATACACGTTACAATTGTTTCAACTGTCTGACCCACAAAGGATTTTAAAAGAAATTTTCACTAGTGAGGATATGTTGAAAAGGGCATTTTTCGTGCGTAATTTTTAGTCAAAATGCACTGAATCAGAGAAGTTGGGAAAAGGACATATATTTGTAGCTAATGCAGAAAGCGCCATAATGACTCATTATTAATAAGGATTTCAACTTCAAGTTTCAAGGTCATAATAAAGGTCATAAGACCACGTACGCGTGGTCTCATGCACTGGCGGCGATCTTGCTTGACAGGTTGGGGGACACGGGACACTTTGGAACTGATCTGGTCAAAAAATGGGTTAAAAAAATTTCTTTTTAACCTTTTCTGGTATTTCTTCTAAATTTCCGAGGGCGACTGTATACTATGTTCCCCCACTGCTAGAGATAGGGTTATTGTCCCCCGCGATTCCCCGGGATTGCCGCCCATGGCATGACGCCCGTTGTGCGTACACAAAAAAAATCCTGGAGGCGCCCCTGTCTTCTACCGCTAATCACTCAACCTACACGAGTCACTACTACATCTGCAACTTTAATAGATAACATATTTTCTAACCGAATTACAAAAATTAGTGATTCTACCATTGTCATTGAAGATATATCGGATCATCTCCCGATCATAACTTTGATTGACCTTAAACCTAAAGTTTATAAGGATCCTGTCACTAAGCTCACCCGACACATTGATGAAGCCTCTAAACAGTATTTTAGTAAGCTATTGGCTCAAACTGACTGGTCCTGCATTACGGATTCGATTACCAGCACTGATCCGATTACTGCTTTAACAGATTCTTCTCCATTTTTAAACGTAGCTATGACTCTGCCTTTCCATTAAAACTAACTAAAATCAAGCCCTCGAAGATATGTAGGACCTTGGATGACACCCGGTCTATTGAAATCATGCAAAACGAGATTGAAATTATATAAAAAAGTTTATCAAGAATCCCACTATCGAAAATAAGAATAAGTTTACAGCTTTTAGGAATAAATTTAAAACGCTTCGAAACAAAGCTGAGAGGACTTATTATGAACTGGAATTTCTTAAATGTAGTAATGATATTAAACAGACTTGGCAGACCATTAAAACAATAATTAATCAGAAAACTTCGGACAAACTGATAAAATGTTTAATAATCAATGGCACCAAAGTAACCCAAGGTGAGCAGATAGCTGAAGCGCTTAATAACTATTTTACTGGTATAGCTCAAGAACTTGTAGATAAAATACCAACTTCTGATAAGTCATTTACCTCTTACCTTAACCCATCAAGTTTGAATTCATTTGCAGTTTTCCCAACCACACCGGACGAAATAATAACATTAGCTCATAATCTGAAATCTACTCATAGCACGGGGCCTGATGGTGTCAACCCGAGCTTGATTACCCCAGTACTCCATCACATTGCTGCTCCCTTATCGGCAATTATTAATTGTTCCTTAAATGCTGGAATTGTACCATCTGCGATAAAAACAGCGAAAGTTACTCCAATATTTAAACAAGGTCGTAAAGAAGACGCAGCTAATTATAGGCCGATTTCCATCTTACCATATTTTTCTAAACTGTTTGAAAAAGCAATGTATTATCGCCTCTATGACTATATAAGCAAAAAGAATATCATCTATGCCACTCAACATGGGTTTCAGCCTAATCATTCAACTATGATGTCTCTATTCAATATACAGGAAAACATATCTGCTGCCATTGATCGTAATGAATATACATTAGGAGTCTTTATTGATATCGCTAAGGCTTTCGACACGGTAGACCACAAAATACTACTAGCCAAGCTTGAGTGTATGGGCAGGGCCTAGGACAGGGGGGGCCACCGGGGCCATTTGGCCACAGGCCTCACTTGATAAAGGGCCTCGGAATTACGGAGTTATTTATTGAAATGCGGAATTACGGAATTAAGGAGTTATTCATTGAAATGTAGCGCTATAGAAATTCTAATTATTTCGTGACGAAATCGTTAACGTTAATTAATTTCAAACTGTAAAATTTTTTTTCGTAAATCTGTTATTAGTTGTAAAATTGAAAAGTTGTCAACATTCAACAGTCTAAACTCTATCGTAACTCGTAACTCGTAAGTCGTAAGTCAAACACTCAAACCTAAATAATGTTTTAAAATTAATATATTGTTCTTATAATCCGATTCGCTATGGATAGTGTAGCCTACACTATACTATATAATTATTATATTCTTACTTTCTTAGTCTCTTAGAGCAGTGGTGTAGCCAGGATTTGGAGTTTGGGGGCAGTGTAGAAAATGAATGGGGTGGTGGACGAATTCGAGCGGAACGAGGCCAACGAGTGCAAGATTAGGGGGTTTGTTTTTAACTTGATAAATTGATATTTAATCTACATTAAAATATTTTTAACAATATCAGTCAATTTGACAAAATTGACCACATGGTCAATTTTATTGAAAAAATAGCAAATATTCCCTCTAACTGTTAGTCTATTAGTCTATTATATTATATATAAATATTATTTTAATTTAATCTCTTACAGAAGGATGAAGAGATCATTTCACCAAAAAATCTACTACAAGAAATAGTGACTCAAAATCTGGTCGATCTGTTTCAAAATGTGTTTATTTCCTTGAGAATTTTCATGACGTTACCTATATCTGCTGCAGAGATCAAGAGATCATTCAGTAACCAGAAAAGAACTAAGAACTACCTCCGTTCCACGATGGGTCACCAGCGTGTTAATGGATTGGCTATGTTAAGCATTAATTCTGATATCGCTAGAACTTTAAATTAATAATAATAATAATAATAATAATAATAATAATAATAATAATAATAATAATAATAATAATAATAATAATAATAATAATAATAATAATAATAATAATAATATAATAATGAAATCGGCCGCCGATTGACGGCAATCACTGGCGAGGCCCGCGAGACAACCTTTCTCTTCCAGAACATATCAATAACAATTCAACGATTCAATTCCGTTGCATTCCAGGGCACCTTGTCAGGACTACCCGGGATCGAGGACCAGCGGGCCTATCCAAGCTGGAGCTAACTATACAATCTTGAAGAAAACGTTGCAAAATCGAGATAATAATAATAATAATAATTTTTACTGTTATAATAATAATAATAATAATAATAATAATAATAATAATAATAATAATAATAATAATAATAATTGGAGTTTGGGGTTTATGGGACCGCATCTGTTCTCAGATTTGGCCAGTTTTCAATTTCTTCACAAATGGGGCCTCAGCAAGGTGATCCTCTCGGTCCTTTACTCTTTTGCCTGCCTCTGCAACCCATCCTGCGCTCTTTAGAGTCGACATTTCGATTAGGATATCTGGACGACCTTTCTCTGGGAGGTCGTCAGGAGACAGTAGCTCGAGATGTCGAACTCATCCGCGACCTCGGTCCGGCCATGGGTCTCCATCTGAACGGCGGCAAATGCGAGTGGTACACCCGTGGCGGGGGTTTCGGGGACGACCCCCGTTGGTCTGATTTCCAACGCCTTGACTGTGAGTCAATCATCCTACTAGGGGCACCTCTTTTCAAAGGACAGGCTTTAGACTCTGCTCTCGAGCAACAATGTGGGCTCTTGAGCGATGCCATCAAGAATCTACAATGCCTGTCTTCTCAAAGTGCTCTTGTACTTCTAAGATCATCATTTGGTGCTCCTAGGATTAGCCATCTGCTCCGTTGCTCCCCTTGCTTTGACCACTCGACATTGGAACGGCTTGACAACATCATGAGAGACGGCCTCGAAGCCATCGTTAACATCAAGCTGGACAACACCCAGTGGTTGCAGGCCACGCTGCCCATTAGATATGGCGGTCTTGGTATGAGGAGGGTTGGGTCGCTGGCTTCTTCCGCCTATTTGGCTTCAGCTGCGACAACCCTCGTACTCCAGTCAGCCATTCTTGGTCTCAGCTCGGCGGCGACCGACTCACATCTGGGTGATATCTTGATGGCTCGTAGGGGGACACTTCCATCTTGTGTTGACCCAATGCCAGTAAAACAGGCGACCTGGGACAGGCCAGTGATCGAAGCAGATAGGTTGGCAGTTTGGAATAACAGCAATAACCCAGTTGACCGAGCACGCTTGCTGGCAGTGAGCTCCGCTCACTCCGGCGACTGGCTAACGGTCCTGCCAATTGTCGCGTGAGGAGATCGACAACAACGACGAGATGGCATCATCATTATGATGTAAGCGTCGTTGCCGGTCGAGATAGGACGATGACGGACGAAAAGCCAGTCTCCACTTGGGCAACAATGAAGGCCGCGAGGCCCAGGTGTAATCGGACACCACACAGCCAAGGTGTAATAGGACACCTCGCGGCTATGGTGTAACCAGACACCGCCCGCGCTGCAGGCGAGCGACGACCCGCGTATCGAGGAGCAATCTGACACTAATTGACGATAGCTTGACGTGGGGAGGGGGGCTGACTGATGCACGCTGGAGTTCCTACTTAACAGAAGGGAACGGAGAACACGGGACTTGTACTGCTGACGAACGCGACGTGTGAACATCGGTCGAGCGAGAAACATCGGGAGGAACGACCAGCGGGGCGGCAGAGTATTAGTCCGTCAGATTCAGAGACTGACGCGAAAGAACGATCTGTAGTTAGGCTGTACGAAGCAACATTTGAGATAGTCCGATTTAATATCTAAACGCTTTAATACTACGTGGAAGTTCCCGTAGAGTTAGTGTATATATATTTGTTTCTTTAATTAAATTCATTTAATAATTAAACAAAGTTCGTCGTGAATCTTCTATAGCAAAGTTAGGCACGTTAAATAAAAGTGCAAGTAAAAGAACAAGCAGTCGAGGGTCGACATCAACACACGGCAAACACACGAACGGGAAACCTCCGATTGCGACATTGGCGCAGTCGACAGGATTTTCAACTGAAGACGTCACGACGAAGAGCGGAACCGGAAACGGAAAAGAGGAATCTCAACAGATCGGGACCAGCGGCGAATACAACCCTTCGCAACTGGAGAAATCGAGTGCCGGACTCCGAAGACGAAGGACTCGAAGGAACCGACAGCAACAGGCAAGGACGAGGAACAAGAGCGCCAACGGACGACCGACCATCGCTAGCAACGACGGACGGGAGTGGCAACGGAGGACAGCGGATCAGCCAAGATACCAAAAGACGGAACACGCTCGACGTATCAGAGGGTAAGTCCTTACTGGTAGTCGTGGTAATCTGTGAGGTTGCGGTTGAGGTCTGGATGAGGATTGGTGTGCGAATAGCCGAGGCTTTTGCGTAGCTCCTTTTGCTCAGTTCTGTTCTTGTTGTATTTGTGGTAGAATTTTAGGACGTTGTTTTCTTTGATTTCTGACCAGCGGTGACTCTCCTCTAACTTACTTATCTTTTTCTATTAGTGAGCGGACTGTTGGAAGATGGATAAGTTGTCGGTAGGGAAAAGAGTGAGGGTGCAGAACATGCCCCGTCACAGACTAGTCGCATATCTGATAAAGATGGGACTAGGAGAGGAGGAATTGGGTTCCATGAGTACGGGCCAACTCCAAGAGGCGAGTGCTGAAATAATTGTGTCTGGACGGGAAACCCCGCCAGAAATAAGTGAGGAAGTAAGCACGGGTAGCATAGAAAGCAATATCGATTCGGCAGCGCAAACGCCGTTATACGAATTAAAACGCTTAAAATACGAGAGAGAGGAAGCCGCAAGGCTGAGAAAAGAAGCGAGAGAGGAAGCGGAGAGAAGAGAGAGAAGAGAGGAAGAGAGGGAGAGAAGAGAGGAAGAGAGGGAGAGAAGAGAGGAAGAGAAAGAGAGGAGAAAAGAGGAGAAGGAAGAGAGATTGAGGAAAGAACAAAAGGAGGAAGCCGAGAGGCTGAGAAGAGAAGCAAGAGAGGAAGCAGAAGGAGTAAGGCTGCGTGAGGAGAAGCGGGCTGAGAAACAGAGGAAAGAAGAGAAGGAGGAGGCTGAGAAGCTCAGGCTTCAGGAGGAGAAGCGGAGGAGAGAAGAAAAGGAGGAGGCAGAGAAGAGAGAGAAGGAAGGCCGAGAGGAAAGGGACGCAGAGAGGAGACTCAGAGACGAAAGGGACTATAACTTGAGGCATTCGGTCGTAGGACGAATGAAAACGTATAGTGAAAGCTTGCGAGGACTCTTACCGAGATTCCCCAGCGACCATGCGCAAATCCCTGGTTTCTTTGTGCATTGCGAAAGGTTATTCGACTCTTGCGCTGTCCCGGACGACCTTCGAAGCAGATTACTCTTGACCTGTCTAGATAATCAGGCCAGAGCATTGACGGCCAGACTCACACAAGAGGAGCTTGATAATTACGGGAAGCTAAAAACCTTCTTGTTGAAAGAGTTCAAAGTGAGCGCAGTCTCTTTACGAGAGCGATTCATGAACGCAAAAAAGGCGGTAGATGAATCATACACAACATTAGCTTCGAGACTGCATAACTTACTTTCTTACTATCTGCAAGATCGCAAGGCAATGACGTTTGATGAGGTTACAAGCCTCTTGATTGCAGACAAAATGAAAGAAATGTTGCCCAGAGGATGTTTGAATTTCATCCTCAGTCAAGAGCAACAGAGTTGGTTAGGGCACAAAGAGTTAGCTGCAGCGGCTGACACTTATGTTGCTACACACCCTTGGGAAAATGACTATACGAAGCATAGTCTAGGCACGGGTAAGACGGAGGCACGCTACGCGAAAGCGCCAGCACCTTCTCAGACGACAGCTAAACAGACGGACACGTGGACTGACCGACCGGGAGGGACACAGACAAATAACAGGACAGACGGACGTCCAACCCCCGACGAGATTAGAAAGCGTGGCCTTTGTTTCCTATGCTTTTCTCCAGACCACAGAGCTAATCTGTGCTCGAAGAACAAACACGCTAAAAGCAAGCAGGTGAGCGCGTGTGCGGTCCAGCCAACCGTGACCAGAGCTCAAGACAGACAAAGCGAGACACGACAAGACGGACCGCCATTGAAACAAGAGATAGACCAACATGCATTGCCGACAAGCCCGGATTGCATTGACGTGGAGGAGACTTATGTAAGAGAGTACATGAAAGTGTATATTACGGGACTCCCTGTGACATCGTCTCTAATAGATAGCGGGGCCGAATACAATTGTGCGCGAGCAGAACTAATCAGGCCGCTCAACCTACCTGTGGTCAAGCAGATAGAGGTGAAGGGGCTGAACGGTCAATCAATGATTGTGGACGTGGTGCGGCTGAGACTAAAGGGGTCTCAGGCCGGCGAGGACAGAGAGGGGGAGGTAAATTACGCCCCTGATGTTCGGATATGGGCGGCACTCATTAAAGACCTTAATGAACCGTTAATTATCACGCCCACTACAGCCGACTTGCTGCGCGAGACAGCGTTGTACTCGAGTCACGCGGCCAGCGCTCCTGAAATAGATCAAATTTCAGAAGCGCAGGCGGTCGCAAGGACTGAGACGAGTGAGGAAGAGGAGAGAGGGGAGGAGGTAGAGGGACTTAGGGCGCTGATAGGCGAAGATTACTTCACGGTCGCTCAGGCAGACAGTGAGAGCGTAGGAGAAATCAGTCCCGAAGAAACGGATACTGAAGAGCAGTTCTTCAATCCTGAGATACCACCCCCACCCAAGGGAGACACAATAGTAGGCAGAAGCAAGATGGCGGCCGAACAAGCACAATGTTCGACACTAGCACCATTCTTGGCCCACGGGAAAATTGGGGCGAAGAACTTCTTCATTGAAGACGATTTGCTCTTTCATAAAGACAAAATAGCTGGGCATTCTGTAAAACAACTGTGTTTACCTAAAGAAAGAATAGACAAGGTCTTAAACTTAGCACATGACGCTGCGTTCGCGTTGAAAACGACTAAGGACCGAATCAAACTGAATTTCTGGTTTCCCAACGTGGAGGATATAGTGAAGGAATACTGTGCATCTTGCGACATTTGCCAAAGGCATGCGCCGCTGCGAGTGGCGCAGCGGGCCCCCATAACTCCTATCCCTCGCAACGACGAGACCAGATTTGGTTGTCTAGTGGCAGATTGTATAGGGCCTATAGTCACCAACGTAGACCCCACAAACCCAAAACCCGAGTACAACTACGCCTTAGTGGTAGTTGACCAATTTTCAAGATGGCCGATGGCCTATCCTCTGAAATCATTAACGGCAAAAGCGACATGTGATGCATACATGCAAATCTTCACGACCTTCGGTTTTCCAAAAACGATTAGGTCCGATAACGGGTCGAATTTCAACAGCAAATTAACCCAAGAGTTTCTGCATCGTATGGGGTGCTCACCACGCTTTGGGCCAGTCGCACATCCTGAGTCACAAGGTCTAGTGGAACGCTGCAATGCCACACTGAAGACCATGATTCATAAATTGGCAGAAGAAAACCCGAGGGGATGGCACAGACTGTTACCTTACGTGCTTTGGAGCTTAAGGGAACGCCCCTCGGCAACCACCCACGTGAGTCCCTACACCCTGGTGTATGGTACCCTGCCTAAAGGACCTCTATCTGTCCTTTCTGAGGAATGGGCGGGAGAGCGGGATTCTCCATTAAGTCTGGGCACAGGCGCCGCAGCTTACTTGGACCAATTAAGGGATAACCTTGAAATGTCTAAATTATATGCCGAATATTATTCAGACATTGAACAGCAGCGCTATGCTACTCATTACAATTTAAGAAGCATGGACAGGCGTTACGAAGTAGGGGATAAAGTCATCATCCAATCACCGGAAGCGCGAGGAGCAAAGAAGGAGGGCCAATGGCAAGGCCCGGCCATCATCGCTCAGGTGAAATCGCCCTACACATACATCGTGGAAATAGGGGGCAAAAGCCGCTTATTACATGCAAATCGTATTCGCAAATATAACGAAAGAATACAGCAAGCATTGATTAACAATTGCTCCATTCTGTTCGAGAAGGACGAAGACTTCGGTCACGTGGAAGCAGTGGGTAGCTTCGTCACGAGTCAGACAAGGCCCAGTGCACAAGTAGACCCTATTGCCGTTGCACACTTAACGGTACCCGAGCGGAAACAGCTGTTTAGTCTGTTAGACAGATTTCCAGATGTGTTCTCGGACAAACCAGGTTTCTGTCCCGTCCTAGAACACACAATCACTGTTAGCGCGGAGTTCAGGCCGAAGAGTTTGCGAGCCTATAAGGTGCCGGAACTGCTCAAACCGGAGATGGAGAAGCAGATCCGCGAACTTTTGGCCCTAGGTATCATCACTCCCTCACATAGTGAAATGGCTAGTCCCGTTGTGTGCGTTGTGAAAAAGGGAGGTCAAGGCGGTTTAAGACTGGCCATTGACTACCGATATGTAAACAAGTTCTCGGCGGGTGACGCATACCCCACCCCCGACATCCAGGAAGTGTTACAGAAGGTAGGAAGTGCAAACTTCATATCCTGCTTTGACGCACGTCAAGGATACTACCAGATTGGACTCCACAAGGACTCTCGTTGGTTATCAGCCTTCGTATGTGACGCTGGCCTATTTGAGTTCGTACGACTGCCCTTTGGTTTAAAGTCAGCCTCAAATTCTTTTATCCGATGCATGTCAAAGGTCCTTCATCCCATTCGCGACTTCACTGAGACGTTTGTGGATGACATGGCAGTACACTCGATGACGTGGCCGGATCACATGAAACACCTAGAGAAATACTTAATGACTATTCAACAGTCGGGTCTGACCCTTAACATTAAGAAGAGTTCGTTTGCTAGGCGACAAACAACGTTTGTAGGTCACCTGATCGGATCAGGGAGCATTGAACCGGATCCTATGAAAATCGCAGGGCTAGGGAAAATCCCTCAACCCGAGTCCAAAAAGGACATACGGAGATTAATTGGCTTCTTCAGTTATTTTAGGAACTTCATCCCTAACCTGGCTGAGACAGCCAGAATTCTCACTGACTTGACCCAGAAATCGGTACCTGCTAAGATACCCTGGCGAATTGAACATCAAAATGCGCTAGATAAACTTACGCACGATTTGAATAACGCTGTTTGTTTGCAGACAATTGACTACGGCAGAGAGTTTGGTTTATCGACTGACGCTTCAGACAAAGCAGTCGGTTGCTGCTTATTCCAAATTCAAGACGATGGAACAGAGCGGCCAATATGTTTCGCCAGTTCTAAATTAGATGCTACGCAAGCGCGTTGGTCCACTGTGGAACGCGAAGCGTATGCTGTAATCTTTGCGTTGAAGAAGTTTAGGAATTGGATTTTTATGTCAAGGACCACCCTCTATTCTGATCACAATCCCTTGACTTTCCTAACTGCTTCTACGCCCACAAGTGCTAAACTTGCGAGGTGGGCTCTGGCACTCCAGGACTTTGATATCGCTTTTAAATATCGTCCTGGGGCGCTGAATATTCCCGCTGATCTTTTGTCCAGACTATGATTGAGGAAGAAGGCGGACTACCATGTAAGGCACCGCGACAACTGTAAATATATTTCTAACTGTGCTGACATTTTGTATTTTTCATGGGAACGACGAGGACATGGTTTGGAGGAAATCGATGGAGGGAACGACATCATTCTCAGCCGGGAGGCGAACCAATGACTGGCTTTGTCCTCCCCCGGGAAGGGAGGTGTCGCGTGAGGAGATCGACAACAACGACGAGATGGCATCATCATTATGATGTAAGCGTCGTTGCCGGTCGAGATAGGACGATGACGGACGAAAAGCCAGTCTCCACTTGGGCAACAATGAAGGCCGCGAGGCCCAGGTGTAATCGGACACCACACAGCCAAGGTGTAATAGGACACCTCGCGGCTATGGTGTAACCAGACACCGCCCGCGCTGCAGGCGAGCGACGACCCGCGTATCGAGGAGCAATCTGACACTAATTGACGATAGCTTGACGTGGGGAGGGGGGCTGACTGATGCACGCTGGAGTTCCTACTTAACAGAAGGGAACGGAGAACACGGGACTTGTACTGCTGACGAACGCGACGTGTGAACATCGGTCGAGCGAGAAACATCGGGAGGAACGACCAGCGGGGCGGCAGAGTATTAGTCCGTCAGATTCAGAGACTGACGCGAAAGAACGATCTGTAGTTAGGCTGTACGAAGCAACATTTGAGATAGTCCGATTTAATATCTAAACGCTTTAATACTACGTGGAAGTTCCCGTAGAGTTAGTGTATATATATTTGTTTCTTTAATTAAATTCATTTAATAATTAAACAAAGTTCGTCGTGAATCTTCTATAGAAAAGTTAGGCACGTTAAATAAAAGTGCAAGTAAAAGAACAAGCAGTCGAGGGTCGACATCAACACACGGCAAACACACGACAGGGCGACCTCCGATTGCGACACCAATTCCATCGTGTGGCCTCTGTCTCAGCAATGAGGCAGTGCGCGTGGCAGTTGGCCTTCGATTGGGACTGGACCTCTGCAGCCCACATCAGTGTAGCTGCGGTGTCCTGGTAGGTCCTGACGGCCAACATGGCCTCGCTTGTAGATTGGCTTTTGGGCGAGCCCTTCGTCATCACGCCATTAACGATATAGTCTGGCGGGCCCTGCAGAAAGCTGATGTTCCAAGCACGAAAGAACCCTCTGGTTTGTTTCGGGTAGACGGTAGGAGACCAGACGGGGCTACGCTAATCCCCTGGGCGGCAGGCAAACATCTGGCCTGGGATGCCACGGTGGTACACACCTGTGCGGCATCCTATATCGCCAACACAGCGAACGCAGCGGGGGCCGCTGCTGAACAAGCCGCCGTACGTAAAATTGAGAAGTACTCGGGGTTACCATCATCACACCTCTTTTTGCCTATTGCCCTTGAAACGCTGGGTCCCATCAACTCTGCCGGGATTAGCTTCATCCGTGAGCTTGGCCAGCGTCTCTCGTCCGTTTCTGGAGAGCCGCGGGAGGTCACTTTTCTCTTTCAGCGCTTTTCCATCTGCATCCAGCGCTACAACGCCATCGCATTTCGTGGCACTTTTACTGATGTTGCGGAGGACGAGGCCTGATTTTCCAGAAATAACGATAAATAGTCTAATATCTAAGTCCCCGAGGGATCATATGTACCTTGGGGCAAAAAAAAAAAAATAAATAATAATAATAATAATAATAATAATAATAATAATAATAATAATAATAATAATAATAATAATAATAGGCCTAATAATAACGACAATTTATATTATCAAAGCATTATTGAAAAATTTGTAGCTTTGAAGATGCAAAGGATGATTTGAACCTTTCTGTTGAGTTTTTAAAAGATATTTTATAAACTAAATCCTGTTTATCAAATTTAAAAATAAAAAAAAATTATATCACAAAATTTATTATTTTTAATTGAAAAAGGCCTTGAAAATTAGTTGTGGCCCTGGGCCTCAAAATCCTGTCCTAGGCCCTGTGTATGGGTATACGTGGGACGGCATTATATTGGTTCCAAAGCTACTTAAGCAATAGATACCAACAGGTTCTATGCAATGGATTCTTGTCTAGATTAAAATTAATTAAATACGGAGTCCCACAAGGATCGATCCTTGGCCCTCTCCTTTTCCTATTGTTTATTAATGACCTGCCTGGTGCTTCCCCCTTTTACACTTTCTGCTTTTTGCGGACGACACGAATATCTTTGCCTCGCATAAATCGCTTAATATACTATTCTCATTAATGAACCAAGAGCTTGACAAAGTAGGCCTATACGATTGGTTTAAAACGAATAAGTTTTCCCTCAATATAAGTAAGACGAATTATGTTTTATTCCGCTCTCATCGTAAACAGACATTAGTACCTAATGACCCTATTACTTTAAATAATATTCCAATACCTCAGGCAGTCTCTGTTAAATTCCTTGGTGTCTATGTTGACCAATTCTTAAAATGGAACGATCACATTGCAAATATCTCGCTAAAAGTTGCCAAGAATGTAGGCATATTATCTCGAATTGCTTACCTGTTGCCCACACACATACGTGTTAGTCTATATTATTCCATTGTCCATCCATACCTCACCTACTGCAATATGATATGGGCTTCTAATTATTCAACAAGATTAAAACGATTAAATATTCTTCAAAATAGAGCTCTTCGTATCATAGCCAATCACTCGCAACATTATCCTGTGCATTCTCCTGTCGACTCGGCATACCAGCAAACACGCATTCTAAGACTTGAACAAATAACTATACAGCAAACCAATGAATTCATGCACAAATATACGTATTACAAACTACCTTCATCATTTAATGATTATTTTAAACTTACATCTGAAACCAATCCCTATGCTGTGCGCTCCTCAGCAAACTATAGATCTATATACTCTCGTACTAATACTCGTAAATTTTCAATTAGAAGTGCCGGACCGCGTGCCTGGAACAATATTCTCAAATAGTTACGATATCTAATCAATTTGAACCTATTTAAACGTAGACTGCGTGCTTACTTGATCGACTGCAGTACGACATGCTAATCCTATGTGTACAACTGTGCATGTTAGTTAACTAATTAAGGTTTTGTCATAGATAAAAAAGAATACAATAATATTACATGTATATTAACTTATGCCACTTGTGCAATATATGATGAGTGGGTGACCATGCTAGCCGGGACTTGTTCCCTTTAGGGTTTTTCTATTCCCATTGTTTTCCTCAATTGCTGAATTTATGTTTATTTCACACTATTTGTTCCTGTATTTGATGGAAATCAATAAAATTTATGGTTATGGTTATGGTTAAGGTTAATGCACACTGCTTCCTTTAACCAGAATAGTGTATCAGGCTGCAAGACTGTGTCTTGAACTCTCGTACATCATACCTGCTTTTCGTTCTCTACACTGGCTTCCTGTCTGTGAGCGTGTCTGATTCAATCTGGCACTCCTCATGTACAGAGCACGTGCAGATTTTTTCCCATCCTAATTATCTTCCATGGTCACAGCCTGCATCTCTGTCAAAGGCCGCAACTCACTTCGATCATCATCCGCTGGAAAGTATGTTGTTCCTGGTACACGTCTTGGCTTTGGCCGGCGTTCATTCACAGTTGCCGGTCCCTCCATCTGGAACTCTCTACCTCCTCAAGTCCTCATATTCACAACGCTCCTAGAAAACTGTCTTTTGCTCTAAACTGAAAACTTACCTCTTCCAGTCGACCTATGCATGGCTCTTACTGTTTGCCAGACTTCTGTGTGCACTTCTGAACTTTGTATGGAGGGCATTATCAAATTACAGTTCTAAGAATACTAAGATGGATTCTACATTTTATTCATATTTTCAGTATTATGAAATAAAAATTCCTCTGCTTATAAGTCAATGTAAGTGGGAATGTATGCGAACGGAGCCTCGTTGAGAGAAGATTTCCCAGTCGATGAGAGACAACATTTGGTTTGTAATATAAAATGCAGAGTTCAAACAGTTTAATTCAATACGCATCGAAGCGATGTGTAGACTATGCGCCGATTGCTAATGCCTATCAATATGCAACGATTAATAAGTAATGAGTGCTAATCGTCGCCTGCACGACAAGGCGTCTACTACGGCCAACAGGAAGTCAACAGGAAGTCAACAGAAAGAGCCGAGGCCAACAGCTAAACAACAAACACTGCCTCCCGATTAATAAAATTGTAGAAAACACTCTCAAGAACTATCAGAAGCTGAGGATGTATAATTGGTCCAGCAACAATGCGAATATTAGTGCAATGTAACACCCGTCTTTTGATTTTATAGGAAATGGATGACGGCCAATCGTTAAGATCTTCTAGTCACGATTCGCTTCAGCCTTTGCTGATCCCTTCCTCACGGAAACAGTTTCACTCTGAGTGGATGCGGTACGCAAATCCGAGCAAAGATAAACTGTGAATCGTAATGAAATGTTATATAAAATCTTTAGATAAAATCTAAGCATAAAATTGTCGTAAACAATTGATGCATTGGGGAGCCTACTACTTAGTAGGTAAGAAAGACCTATTACACGCGTCTTTCTGCATTAGTTCTCAGGTTCTTTCAATAAAGCTATGAGTCTGCAACGTAATAAGATACATCATCCGATGACAAAAGGTATTACTTTATTTTACATTAACCATGATTGAAATCACAGAAGTGACCAGCAACTGCATTAGTAATCTACCTCGTTGACAGCACAGTGCATCCAACAGATTGCAGATATATACCATACTCAGAGGCCGCAGATACATACCATACTCATAGGCTGCAGATTCATACCATACTCAGAGGCTGCAGCTATATACCATACTCAGAGGCTGCCAGTGACGGGCAATAGTTAACTAAAAAGTTGCTAACTATTAGTTTAACTAAAAAAATTTAGTTAAGGATGAAGTTTAACTAAAATAAAATAGTTTAGTTAAAACCATAGTTTAACTAAATTTTTTTAGTTGCTAACTAAAAAGTTTAACTAAAAAATCAGCAATATGCAACTATTTTTCCACCATGAATATTGAACACTGTCAGCAAAAAAACATTTTAACACTGCATGGTTTTAAAATTCATACACTACTTACAGTACACATGTAACTGCATGCCAGAACAGTACACATTGCATAGTTTGAAGGTGAAATTGTCATTAACGCTCTGCATTATTACAGTTCACTTAACCTCTATTATTGTGAAAAGTGTGTCGTAAATAGTTGGAAAAAAGTTGGAAAAAGTTTAACTACTTTTTTTAGTATAGTTAACTAATTTCCAAAATCAGTTGCCAACTTTAGTTAAACTATTTTATTTTAGTTGGAAAATAGTTTTAGTTTAACTACAAAAAAATGGTTTAGTGCCCATCACTGGAGGCTGCAGATACTCAGAGGCTGCAGATATACCATACTCAGAGTCTGCAGGCTATAGACAATTAGTTTAGCTTCATTAGTTAGTTTCATTAGTTTAGCTTAAGTGTCGCGATATTGTTGAGTCATATATCTTATCTTATCTCATCTCATATCAGATGATTATTTATAAAGCGCCGCTCACGCTATAGACCAGAGGTTCTCAAACGGTGGTACGCGTACCCCTAGGGGTACGCCAGGTGTCGCTAAGGGGTACGCGAAAAAATTGGAAACAAATTTTCTATGAGTTTATTCCCATGTTTCTTTGATTAGCTGTTGACTATTGAAGTCACTATTCACAACAAATAATTATTATACAAGTTTGAAGTAACTACAATACTGCATAGTAGCACAGTATAAATTATTACACAGTACGTCGACTCCCGGCCTCTGCAGCAGTCAGAATGTGTGACCGATCGCGATCTTGAAACAGAGCTTTAACACGTCGATACACCGGAACCAATCACATCAAATATTTTTAAACGTTACAACAACATTGAGGACTACACGCCGATACACCGGAATCCATCACATAAAATATTTTTTAAATGTTACAACAACATCGAGGACTTCATTTGAATTAACAATATTATTTTTAACGTTAATTTCAGTTTAAATCTATAGTTCAAAAGCTCTGTTTGAAGATGGCGTCACACCAAAAACTAGTCAACAGTTAGCAATGCGAGTCGACGTACAGTGTAATTACTTATACTGTGACAGTAGCATTATTATTTTAAAGCCAAAAATGGATAAATGGTTGAAAAACAACCGCTTAAAAGAAGGCCAGAACCTCTCAACGCAACCGTTAGCACTGAATCTACCGAGGCTGACACTCCAGACGCCAGAGTAGACCTAACGAGGACGACGGCACTGGTACGCTTAGACCGTATGACGAGAGCTATTTATCCTTTGGATTTATGTGGTGTGGTGATGAAATGAACCGAAGCTAGGCGGCGGCGGTGGTTAAATGATTAGTAGGTCGTGATTTGGCGCCGTATGTGGCTGCCGCATAAGCAGTTATATTCGACTCCTGTAAAACTGTTATCATGTGCTTCTACTCAATTCATGTTTGTAAGGCGCCCTGCGTGGCTGCCGTTTCTACTATATGTATGTTCACTGTACAGCGCAGTGCGTTTGCAGGCACTTAATTAAAGAAAAGATTATTATTATATTATTATGTGGGAGAAGCAATGGAAACGGGCAATGAGCTGATGTAGAGATGAAAGGCGCGCTTTAGGGAGCCCAGCAGACAATGAATTGCAATAGTCAATGCGGCAGCAAATGAAGGCATGGACCATAGTAGTAAACACCAGTATAATATATTCATTCATTCATTTATTCATTCATTCGAAGATTTATATAGCGCCTCTTCAGGGGAACTACTCAGAGGCGCTCCCGACACCAGCACGTTCATATAAGACAGTTTTAAGTTTTGCAAGAAATATGATATATATATATATATATATATAATATGTATATATATCATGGTAAACGTAGCACGTTGAGAAATTCGGGTGCAGCGTTTCAAATGTTACTATGACTGACTAACGCCGTTCTTTCCTTTAATATAGTTAAAACACAAACTTAAACATATTACCGAAACTTCACACAATGCACATGGACATATTTTAAATAGAAGTTATATTGCGAGAAATATGTCGCACTGTATTGGCGAGTGGTAGAGGGAGTCTTACAGAAATCTCTCAGCTTTATCTAAAGGGAGATAGTGAGAGAGATGGAGGGAGGCAGAAGAAGATGGAGGAAGAGAGGTAGGGGAATAGAAACAAGGTTCTTGAGGCAGGAAGGAGTAGAGCGGAACGAGTGGATGAAAAAGCAGAACGCTTCATTCCCGATGTCGATTACTTTTTGTCCCGTAGGAATGGAAGAGGAAAGATAATAACAAACTTCAATTCCTTTTTATTCTCGCCAGAACAAGAATTTTTGCAAAGAGACTCGATCGAAGAGTAAATATGATGTAAAACTCCAATTCCCTGAAGGGGAGGATAACTATGATACAAAACCTCAAGTTTTATTACTGTGCTTTACAACTTTCCAAATTTTGGGGACATAATCATCGGCCTTCCTACCTAAACATTTGGTAGGTGTGTGTCCCTCCAAGGTTTATAGAGATCGACGCCATATAGACTCTGCATCTTTATTCATAGCCAAAAACGATCGAAATTGAATAATTCTGGGCAAATTTGTCATTAATCGAAGTTGTAGACAAAAGAAATCAACAGTAATTTGATGAGAACTTGATGTCTGTCTCAGATGCAGCTATCTCTCCAATCAGTTTCTACCTCTGTGGATGGATGCCATTGATCGGCTCCATTCGAGAGCTAACAGGACACAGACCTCGGATTGTTTCGGTGCAGCTTATACGCTCTGACTTTGAACCATTATCTGCTCTTGACCCCACGTCTAAGGTGTATGGGGTTGTAAGCGATATGTAACCCATCACATGCATTTGCGTGTGCGTTCAGCACACACCAAATGTGGTTGGGCAACGACATGCTTTGACCCTTGCGGCGCATTCTTTCCTTCTGATGACGCGCAGGGACCAGTGAAACCCATTTCTTGCAGGCCTCACAGGATCTTGTAAACGGCAACTTCAGTCCTTCCTCGACTACGACGACCGCATCGTGGCTCAATTCAGAGGCGCGTTGACAGAAAACGGGCCCTAGGCAGGCTCGTAGCCAGAGGCAAAATCAAGACGAGACAAATACCCTCCCATCCCGCCTTTCCCCTCCCCTTCCGTCCTCTCCGCTTCCCTATCCTTGTTCCTTCTTTTTTCCTCCCCTGCCCATCTCTGCCTTCCTCGTCCCGCTCTATTGAAACCCTATTTCCTGCCCCCCCTTCCCAAACCCTTCCCATCCCTCCTCAGCCCCTTCCCTTTAAGTGGGGACTGGGGGATACGGGGTATCACCCCCGGAAAAATTTTATATTGTAAACGCTCGTAGGTGAGTTTTAGAGCAGTATGGTTCTTTAACTATGGTCCGCGGACCGGCGCCTGTACGCGGAGTTCTGGTGACCGGTCCGTGAAAGTACTTAAAAATTCATAAGTTTTATTCGCGAAAATGTATAATATTTCAAACGTATCTTAATTAGAATCAGTAATCACTGACAAAACCCATGAATCCCCAAACTTTATGTACGTATTCCCCAGGCCCCAGGTTACGCGCTTGCCATTAGTGGCCGCAAAAAACAACATAAAGATGACGCCGGTCCCTAACTTTAAAAGGTTTAATAACCACGATTTTAGAGCATTTTAAAGCCAACAAAAGCAGCATTTTGTAATGCCTAAAGGATTATTTGAAGTAATTATCTTTGGAATGTTCTGTAAAAGCCTGTCTGCAACTATGATCATACCTGAAGCCGAAGCAAGCTTTTAAAGTAAACATTACATTTTGTGGATTATTTAACTTTAAATTTGTAAAATAGAGGTTTATTGTTACATCATTCTGTTAAAACTTTCAACAATTAGAATGACGTAACAATAAACCTCTGTTTTTTAAATTTAAAGTTATAATAACAGTAGACCTTTTCATAGCTGAAGTGACGTAACAAAGGCCTTTATTCCCTATTTAATGCAAACGTATAATGACAATACACTTTTCGATTATTGATTAAATTGAAGTGACGTAACAAAGGCCTTTATTGTGTCAATCGAAAAGTTACTAAATAATGTGTTTCATAACTGAAGTGACGTAACAAAGGCCTTTATTTCATAAATCTAAAAATGAATAGGCTAAATAATGTGTTTCATAATAATTATGTCTGCAACTTCAATTATTGAAGTGACGTAACAAAGGCCTTTATTCCCTAAATGTAAACTTATAATGACAATACACTTTTCGATAATTGATTAAATTGAAATGACGCAACAAAAGCCTTTATTGTATAGATCTAAAAGTTACTAAATAACGTGTTCCATAATTGAAGTGACGTAACAATAGGCCTTTGGTTTTAAAACTGAAATTTATAAAAATCTAAGTGAAGGGCTTGCCTCAATAACCAGGTATGTCGACATACCTGGTTTATGTGAAAAAGTATGTCAGCGTGCTTGGAATATTGTATTCTATATACCCTGCAAATTTGGCGCAAATCTGATTATTTTTGAATTGGCTTTTGGATAAAACAGTTTGTCGACATATGGTATTTAGCAGCCGGTAGCATTACTCCAATGCAATAACCCGGTATGATAACAAAAATTGTCGTTTTTTCTTGTAATCTTGGTAATAAAACAGGTGCATTAATCAGGTTGTTTGACATACCCGGTTATTGTCTCTTACTTACTCTACAATTCACTGATTTTGCGTTATTTTTTTCTTACTGTAATGTGGCTATGATGACTTACCTTCTAATTGCACGATTATTTTGTACTGTGTGCTAGTCACCATTTGGTGCAAGAATAAGGTATGTCGATTAACAGCAGACGATTTTTGCTTCATACTGAGTTATTGAGTGTCAATAACCAGGTATGAAGCAAAATGTCGTGAAAAAAAACATTAATATTATCTTTTGCATTGCTTTATGTAACAATTTCGTGAAAGACAGCAATAACTCACATGGTGCTTCAAACAGCTTATCGATATCTCGTAAAATGGCTTAGATACAGCAGTTTGAAGTGTCAAATCTTTGAAGCCATTTTCCCAAAACTCAAAAAATCCGACATACCTGGTTATTGCTGCAAGCCCTTCAAGTGTTTCATAATTAAATTGACGTAAAAAGGGCTTTTATTCTTAAAGTTTAAATTTACTAACAAAACACGTGTTTCATAATTGAAATGATGTACCAATGGGCCTTTATTCCAGGGGCGCAACTTTGGTCTAGAAAGTGGGGGTACCAAATTTCGCACTGTTTTAGCTTCGCGACTGTTAAATAATTATAACGGCTTCGTTTATACTACAAGAGTAATAATAATTATGATAAGCTTGATGATGATGATGATGATGATGATGATGATGATGATGATGATGATGATGATGATGATGATGATGATGATGATGATGATGATGATGATGATGATGATGATGATGATGATGATGATGATGATGATGATGATGATGATGATGATAATAATAATAATAATAATAATAATAATAATAATAATAATAATAATAATAATAATAATAGCGACAATGATAATTATAACAATGAAAGTGATGATGATGGTGATGGTGATCACACTGATGGATGATAATGCTCGGTAATTGTTTTGAATCTTGGACCTCTTGAGAATTACGACGAGGCACTCGCCTCATCTTGCCTTATACTGGCTACGGGCCTGGCCCTAGGAGCAAACATTTTTGCAGCAGACGGCCTTTGCTGTTTGTTACTAACAAGTTTGATGTTATTTTGCACAATTGCACAAAAATGAATTATTAACCCAAATGAACAAAACAATTATAAATTACGATAATATACTTTTATGTGAACGCTAAACTGTAAAAAATATAAAATAGATTACATTTAAAATAATTCAAAATTGAAAATGTTCTTTTTATAACTGAAAAAAAAATTTCATTCGTTTTGGGGTCCTCCGAGATTTGTGGGTTCTAAGCGCGCGCCAATAGTGCGCCTAAGCGTAAAGGCGCCTCTGGCTCTGTTGCCAAATTCTTCCATTGGACACACTAAATTGGATTCCTTTCGAGGATAGGATATCACATTAATGGTCATTCTACCAGGACTGACTTCGACAGTCTGGTGGCTTTAGATTAAAAACTGAGCAGTATGTTCTTGTCCGAAGCCAACAGGGTCGATAAATACTCCGGCGCCAGTGGGGATCTGTTTTGCTGTCCGCCATCTCGTACCTTACGATCCAAGAATATATCATCTAGTTAAGTGGAACTTCTTCCTGGATCAGCTATAATTCTGGAGCCATCTTTGTCTTAAAGTTCAAACTAAATCGATCGAAACAGAGCAAGAATTATTCTCATGTTATATTAATTCGCGCCTACCTAGATATCCACGATCCGCACTTTTACAATGTTCTTACGTAGCGATATGTAAAATATGAAAATACATATTCGTTCAAAATACACCAGCAAAGGACTTTCACTTCATGTATTCTAGAACTATAACTCTGCAATCAATCGATCAACGCTGTTATTTTCAAACCGACATGACAATTATCATCTGCGACTGTTTGTTTGTTCGTAAGGAACGAAATCGTTGTATACATACATGAAGGATCTCTTCTCAAATCACAGCCAGGCATCGATTTCGAATGGATATCGTTAAATGTCGTAAGACGAGACAGTCATCGTCGCCAGAGGGCCTTCGTTCCAGTCGCTTGGACGTCACTTCCTGCTCCTCGTAGTTTCTCCGTTTGTCTTCGGCTGGTAAGGCCGATGGATCCGTCTCTGCCGATCGCGTTCTAGAATGTGGACCAATACGAAATGGACAGCAGCAGCAGCAGCAGCAGCAGCAGCAGCAGCAGCAGCAGCAGCAGCAGCAGCAGCAGCAGCAGCAGCAGCAGCAGCAGCAGAGATTCGCTTTAACAGCGAGGCCGCGCCTTACATCAGTCGAAGCGAACGCCGTGCTGGGGGTGGTTGTCGTGATGGCTGCAGTGCTTATCTGACGCCTCTTCGACTAAAGCGCCCTCCTCCGGGACCAGCGTCGCTAGGCCTTTGCTTGGCTGATCGGCAGACGGTATTGGCTGTAGCCGCCAAAATCAATGCTATAATCTGTCAGGTACAATGGCTTAAACAGACTCGTTCAACTGCTATTTCAGACGACGACTACGACGACTACGACGACGACGACGACTACGACGGTGATGATGGACTCAGTCTGCACCTCTGCTCCGCCTCTTATCAGCTCCCAACAGACGCATGTCATTGCTTTCGTCATTCACTTGTCTAAGACACATTCACTCATTCACTAACTCACCCACTCACTAGCTCACTTTTCACTCATCCACTCACTCGCTTGTTCACTCACTTACTCATTCACTCACTGAAATTCATCCTCCCACCCAACCCTCACTCGCTCTCTCACTTACCAACTCACTCGCCCACTCATTCACTCACTCGCTTTCTCTCCTTCTCTCACTCTCACTTACTCACTCGCTTTTTCGTTGACTCGTTCAGTTGCTCATTCGGAACGAATGAGCAACTCACTCTTCTGCTCGCTTAATCACTCGCTCACATATATAGATCTGCCCATTACAGGACGCTGGTGAGAAAGACGTCTTACTCAGTCAGTCACATGTGCATTCAAATTCGTCGACTGATCGGGATATTGAAGACGTACTTCATCATCAGCAACAAGTCCACCAACGTAACAGTAAGAGTGAAATGCATTTAAAAACCCAAAGGGATCGGAGTTCCTTCATCAGCCGATTATGCTTAGACTGACACATTAGAGATGAAATCAGACGGCGTACGTGTAGTTATGATGGCATCAATAGACATCTCTTCCTATTTCTAATCATATGACTTCTGTAGCGCCCTGATCATAATGTCGAAGACATCAATCAGTGATCGCATCAAGTGAAGTCGCAGTCAAAACCATCTCCTGTCATCCATTGGAAATGCCAGCTCAAAATCACTATCTCGCAGGAACAATTCCACTAGAACCACAACAGGTTGAATTGTTTGCTGCCTTGATTGCTGCCTTGCCTTGAATACTGCCTTGCCTTTATTGCTGCCTTGCCTTGATTGCTGCCTTGATTGCTACCTACCTTAACTGCTGCCTTGATTGCTGCCCTGATTGCTGCCTTGATTGCTGCCTTGATTGCTGCCTTGCCTTGATTACTGCCTGTCCTCAACCGCTGCCTTGTGAATGTAGACACCAACCTAAATGCTGCTTTATGGGCAAGGAAATCAATCTGAATTGCTGTTGGGTGCGTGGATGTAAGCTGATGTGATCTGGAAGGACGATGTTCAGCTCAACCCCCTTCCCCCACCCCCCACCCCAGTGTGCTACTACTCATTGAATTAGTACTGCAACTGGTCGCCATTGCTGCATGGTCACATGATTTAGACGGACGGCAATCTGACCAGCGTGTGGTAGTCTATGACGATCGCTTCAGATATTGAGCCTTAAAACTATTCTTACGAACATTCATCACATTAAAATATAACGATTCCAATTAAAAGACGTCAACCTTCAATGTAACAGTCTTGTCGCAGTTCCACAGACTTTGCAGTGTAATTTTATTTCGTTATTTATTCCACATCTCTATGGACGCTTTCGAGAAGAAATTCTGTACAGGACACAATATATACGATGGGTCGGTGGAACTGCATATAACCTGCTATTACGCTGAGTACGACTTTACTAGAGAGGCTGATACTTTGTGGGGTAATCGAGAAATGCTGATTGCGTTCAGCCGACCACATTCGTCTTGTGACTGATGATGCCAGACTCAGGACAGTAACGCGATTGGCGTCTGCATCGCTTTCCTATTCGAAATCCCTGTGAAGGAGGAGGAGGAGGAGGCAGCTTAATGCATTGTTGTGCAGTGGCTGCAGTTGAAATCAGTCGTCGCCTGCGTGAGTCGAGAAGACATGACTGATGGCAGTAACAGCCGCGACAGAGAGCAACTCCATCAGTCTGAGCAGACTAGAAACAGCTGAATGCAGTCACGAATAAAAGACATCGGGTGAGGTATGCATCGCACAGAGATACAATATCGTTCAAAGTATCATACAGCAAAGGCTGACAAAGCCTAAGATCCTTACGCCACCTGATGCGTATGTCTCCTCACATTAAGAACGCGTTGTTAACATCAAATGCTCATTAGTCATAACACTGTCTGAGACTAAGCACTGAGCGTCTACAATAAATTTATATAGCGCGTAACAAAGGACAAGGCTAGTTTGTCTTGCGGCCATGTAGAAACATGTAGAGATTGATCACGAATAAAAGCAAGTGCATGCTTGACTGGCAGGCGTCGACGGAGCGAGTCTCGTGTCAATACAACAGGTGGCTGCAATATCTTGACTCAGTCAGGTAAACAGTCGCGTCCATGGAACTTCGTTCGTTCGTTCGTTCGTTCGTTCGTTCGTTCGTTCGTTCGTTCGTTCGTTCGTCAATCCAAACACAGCTACGGCCTACATGCGTCAATAATAAAATTATTACTGGCGTTGTATCTTTATATATTATATATTATATATATATATATATATATAAGAGTTAAGGTGCGTTTAGTACTTATACACACACACACACACACACACACACACACACACACACACACACACACACACACACACACACACACACACACACACACACACACACACACACACACACACACACACACACACACACACACACACACACACACACACACACACACACACACACACACACACACACACACACACACACACACACACACACACACACACACACATATATATATATAATGAGAAATGCGCGTTCCTGTCACGTGACCAAAATACCTAATAGAAGCGCATGCGCGTTACCGTATAACTTATCATTATAGCAGCCGATAGATGGCGTGTATCTGTCTGTCTTTAAGATTAATTCATATTCATATTCGCTTGATAGCACATAAATGGCAATGTACGCGATTTTCTATAGCGACCGTATGGCCTCGACCCTGCTAATTTTTCAATGAATTGATCGGGTGAGATCCTTCACCACCGCTGCCCGTTGGAATGGGTGGCACGCCATTTAAGGTCCCCGTGTACGTTCCATGCTAGCCCGAGATTTAAATCTGTGAAAGAAGCAATCTTCGGGAAGCGAACCCGATTCGCATGCTCTGTTACACAGAGGAACATGGGACGCAGCCTACGCTCTTACGGTAATGTAGCTATCTGGGCATGGTTAGCTGTTAACAGTAATCGTCTCTGTTACGATTTGGGACCATGTGAGACTGATGCTTTTTACAACTTACCAGGGACAATGACTGAAGGAATCAGTGCAGAGCTTGTTCTGACAAGGCTGCCGACAACTATAATGGTCTATGTGTAAATTAATGCGATATGTAATTGTGTGTGAGAGGACGGTCACAAACCGCGATGAACTGAGTCATATCATTCGAACTTCATTAATCCAAAGACGAACGCAGGTGGTTAACAGTCATCGCATCGCTCTTGGTCAGTCAGACGAACAGAGATCTAGGTTGACAGGACAGGATAAGAAGACAGAGGGACAAAGAGACGTACAGATGACACAGATAAGAACATGGATGGACAGACAGACGTACAGATGATACAGATAGATGGACATACTGACTTACATATGAGAAGATAGATGGACAGACAGATGATACAGATCAGAAGATAGATGCACAGACAGATGATACAGATCAGAAGATAGATGCACAGAGGGGTACAGATAACTTAGATGGACAGACAGACGTACAGATGAGACAGATAAGAAGATAGATGGACAGACAGACAGACGTACATATGAGACAGATAAGAAGATAGATGGACAGACAGACGTACAGATGAGACAGATAAGATAGATGGCCAGACAGACGTACAGATGAGACAGATAAGATAGATGGCCAGACAGACGTACAGATAAGAAGATATAGATGGACAGACAGACGTACAGATGACACAGATAAGAAGATGGATGAACATATAGACATACAGATAAGAAGATAGACGGACGTACAGATAAGAAGTCTCTGGCTACCGGACTCTAGATTTCTCTATCATTTCTGTACAACCTATTTGACTTGACGCAGCGCTTGTGAATAAGCTGGTGCTCTGCTCTAAGCTTTAGAGTTCCTCTTTATAAATTCTGAGTTTATTGTTCGAAGACAATGCAATCGAGTGCAGAATCTTTTGATAATAGGTCTTTGATCGAACATCGGTTAATGGCCTCCACGGTTGATTGGTTTCGTGAATCCTTAATATTTACGTCTTCTGGTAGCAATTAATATGGATGGCTTACATTGGCTTTTAAGCTTTTTGACGTCGAATTCCGTTTCACAATATTGATGCATTAAGCGCTTTAGATCTGTGCTTAGCCAACTAATTACCTCCAACTGCAGAAGAACTTCGCCCTTTCGCGCCCTGCCTGGGACTTTGCCTCTAGACCCCAACTATGGCTTTGACATCACACCTCCATGATGTAGACCTCCATCTGTACAGTAATTCATAAATCTAGATATCAGTGCATTTACATTAGCCAAGGATAGTGATTTGAACATTGGGCCTACGTTGAGTGGCCCAGCTGGCGTTGCCTTTCACTCACCGCAATTCCAGTCCTACTATCTTAGACTAGTTTAGCCGAGGATTTAGACCTTAACTAACAATTTCATATTTTTAGTGTTGGAAGCCATATTTTTTATATATGCTAGCCAGTTCCATGTACACAGTGCTTTTGAAAGGCTTCTTACAAATGCGCCCTATAAAAGTCCAGATACATACAGACATAGATACATACATACATACATACATACATACATACATACATACATACATACATACATACATACATACATGTGCATGCATACATACATACATACATACATACATACATACATACATACATACATACATACATACATACATGCATACATGCATACATACATACATACATACATACATACATACATACATACATACATACATACATACATACATACATACATACATACATACATACATACATACATACATATACATACATACACACATTGTGAAGGATTTTCTCTGCCTCTGTAGCTGCCAAGTCATCATTTTCTCATGAAGATGAAATTCTTCTGCACATTACGCTTATTAGGCCTACTAAAGCATGTTTAAAATTAGGAGACACAAACAAATCAAACATATTGAAGATAATAAATGCTAAAATTTCACCAGATTGAAATATATACCTCCATAGTCCATACCTTGATCTTTGTTCAATGTCAGGTTTATCCAAAGTATTCCGCGTCTATGTAGGTCTACTTGCTTCGTTGGCCGTTTTCAATTTTTTTTGACCGCGTATATAGAGGCCGTTTCTTAGTTTATTTGGCCACAAAGATACCTTTCTATTTTTTCCTTGACCACTTAGAAGCTGTTACTTTTTGGCCCATTAGAGGTTTTGCCACTTGTTCTGGTCACTAAGTAGAGGTCTTGTCCTTTCTAACTGGCACACAGAGGCTGATTGTGCTTCGACCAGTCAATTTTTCTCTTCGTGTCCTACTCTTGTTTGTCTACACTTGAGTTGTCAGTGAATTTTAACGGCGTCTCTCTGGTCTTTGTTTTTCCGTTCCTAGCTTCGCACTGATTCATCGATCGAACCAACGATCTATTGCTTTTCAAGCGAATTCAGACAACATGCACGCACGCACTCGGCGCCACCCACCACCACAACCACCACCACCACCACCACCACCATCATCAACATAATCATCACTACCACTACCACCACCGTCCAACCACCCCTACTCCCACCACCACCATGACCATCCTCCAACCACTATCACCACCACCACCACCACCACCATCCAACCACCACCACCATCATCATCATCATCATCATCACTACCACTACTACCACCACCACCGTCCAACCACCTTCACTCTCACCACCACCATGACCAACCTCCAACCACCACCACTATTACCACCATCCCACCACCACCACCACCACCACCACCATCCAACCACCGCCACCATCATCATCATCATCACTACCACTACCATCACCACCGTTCAACCACCTTCACTCTCACCACTACCATGACCACCCTCCAACCACCACCACTATTACCACCATCCCACCACCACCACCACCACCACCACCATCCAACCACCGCCACCACCATCATCATCACTACCCCTACCACTACCACCGTCCAACCACCTTCACTCTCACCACCACCATGACCACCCTCCAACCACCACCACTATTACCACCATCCCACCATCGCCACCATCCAACCACCGCCACCATCATCATCATCACTACCACTACCACCACCACCACCGTCAAACCACCCACACTCCCACCACCACCATGACCACCTTCCAACCACCACCACAATCACCACCATCCCACCACCACCACCACCATCCAACCACCACCACCACCCCACAGCCGCCATTTGACATCTTGAGCCTAGATGTCGTCGCCACGTCTGTTTCGATTTAACGCGTCGTTGATCGAACAGTTAACGACGAAAGACCTCGTGGCTGCTGCTGCTGCTGCTGCTGCTGCTGCTGCTGCTGCTGACTCAGCTGCTGTTGTTGCTGATGCAGATGTTACTTGGTTGGTTTCTGTGTCTGTTGTCTTGTGCCTTCGTCTGTTCGTCTGCGGTCGTGACCTTGAATGACCTCTCGTTAGTCAGTCATTGTCTGCACAATTCGAATGAGTGCTTCTCGTTGTCAGAGTTCTTAGCAGCTCATCAAAGGAGGTCAGACGTCGATATAAACCACGCACACAGAATCTCCTTCACAAGGCCTTAACCTCGACTTAAGCATGATTATGACCTGATCGCTACTCCCGATCGTGCTCTAGAGAGCGCTGCGTAAATGAAAGAGAACATAACTATAGAAATCCACAGGAGAACACTAACCAGTTCCAAAATGAAAGAGAAGATCACTCCATGCAGAATTCCACATGAGAAACGACTTCAGGCATGAATACTAACCATTCCAAGTAGATTATGGCTCGACTGACCAATATAATAGATTAATGGAAATAGACAATTATTAGTCATAAGTACGGATAAATGATTAATCATATGAGTTTCAAAGGCGGTAAAACCAATGACCAATTGGCAATTTACTTGTTGTGAATTTGAGCACTTCTTCAAGAGATCAACTCTACTGTTAAAACCTCCGAACGCTAATAGCAAGTGCTGTCCACTTCATTCAGCACAAAGGAACTCTGAAAGCAACTCACACTGACTCGGTAAGCAATTGTTCAGCTGGAACTGAAAAATTTGCTGCTCAAAAGAACCAAAATTGAATGGACTTAGTAGAGAGATACAATAAACCGTCTAAAGGTGATTGAGCTGCGAAAAAGAGACGATTGCTCAATTGACTGGTACGAAGACAGGTGCCGTGCGTAGAACCTCGTCAACTAATCTTACGTGGGCCGAGTGATACCACACCGAAGCATAATACGTTACTGCTGATTAGCAAAGAGTAATAGCTTAATTTCTTCATATCTGGGCGCTGGCACCCCAGGTCGATCCAGCAAGTTTGCTTAGCAGGCTTTTTCAGGGCTGATCTTGGCTACAGTCTTCTTCAAGTGTGGTTAATATGTAAGTAACCTGTACCAAGTCACGCTAAGGTATGTTTGGGTCTTCGGGTCTTCAACCTCTGCCGATGTCACTAGAACGCCCAAGCATCATCATATCACTCCCATCCTCAAATCACTCCATTGGTTAAAAATCCCAGAGCGAATCCACTACAAAGTCCTATCACTAACCTACAACTCCCTACAATATTCCCAGCACAAGTACCTTGGTGATCTCTTCACCATTCAGACAACCCGCTCCACCCGATCATCCTCAATTCTCAGTCTTTCTCGACCCCCAGTCACTACTCACCTCAAGTTCTCCAACCGAGCCATTTCCATCACAGCACCACGCCTCTGGAATGATCTCCCCCCTGAATTTCGCAGTTTCTTGGTGCCTCCATCATCATTGCAACCCGTCCTTCATCCTCATCCTCATGTTCCTCTATCTATCACCCCCCGGGCTTTCCACTCAAAACTGAAGTCTCACCTTTTCAAATGCTCCTACCCTGACTCATCTGATACTCCGCCTTCCAATTCTTCTCGCCGTAAACGACACCCGCCTTGACAGCTGCTCTGCCTTTCCTGATCTGGTACCCTGGAAATCGGACTTGGACCTCTTTGGGCTACTCTCTGGAAACCCCCTTTTGATTTGGGTTGGCCTCCTGGAATTTGGGCTTGGACCTCTTTTGGACCACTCTCTGGAAACCCTCTGATCTGGTACCCTGGAAAAAGGACTTGGACCTCTTTTGGACTACTCTCTGGAAACCCCCTTTGATTTGGGTTGGCCTCCTGGAATTTGGGCTTGGATCTCTTTTGGGCCACTCTCTGGAAACCCTCTGATCTGGTACCCTGGAAATCGGACTTGGACCTCTTTTGGACTACTCTCTGGAAACCCCCTTTTAATTTGGTTTGGCCTCCTGGAATTTAGACTTGGACCTCTTTTGGACCACTCTCTGGAAACCCTCCTGACCTGGTACTCTGGAAATCGGACTTGGACCTCTTTTGGACTACTCCCTGGAACCCCCTCTGATCTGACGTAGCGCTCGTGAATAGGCTGGTGCTCTGCGCTTGGCCTTCGAGTGGGGCTTTAGAAGTTTGGAGATTACGATTACGATTACGATTACGATGCATTTGTCGTTGAGTTCGATGTTTAAATTTTGCTGAGCCCTTGAATATCGTAGCCAACTGATATGCCCTTCAGATCGATATTTTTAGACATCTGAATGTATGTGCACTGAAGATCCGATTGACCCAGATCGAATGGACTTAGGCTACTCTGGCTAAATCGATTTCTTCGTCTCCTATTTTGCTAAGTCATGATGTCACGTAATAAAAGTAGATGCAAAGACGTTCAAATCCGTCATCAAATGGAATGCGCTGAGACAAGATAAGACTAGACAACCCGTCATCATGCTTTTGCTTATCTAACATCAATGTACTTTGAGCATTCTTTAATTTCATAGACGACCAGTTTCCGTTTGCTGGCTGACTGTTGCAATCATATTCAGCTGTCGATCCTAATCAACTGGGAGCCAAGTCGCGCGAAAGGTTCGCTCCATTCGCCAGATGTCGATTAAGAGATCAGTGTTTTTAGGTTCTTCTTCTCCAACAGAAAGTGCGTCGCCACGTTTTCTACATTCCTTAAATCACTCAACAATTAATTTTTGCATTCGTTCTCGCAATAAGTCAGTCATCAGTCTACTGACGATCGGTCATCTGTGACTGACCATAGATGGTCATCTGTGACTGACCATAGATGGTCATCTGTGACTGACCATAGATGGTCATCTGTGACTGACCACGGTTGGTTAGCACGCATTTATAAACATTTTATACCATGAAACCTTTTAAAACAGCTCATTGATGATCATTGTCAGCGCATTTTTTTAGATCGGCTGTAGTTCAATGTGAAAGATTCCAGTAGTGATTAATTCGCTTTGCAATAGTGTTGTGTGGATACATTATATATAGGTATATAACGCTTAAATGTGATTACTTGGCTAGGCGCTGGGCTGGCGATAGACCGTCAGTCGGCAGTGCAGAGATAATTAGTTGCCTACTCAGGTGCTAGGAGGCTCTCGTGCTAGAGCGCGCGAAAGATTTGCTGGTATAGAGCTTAACCATTATTTACTTTTAAAGTTGTCGCGTGTTCTGTGTTCATGTATTGTATGCAAAAATGTAATTTTGCTCCCCCTAGAAAATGTTTGCCACATCCCAGGAGGCCCATATAAGGCTGCTTCAAAATACAGCAAAATTAATGCAGTATAGGGCCTATAGGCCTATGCCTATGGCAGCGTAACTCTGCAAGTTCAAAGGTCTTAAAGAGGAACTGTTCAACTTGACCACATTCTCGAGTATGTATGTATGTACTGTATATGTTTTTGGACACAACTCTACCGAGATAGCATGCAAAAGTATATTTCAGAAATGGACGCTAATTTAACTCCACTCAAAACATAATACTTTTTGTACATACATGTGAAGGAAATGTCGACGCTCTACTAAACAGAATTTCCCAGTTTCTTACCTATTTCAGTTTATCTAATTGAAACACGAGCGCATTACATCCACAGAACACCTTGCATGATTAACGCTTGCATATGCAATGTCTTGCAAACACTACAGCATCCTAAACCTTTGAACTTTTGCGTCTTCAAGCCTCAGTCATAGTCGATCGACACAACATCTGTAAGGACCAACCGCAGCTGAGTGAACCTGCTATATGCAACAGTTTGCAAACATCACTGTACGTTGAAACCTTCTGGACTTCGGCGTCTTCAAACACCCACCATAGTTGAGTGACGCTAGTGTCTTTAGGAATTGGACAAAGTGTTTGAAGACTTGGAACCCCTCTGGACGTGGGCGTCTTCAAACACTAACAATAGTTGAGCGTGCCGACCACGTCGTCTATGCGGCCGTTTGGGGATTTCTTTCTGAACATTGCCGCCTAACTTAGCTACTTTTTACATAATTATTTTGCAATACTGTCTTCACTTGTCTTGTTAACAGATGTTTTCAACAAATTGGCAACCGGAACTCCGCGATCAGTAGAAGTCTGTGGCAGTCGTCCTAAAGTATGTCTGCGTGAATGTCGTCTGTAAGGAGAAACGACAGGACGGTTTGAATCGGAGGGTACGGCGAACGTTGATCTCCTTGAATCGGAAGTTACAGCAACCGTTTGTCTCTTTGAGTCGGAGATTACAGCAACCGTTGATCTCCTTGAATTGGATGTTGCAGCAACCGTTGGTCTCTTTAAGTCGGAGGTTACAGCAACCGTTGGTCTCTTTGGTTCTGACAGTGACTTCTCATGCGTCGAACGTGGTTTCCGAGCCAGCGGTGTTTTTCTGTTCACATCCCCGATTATTCTACTGAAAATGCTTTTCCACGTGTCGTCCGCCTTCTTCGGCACAGCTCTCTCTGTCGTCAAGTCTCCGTCTTTCTGGAGCTTTGTGAGCGATTCTTTTGGAGACGGCTTCAGTTCGACTTGTTTTTGCGGTTTGACAAGCGAGTCTTGCCTGCGATTCGAATCATCTTCGGATTTCTTTTGCTTGTAACCGATCAGAAAGTACGTCTTAACGAAGTTTCCCTTCAGAATAAAAACAACAAAAATCACGAGTACGAAGTTGACATTTCAGTCCGAAATAAGTAAAATTAATGTGACCCCAGACAGAAAATGTACAAAGATGGAGCTTTGGGACTGAATATACCAGAGATTTGTTGATGTTATTGCAACAAATGTTATTTGGGTGTGTCCACAGGACCTATCAAAAGAGGATGCAGACATAGGCTTGTCCTGCACGGTGATTTATCCGGTAGTGCGCAGGAATCTATAGTCTAACCGACTCTAACGATGCCGGGTTTGAGCCAGCCAGTGGATTCAGTTAAACTTCTCAAGACAATTTGTTCGCCGAAACTTGTTTCATGCCTAACATTCAGTTTTACTGACCTTCGAGTTTGTAGTAAGACTAAATAAACAAATAAATAGAATTCTCTACCAGTCGCCCAGAAGCAGGTTGCAGAAAACAAGATGAAGCTAATTTGACACCGTTGACTTTTTTTATTAGAAGTCTAAATCAATCGATTGCAATTTAAGTTAGCTCTACATGTATATGAACGCGGTCGTCTTGGTGGCATATGAATAATCAATCGCATCTTAATTAATTAATTAGCTCGCCTTGTAGTTTCAGTATTCGAATATAGCTACCTTAGTGATTTCTCTTTCTCCACGATATTGAAGTATATAGCGCTTCGTGGCCTTCAGAATTGAGGCCGTGCTGCTTGATATGTGAATCATGTTTTCTGAAAAGAGGCAAACAATATCTCACGTACATTACAGCATGAAGTGCAACACTGTGAGCATGAGCATCAAGCTTCCAGTTCGGAATCGGTGTTATAAGGAACGACGGATGACGGTTTCCAGGACTTTCCTAACGAATAAAACTTATTGTTTTTTTACCCAGAGGACATAATTATGATCGCTCGGGAATTAATATGGCTCCGAGAATTGTTAATGTCTGAGTTGGCCAAGACTCGTCAGGGAGAAAATGCTGCGATAGGCGACAGCATTAAGTCGTTGGGTATTATAATTATTTTTTATCCGAGGTAATTGTAATCCCTCAGGAGTAAAAAATTACGCTAGTGAAACTTCTAATTTGAATGATACGGTTTTTATAGGAATAATTATAACTTTTGCAAATTCTGCAACTAGTGATCAGCCAGAAACTAGTCAAACATTTTCTGCATATTTAGGCTAAGTCGGAAAAGTTGAAAAGCCATAAATAAAAAACAGAGAATGAGCAAGAAGACAGTGAATCTGTTCTTGAACTTTCGCACAATAAGCTTCCCTTAGATATTCTTCATGGAAAATAACCGGAAGTCGAAATAATTGTCCAAAACAACAGTGAAGCTTCATTCACACCGTGTAAATACTAAAGCAATAACTGTATGAGTAATTATTGGATAAATTTTTAAAATTCTTGCCGTTTGGTAAAATTAATGACTGTTCATATTGACGAAAGTCTTGGTCTTGGTCTTGCAAAACCAAGACCAAGACTTTGAACCTCAAGACCAAGACCAAGACCAAGACCTTGAACCTCAGGACCAAGACCAAGACCTTTGGTCTCAAGACCAAGACCAAGACCAAGACTTTTAAAAACGAACTCGAGTGCACTCGAGACCAAGACCTTGGTCTCGAGGACAACAAGACTGAATTTCGCTCGACAAAAACCGTACTACGTAGTGAAATACTGCAGAAATGGATTCAAAGGGGCTTACATTAATATTTCGCTCATGCTTTCAGAACTGAAGAAACCTTTTGTATACGTCAGTGCATTATTACATTGTTTTAGTGCGCCAGACAATTGTGGGCATAACATTGTTTGCAAGTGAGCTGATGTCCTTTGTAAGTGCACATTGACGACGTGTCAAGGAGAGAATTCGTCGTGCTGCACATGACTAAATCTGCAGCGAAATATAGATCAACGTAGAGTCTTCTCGTCAATGCTGTAAACGGACGCATGCGCCGTCGCCCAGGATGAAGTTGCCGAACGGGAAGTTGCTGACGACACACATTTGCAACAACAGTCACTGTGTACTGCAGGGACAGAATTAATTAAAGCTACTCCGTCATGCGGTGTGTAACGGCCGTACTACTACTGCGAGAGAGAGAGAGAGAGAGAGAGAGAGAGAGAGAGAGAGAGAGAGAGAGAGAGAGAGAGAGAGAGAGAGAGAGAGAGAGAGAGAGAGAGAGAGAGAGAGAGAGAGAGAGAGCCCTATAGGCCTATCTTCATTGACGCCACCTGTTGGCTTTCATAGAAGTAGTCATGAAGTGCTACTCACGTGATCCAGTTGATTCCAGTTTCGAAGCTATGATTACTGTGAGACCGAAGACGTTCAGTCTCGGAACTTTGACCCCTACAACTCCGGCCACAACTGGACCTAACGCATTAACAAATTATCATATAATAAACGTAGCATGATACATATAATACATATAGGATATATACTGTACATCTATAGTTAAGTTCAGTGAAGACATTCATGGGTGTAAGTATACATGTACTTGGGATTCGGATGAGGCCTAACTGTTAGATTAAAGCCCTCTGCTACTGGAAATCGCAGATTCGGAATAATTATTATTACAGAACGTCGTCTGTGAAACTCTCGCTTATTTCAGATCCAAAGCAGATTTGCTGACAGCCAACCTGGGAAGAACTGTACACTGTATGGATTAAAATTAATTAAAGCTATTCCTTTGTGCCATTGTGTAACGGCCGTACTACTATTACTACTAACAGTGAATTTGCCCGTCAATATGACGGGAGAGGTAGGCATGGAGGGAAGGAGGGAAGGAGGGAGGGACAGAGGTAGAGCGGGAGGGAGGCACAGACAGACTTACTAACCGTTGCTTGTCTGTGTATCAACCCGTCTGTCTGTGTGACCGTCCCTCCGCCTGTCTGTCTGGCTTTGCGTCTGTACGTAGGCTATATCTCCCTAGTGCCCAGTGTTTGTGGGCGGGGCGAATTTCTGGCACCCGTGTTGTATTGCATCGGCTATAATCAGTCTTCCCCTCGCCCTTGCTCCTCCCCCGCCCCCCCCAAGAGTGACAGAGGAAGGGCGGGAGGGAGGGAAGCATAGACAGACTTAACCGCTGTTTGTCTGTGTGTCAACCCGTCTGTCTGACCGTCCGCCCGTCTGTCTGTCTGTCTGGGTTTGCGTGTGTGCGTCTATCTCCGTAGTGCCCAGTGTTCGTGGGCGGGACCAATTTCGGGCGCCTGTGAGCGCGTTCATCGACACACAGAAGTGGGTAAGAAATGGTCATCAACTGGAAACATTCCCAGTTGGTCGGTCTTTGTGTCTGCTTGTATCTATCATCTCCTTCTTCTCTGCAAACACTGTGCAACTACGAACAACATACAACATAAGGACCATGACAAATTGAAGTATACCTCTGGTATAGGCCTACCTACATTGGGTATTGTGACTTTGAATACATTCTTATATAGGGCGAGATATCCTGATATTTAAATTTAATTTACACTTTAATTATACGAAGTATATTCAATGTTCTGAGAAGGAATAGTTGTTTGAAGAGTGTCGTGGTCTACGCGGGTGCATGCATCAAGGGAAAAAAACCGACGCGTCAACAAACTTGTTTACAACGCACGGAAAATTCTGCAACAAGCTGTCAACATTAATTCGGTGCATGCAACAAGGATATACGTGTTCAGTAGGACTTTCCAGGGAAAAGTACAGTGACGTCACAGAACGTTCTGGAATCCGGGAGAACTCTATATAAGATAGACCTGATGTACATTGGGGGCCTTTTGACGAAGATTTGCAAACGTTGAACATTGATCGTATAACGTTCAATCGAGACCAGCCAACCTGTGTGCTGTCTACGATTGTGATATTTGATAGACGAGTTGACTTACTCTACACTTAATCGACTTTATTTTTAAATAAAGATCTTTTAATAGTTCCTTCGTTGGTTCGTCGTTGCGATCGAAGGAGTCGACCGCGACATTATTGGTGTCAGAAGTGGGATCATCGGTGTTGGATCCGGTGAAGAAGACGCGAGCCGGCGGAGGAAGGAGTCAACCCGGAGGATCAAGAGACGGTCTGTTCCAGACAGCGAGCGGATCGAGACGCCTTTCTACCGTGGGAGACGGGTGAATCGGCATACGACAGTCGGACGGACGAAGTGCGTCGTTCGGCTGAGACAGCAGAAGACAGCAGTCAACATACGGGTAAGATCCTAGGTGTTGTCGTGGCTGAGAAGGAGAAAAGAGAGTGGAGTTGCAGCCGAGTGGGAGGCAGCCATTATTTCTCTTTCAATATCTGCTGATTATTTCTTTGAAATTTGATCCATTGTTGTGATCGAGGCCAGACTTGCGTGAGCTTGTATAGTTTTTGCGTACTTGGCGAGTGTACTTCTTTGGATACTGCATAGTTGCACTTTGGGTTGTGGAATTTTCCTTTTGGGTGGCGGGTTTGCCGCGTGGTGTCTGTTTTTTTTTGTTGATTGTTGTTGACTGACTGTTTGTAAAAATGGAAGCGTTGACAACAGAGATGCAAGCGAATATTCGCAAAATGTCGTCTGAGCGCCTTAGGGTGTATCTTATGAAGGCAGGAAGGGACGAAGATGATGTTATGTCATGGGATCGAAATCAATTAATGGAAGAATGGGCCATGGAGATTGGAAAAGAGGAAGAGGAATTTAAGGGTAGTCCAATATCTCCAACAGGAGTGGATTACGAGCTGCAGAAGCGCCGTCTGGAGTTCGAAATCCGTAAATATGAGGAACGGAAAGAGAAGGAAGAAAGAGAAAGGGAGGAACGGAAGGAGAAGGAAGAAAGGGAGGAAAAGAGGAGAGAGGAAGAAAAGAAAGAACAAAGGGAGAAGGAAGAAAGAGAAAGGGAGGAACGGAGGGAGAAGGAAGAAAGAGAAAGGGAGGAACGGAAGGAGAAGGAAGAAAGAGAGAGGGAGGAACGGAAGGAGAAGGAAGAAAGGGAGGAAAAGAGGAGAGAGGAAGAAAAGAAGGAACGGAAAGAGAAAGAAGAAAGAGAAAAGAAGGAACGGAAAGAGAAAGAAGAAAGGGAGAGGAAGGAAAAGCAGGAAGAACGAAATGTTAGAGATTCTTTAGCAAGTCGTACTAAGCGTTATAGTGATGCCCTCAAGAATATTCTTTGGAAATTTCCTTCCGACCCTATAGAAATTCCAGGTTTCTTTGATCACTTGGATGGTTTGTTTAATGTGTATGAGGTGGATGAAGATGTTAGAGCAAAATTATTGCTAGCCATTTTAAGTGAAAGAGCTAAGGCATTAACCATGCGCCTTACTGAGGCACAGCTCCATGACTACAAATTCCTGAAGGAGTTTTTGCTAAGGGAGTTTAAGATAAGCCCTTCAAATCTTAGAGCCCGATTTTGGTCGTTGCACAAAGCATCGGACGAATCATTTACGATCTATTCATCCAAATTGCGTGTGGCTCTTATGTATTATTTGAAAAGTAGAAAGATAACTGATGAGTTTGATAAACTTGTAAGTTTATTGGTTGCGGATCGGCTTAAGGAGTCCTTGTCGAAGGCTTGTTTAGATTATATCTTGGCCCAAGAAAAAGAGGAGTGGTTGAGCTGTGAAGACATAGCTAATGCGGCTGACATTTATGTAGCGTCGCATGATGGTGGGAATGACTTAGTATGCCGTAGTCATCCGACACCGAAGTATAACAATTGGATGAGAGGTCAACCACATGTTCAAGTCAATAACCAGACAGCTCAACCCAAGTCTCCCAAACCGGAAATAAGGGGTGAAGCCAAGATAGGTGCGAGGGTGTCTCAGGAGGAGGCCAAGGTAAAGGGTCTCTGTTTCCTATGTCATCAGAAGGGTCATAGGGCAAGGGAGTGCCAAACCAAACCAAGTTCTAAAAAGGTGAGTACTTGTATATTTGGGAACCCAACTGAAGAAGTGATCGACTTAGTTGTTGAGAAGGTCAACGTGTTGCATGAGATACCTGAACAGGTAAAGCAAGGGAATTTATTGGATAATTCTAAACCAATAGGCTTGGAAACTGCTGTAAGGGTATACGAGAATAGTATTGATGGATTACAAGAGAGGTCGTATATCAATGTACAGATTGAAGATCTCCCTTCTCAGCCAGCATTATCTGATTCAGGAGCAGAAATTTGTTGTATTGATAAGAAATTAATTGAGTCACTAAACTTACCCGTGATTAAACGGATTAATATAATTGGTTTTCAGGGAGAAGGATGTAAGGCAGATGTAGTATACCTACACATGAAATTAGCTAATTCAATGGAAGGAACGACGAACATTGCGCCATCTTTGTGCGTCATGTTCGCTGTAGTCCCTGAACTAAATGAACGGGTTATTTTGACACCCCATGTTGTGGACCTATTAAGGGATAGTTCGCAATATGTAGTGATGGTAGCTGGCGTAGATCGATGTGTACAAATAAATAAAGGGGCAGAAGAAGATAACTTAGAAGTTAATATCGAGAAAAGTAACAGCAACGAATCCTTGCCGTCAGAAGTGAATGAATATTCTCAGGAGCAACTAGTTGATGATTCAGATAATTTTCTTGATGTTGAGTCAACAGAGTTCAAGTCTGATGAGGGAGTAGCGAATAATGATACTTTATTGCGTGAGCAACAGAATTGTCACAATCTTATATCTTGCTGGCAACAAGCGAGACAGAATAAAAATAATTTCTTTATAGATAATAACCTCCTGTACCACAAAGGGGAAATTATGGGACATAAGGTTAATCAATTATGTTTACCGGAAGATAGAATCGAGGTTGTCTTGCGAGTAGCACACGATGCCCCATGTGCTGGGCACATGGCTTTTAAGGCAACGAGAGCCAGGATCAAATTAAACTTTTGGTTTCCAAGAATGGATGAGAGAATTCGCGAATATTGTGCGTCTTGTCAAATTTGTCAACTAAGAACTCCAGTTAAAGTGGCAGATCGAGTCCCGATCACTCCTATTCCGAGGGCGGATGAACTCTGTTTTAACCATCTAAATATGGATTGTATTGGCCCTATGATAGTGACTGGAGAATCCAACAAATCGAAACCCCAGTACAATTATGCTCTGGTTCTGGTGGATAAATTTTCTCGTTGGCCGATGGCGTATCCTCTTAGATCGCTGAATGCAAAGGGAGTTTGTGAAGCTCTGTTGCAAGTTTTTACAACTTTTTCTATTCCAAGGATCATCAGTTCTGATTGTGGTACCAACTTTACCAGTCGTTTGACGAAAGAATTCTTGCGGCGAATGGGTTGTAGTCCCAGATTTAATACCCCTGGACATCCTGAGGCAGCTGGATTGGTTGAAAGATGCAACCAAAGCTTGAAAACCATGATCTTTAAGCTTGCTCAATCTGATCCTCGTGGATGGCACCAATTGTTACCGTTTGTTCTGTGGAGCCTTAGAGAAAAACCTTCAGGCACGACTCATATTTCGCCATTCACTATGGTTTATGGAACTCTTCCTCGGGGTCCACTTAGTGTGTTGAAGGAATCGTGGGCTGGCGAACGAAAAGTACCTCTTAACTTAGGTAAATCACCCGAAGAGTATCTCCAATCACTGAAGGAAAACCTCGAATTCGCGAAAGTTTATGCAGATTACTATAGTGATATAGAAACAAAGCGGTATGCAGATTATTATAACTTGCGTAGTACTGACAGAAAATACGAAGTTGGAGATAAAGTAGCAGTATTAGCACCAGATTTTGGTAGTTCTAAATTTTATAGTCGATGGCAAGGACCTGCTACCGTAGTCAAGGTTAAATCCCCATATTCTTATATAGTAGAAATAGAGGGAAAACAAAGACATTTACACGCAAATAAGATCAAGCGATACCATGAACGACTCGAACAAGCGATGATCAATAGCTGTTCAGTAATTGTTGATCAAGATGAAGAATTTGGTATAGTAGAGGTTGTAGATCAGGAAGAACGTGAACAAATAAGTCCGAGTAAGCGAATTGATCCTCTGATTATAGCGCATCTTTCGCAAGAGGAACAGAAGCAACTTTTTGAAGTTTTGGATCGGCACACGGCAGTATTTGTGGATAAACCTGGGTATTGTCCAATATTAGAACATGAAATTAAGATAACTCATGATTTCACTCCTAAGCGTTTAAGGGCATATAAAGTACCTGAGCTACTTAAACCTGAAGTACAACGCCAGATAGAAGAAATGTTGGCATTAGACATCATTCGACCATCGAAAAGTGAAATGGCCAGTCCGGTAGTTTGCGTTTTAAAGGGACCCAAAGGTCAAAATGGCGTTCGATTGGCAATTGATTATCGCCATGTTAACAAATATTCTCTAGGTGATTGTTACCCGACCCCAGACATTGCTGACGTCTTACAAAAGGTGGGACGGGCAAAGTTTATTAGTGTTTTCGACGCGAAATCGGGGTATTGGCAAATTCCAGTTCGGAAAGAACATCGATGGCTTACGGCATTCGTATGTGATGCAGGACTTTTTGAGTTCACAAGAATGCCGTTTGGACTCAAGTCCGCTAGCAATACCTTTATTCGTGCTATGACCCAAGTTTTACATCCAGTGCGAAGTTTTACCGAACCATTCGTCGATGATATGGCAGTGGTTTCAATGAATTGGAATGACCATTTAGAACATCTAGAGAAATTCTTGCAAACTATTGAGGAAGCAGGACTCACTTTGAATTTAAGAAAATGTAATTTTGCACAAAACAAAATAAAGTTTGTTGGCCATATAGTAGGGTCAGGTTGTATTGAACCTGATCCAGGTAAGATCGCTACGATCAATGATATCCATCCTCCAACAACAAAGAAAGAAGTTAGAAAGGTTATGGGTTTTTTCAGTTACTTTCGAAGTTTTATACCTGCTTTAGCTGAAAAAGCACGGATAATAACTGATTTGACACGAGATAACATACCTACGAAGGTGCCTTGGGAGCAAAAGCATCAAGAAGCACTAGATAAGTTAAAGGATGATCTCAGTAAAGCTACACAGTTGCATACCATTGATTTCACTAAGGAATTTGGTTTAAGTGTTGACGCAAGTGCCACCGCGGTCGGGTGTTGCTTGTTTCAGTGGACCGAAGAAGGTCAAGAAAAACCAATTGCTTTTGCTAGTCTTAAACTTACAGATACACAGATGCATTGGTCTACAATTGAGAGAGAGGCTTTCGCAGTAATTTGGGCACTTAAACGATTCAAGTCATGGATATTCTTATCAAAGATAATCATTTATTCAGATCATAATCCTTTGTCTTATCTCACAGATGCAAGCCCTAAGAGTGCGAAACTGACTCGTTGGGCGTTAGCATTGCAAGAGTTTAACGTGGACTTTCGATATCGTCCTGGACGTCAGAACACGGTGGCTGATTTCCTCTCTCGGTTGTGACTCGGATGGTGAAGGGGGGAAATGGCCCGACACACAAGGATCGAGCCCGCAAATTGTATAGATAAATTGACTAACTGATGTGTTTTGTTTTGTTTGTATATGCTGTGTCGAGATGGAGTCTGGAGGCCCGGCTTGATTGTGATGACCCGTTCGGGATGGTGCTGAAGACGTGTCATCATCTGAGGACGGAGGGAATGTCGTGGTCTACGCGGGTGCATGCATCAAGGGAAACAAACCGACGCGTCAACAAACTTGTTTACAACGCACGGAAAATTCTGCAACAAGCTGTCAACATTAATTCGGTGCATGCAACAAGGATATACGTGTTCAGTAGGACTTTCCAGGGAAAAGTACAGTGACGTCACAGAACGTTCTGGAATCCGGGAGAACTCTATATAAGATAGACCTGATGTACATTGGGGGCCTTTTGACGAAGATTTGCAAACGTTGAACATTGATCGTATAACGTTCAATCGAGACCAGCCAACCTGTGTGCTGTCTACGATTGTGATATTTGATAGACGAGTTGACTTACTCTACACTTAATCGACTTTATTTTTAAATAAAGATCTTTTAATAGTTCCTTCGTTGGTTCGTCGTTGCGATCGAAGGAGTCGACCGCGACAAAGAGGCGTTAAGGAAGTCACATACACTGTAATAGCATGAGACTGCGAGAGAAAACCGCGATTGTGTAGATGCACTGCACAGGTAAATTGCTCTCATTGACACTGTCCTATGTCGTGAACCGAAGACGCTGATCAGTGTTTAGACAGGTCGACCTATTCATTCTGTTGGACGAACTGAGGAGGAGACGTCACTTGCCTGTATGAACTCCGATCCTCATCTGAAGCGGAGTTTCGTTCATGTAGGGAATCGTGAAGGTCTCGATGGTCCGCAGGAAGTCGAGGGCCAGGTCAGCGATGTCCGTTGCATGTCGCTGTCCATTGCGCACAGGAACGCCGCTCGCCACGACATAACAATCGCCGATGGTTTCTATCTAACACCAGTCACGTGTATACACAGTTTCAACCAATACACAGAATAAGCTATGTCATCAGCCAACAGTCTTCAGATAGGCTGCGTCAATGGCCTATAGTAGCAATTCGTCAACTGTGAAGCTAAGACTATTCTCTCAGAGAATTTCTTCATTTACACTTGCATGGACCGTATCACTGAACCTTAAACAGAACCTGACTAAATCATTTCCTTTAATTAAACGATTTCGTTACCTTACGCATGACTTCTGAATAAGCCGATTCTCTAGATTTTCTCTTACACTGACTAAAGGCATCGAGCTACCATAGTTACCTTTGTAGTTTGTACTTTTATTAGAACTGACTGTGCATAAGATATCTCCCTTTCCGCTGTACATAAGAAGTTAAGCGAAAGACGTCGAAGTGAAGACGATAGCTAATTAAGACGAACCTTGTACGCGCTGTGTGCATCTGCTATGTCATCGTACTTGGAATATATCGAGCTAAGAAGCTGAACCACCTGGAAATAACAAAGAATCATCGCTCTGGCATCACTGCTTATGGATTTTGTTATAGTATGTACAATGATGTCATGGATGATTTCTAACACAGCTAGTTAGAACAATGTTAGATAGATGGTTCTCTTCAGCACATGTTTTAAATGTTCAGAGCATATTTGGATGAAAAACATTCAGCCTGAAGCAATGTCTAACTAGAACAGTGCAAGAAAAAGCAAACTGTAAAGTTAAAAGCCACAACTTTCATCATTACATTCCGTCAACTGGTACATCAGTCAATCCACGGAGTTTAACTTATAAGCTGTCTTATAATGTAGCCTATGCATCAGTTACTCCTTAGCACTTATTCTTGTGACTTCATGTTAAGAGCTTTTACATTCGCATCTTTCCGACAAGATAACAGAGGCTTTGTAATATTCTTAAGGTTTGCAGACTCATAAAGTCAGCATCATGCTCCGTCTGAGTAGTTTCATGAGAATTTATTGATGAGATAATTGAGAGTCGTCAACTTGCCTGCATCGGAGTGCTGGCGGCTGCAAGTTTCGTAAATTCCACAATGTCAGCAAAACACATCGAAATGGATTCATATTCCTGCGGCTCAAATGTTCTGCCAGACTCGAGTATTTCTGCTACGTATCTGTCGGTAAACGATAACAGGTAAACAGTGGCATAGAATTTGGGGGATAGTTCTAATACCCTAATGACTACAGAAATCGTGTATGATGGTAGTTTACGTGCGATCAACATCAACGGGAAATGAGTTCAGAAACAAGAGGCAGAAAGCAAGGAGGATCAGTCGGTAATATACTAATGTAAAAATTTAATGAAATTTTCCTTAAAACACTGTAACTAATTAAGTAAACTATAAGGTTCAGCTGTTTTTTTATCACTTTATTTTAACGTTTTCTGGCTTTTAATCCCACTTTATCGGTTGTTTGGCCAATGTTTTCTCTGTTTTGTTTCGCTTTCTAGTTTACTTAATTCCAATTCGAATTCCCCACAAAAGCGTTGCAACCTATAACTAACTGATCTGAACAAATACGTTTTTATACAGTTTGCAAATGTATGCTGCATGAAGTCGGTTTGTAATGTAGGTAACTGTAATGGGATACTGTTCCACGAGGACGGTCCAAGGGCTCGGCTTGATATGAGCAGACACGGCACCTGCATAGCTTCGTTGGCAGTAGAGCGCAACGATCGCCGCCTCAGCTAACTCTAAACTTGGACACACAGCTCCCTTTTAGTGCCGATAATTGAGGTTCGTGCCAGCATGATGATCTTGAATGCAATGCACCGCAGCACTACGTAAGAGGAAGGCAGTTAATACGAATCCATTTCTGCTTGTTGGCTTCTTCTCCAGCAGCGCAGTTAAAGACGATCTGAGTGTCGTGCAATCAAACTGATATAAGCGACACCGTGTTGTCGATTATGTGGATGAAGCGAAGTCTCGTCAGTCTTTGTACAATGATCTCAGATCTTCCTATTCTTTTGGCTTCAGTCAGCTTCTGCGATGTGCATGAACGACCGAGAAGCGTTCATATGTCATCTTAAGCTTCAGGTTGGCATTTGGGTGATTTTCGATTCTTCCAGTATTACCGCTTCTTGTTCTTGAAGAAGTGCTTTTTCCTCAGAAGCCGAATTCATTAACCGCGGTTCTTGTCCAACTCTGCCCTCTTAAAATGGAACTCCATTCGTATAACTGTCCTGCGCATCGCTCTGCACTCAAGTCAAACATAAGAGTGATTTGGTCACATCTCATGCGAACAGAACGTAGTGGAAGCAGACAGATTCTGATTATAAATCTGAACGTAGATTCGTAGAGATATAAGAACAATCTGTACAGGAAAGATATCAATTTCCGGAGAAAACCAATAAAAACCACTGTCAACTCTTGTCGAGCTGGCTTTGACTGTAGGCTTCCCTACGATCGAAGGACTTCCATACGTATTACTCGGATTGTTGCTTCTTTTATTAACCAATAGATAAACAGAATGCCATAAAACAACCCATGCCCTGACCTGAAATCAATGGAGCCCCAGGGCATATGTAACCATGGCGACTGGGATGCGGTCGTCATATTTTGACATAGCCGTCTAGGGCGGACGCAAACATAACGTCGCAATGTCATCAAGGACCGTGTTCAGGTCGAATGGTCCCATGTTCGCAAATCGAGTCAGTTGGAAATAGTATTTTATCGTTACTGCAGCTAAGGAAAAACCGGTTACGCGATGCCTTTCTTGTTCTGGCTATCTTGTAATTAATATATATAGCAGGCTTAAACGTATCAGATTATCGAGTAGATTGAGTGTGAATTGATGGAAATTGATAGGTAGCTATAGACTTTGATTAAATGCATTGTAAAGCGGTTTTTTTAACAATGCGTATTGTTTCTATGAGACGCAATAACTAACTACCCAAAATCACAGTGAATTGATTTTCACTGAACTCAGTTGGTATCTCGGTGCCGTTGTAGTTCCGGACTTTGACTATTTGCTGAAAGTGTTTAGTGTTCCGTGTCTACGTAATTGGTTCTCGTGGAGAGGAAAAGTAGGCCTACGTGACTCATCAGGGTAGCAGGGTATGAAGAGGGTCGTCTGCATTGTGAAGAGGGGAGAATTTGACTCACCGAGGTAGTAGGGCGTTAAGAAGGTCGTCCGCTTTTTTCTTTTCGGCGATGAGTTCAGCAGTTGCCTCTTCCACTTGTTCAGCCAAGTTCAAGACGTGTTTTTCCGTTCTGATCATTAACTTCTCCATCAGTCCAGTGTACGCCTCTCCTCTGCAGTCATAGCAGATATGTACAGACTAATGAAAATGCCTTCATTACTACTTGATTACTCAAAGCGATAAAAAAAACGCATCCCTTTCTCACTATGTTCCATTTTCCTCATTTTCCATTCGTGACTTCTAGTTTACTTTGAAATATAAAATATGAAATGTCACAGTCATCATCATCACCATCACCATCACCACCATCACCACCACCACCATCATCATCATCATCATCATCACCACCATCATCATCATCATCATCATCATCATCATCATCATCATCATCATCATCATCATCATCAGTGTCATACTTCAAACGACGATGTATTCCAACTGAATCAGCACAATCAACAGCAGTTGAGGCAAATTTGTTTCCTGAACAATCAACTTCTTGTAGCATTTGCTGTTGTCATGTAAGCTGAATTTTAATGTTTGTTAATAAAGTTTTGGCTGTTAAATGCATTCTGGTTGGCATGCATTTCGTTTTAGTTAGGTTGTTTCACGAAAATTTACCAAATCTGACATCATTCAATTATCAATTAACACATACCAGACGAATGAATCTTCGTGCGAAGATGTACGTCTCTAGTGTGAATCTAGTATGTAGGCCTAGATGGATGTCTAGTGAGAGCCTTCACAGACTATAGGTCTATATGAGGCTGTTATACGTCATAATTAAAGCTTTGGTTGTGGTGAAGAATTTCGAGAGCGAAGCAACTGTAATTGGTTAAACCAAAAACTTACGAACTTTCGAAGAGCTTTTGTAATTCTTGAACGATTTTATGGAAGGACGGTCGTTTGCTGGGGACTTCGTGCCAACAGCTGGCGATGAAGTCGAGGAATTCCAGGCTGCAGTCGGCGTCTGCCAGCGACGGACGAAATGGAGTCGACGACTTCTTTTTGACCTCATTCACTATATCTAACAAAGCGACAGACTTCCGCTTTAAACGCTTTCATGGTTTGACCTTTTTGCATAGCCACACGAATTAAGTGTTCTATTATCCCACCCTGCCATTATATGGTTCCATATGGGTTCCATATGGGTTCAATATGGGTTCATTTACTTCAATATAGATCGTAGCAAAATGTGCATGTTGTTCATGCTCGCAGGGTATAGGTCGGTGTCTGGCAGGTGAATTCATTTCCCATTTTTTTAGCGGAATCTGCTTCGAGCAAAGGGCAGAGTTAAGATGTTGCATAGACGTGCAGTCCTCACTTAATGTAATATTCTCAGAGGACTCATATAATAAGCGTGGGGGTTGAAGTAGACGAAATCTCTTGCACGATTTATATAGGGTAGGCCTACACGTAGTTGAAAGCTTTACTCCGGGATCCAGGGACTATTGCACAGTGTTTCTGCCATTCTATATTCATGCAGAACACATATAGATATTTAGAACAAATGGCCGAGTTCTATAGCGACGAGGTAGTGTCTTAAAGTGTAGGCCTAGCATTGAGAGGGAGGTGAAAGTCCGCACAGTATTACGATCTCATTCAAGTAACTCAAATAGTCTCTGTATCTTTCGTGTTATTAAAATTTCCCTCTCACATACTAAGCCCAACTTTTCTATTAAAAGATTAAAACGAAATAGATATTTTCGATATTTAAGCATTCAATCATACGGCCAACCGTCAAAGTGACGTCGTTAGGAATCATGCGTCTTATGGACCATTAACAATTATTACATACTCACACACTATAGATATTTAGTGTGTGAAGGTGTGTATAATAATTGTTAATGGTCCATAAAACGCATGATTCCTAACGACGTTACTTATATATATTATATAGACCCTATATAATTATACATTGAGTTAGAGGATACCGAAGTAGCTGTTCCAGCCCATGCATTTTAATAAAGTGAATTCGAAGAAAATGCTGACATATAAATCGAGTGTCATACCTGCATGGGCCTCTGAATTGCATGGGAGTGGTATGTCCGAATACATTCTTAGATCACTGTTAAAGAATAAGGTCTGCGTATTAACGGTCTTTGCAGCCACAAGATGTCCTTAGACACTTATTGTTGCTGATATAACTGACCTCTGAATTGCATGAGAGTGGATTCCTTGACGAACGGACTGTCCGAATAAACCGCTTCTTGGCAGATGATGGCGAAAGAGTAGACGTCACCTTCCTTTGTTCCATAGATCGGTCTCTTGTCCGGCGCCTGACGCAGAATCTCTGGCGCCGTCCACAAAAGCTCTATCAAAGACAATCGTCGTCAGACAATAATAAGACAATGACGATTAGCTGTCAGAGAAGGCTGATCATCATCATTGTAACTGCTTTGAAAAGAAATATGTCACTACAGATATGTGACATGTGAAGGACAATCGTATCTTTCGATTAAAATTTTCAGCTTTTGACAGCAAAATCTCATGGCAATGAATACAAATAAGAAGGTTAGTCGGAGGCGCCTCAGAAGTATCAATGATACTATTATGATCAGATAAATTGCTCTCTCTTGCGTCGTCGTCTAATGCCAACTGCAGCTCTCTTCGTCTTCTGCCATAGACGTTGTTCGATTGACTGATCGGACGTCGATCGATTGATTGATCGGTCGCGATTGATTGATTGATCGGACATCGATCGATTGATTGATCGGTCGCGATTGATTGATTGGATGTCTATACCTCTGAAGTACAAGTCGTCGCGCTGCGATTCCGGAATCGTTTTCTCACGACATCTCTTCAGCCGACGAAATCCACATCCGGAAATCATACACGTCCACCTGCTGTCAATCACACACTTGGAGCTCGTCAGGTGTCCGTGCGAACCTAACTCCGTCGAATGCAAATACTCCATTCCCTGGAACACAAGAATTATTCAGCCAATTCATTCAGTTCAGGACAATTAGACGTTTAGATGATTGTCATGCAAGCGCGTTACGGCAGTTGCATGACTGTAAACTAATCGGAATTCAGTCGGAATTCAGTCGGAATTCAGTCGGAATTCAGTCGGAATTCAGTCGGAATTCAGTCGGAATTCAGTCGGAATTCAGTCGGAATTCAGTCGGAATTCAGTCGGAATTCAGTCGGAATTCAGTCGGAATTCAGTCGGAATTCAGTCGGAATTCAGTCGGATATCAGTCGGATATCAGTCGGAATTCAGTCGGAATTCAGTCGGAATTCAGTCGGAATTCAGTCGGAATTCAGTCGGAATTCAGTCGGAATTCAGTCGGATATCAGTAATAATGTAATTGGTATAACGTCGTCATTTTATCCATTTAGAGATTCGGAAACTGTGACAGTCTATTCATTGAGATCTTTCTTTTAAAGAGATTTTCGTGTTACTTCGAGGTCAATGATCGAGTGTTGAAGAAGGCAGACTGAACAATCAATATGTTCACAATCAAATGATACTTCGACCTGGATTCTCCAATGAACTGCGATTTCACCTGAAGCGACCATCGACTGATGTCTTAGGCATTATAATAAGGGCGCTACAGAAGTCATTAGATAAAATTAGATTAGATTAGATCAGACCGTAAGCCTCGGTTGACCACGAAAACTCTACTATAATCATTCGACTGCTGTTATAATTATGTGGTGGCTTTGTGTAAATGCGAGAGAATTTTCATCACAGCGATGCAGATTCGAATCCCTGTGCCTTTGATTCCATCGAACAAATCTTGTAACTCAGGATGGGCTTCGAAATGTTGCCATGAGATCAGATGGCTACGAAGTTTAGACGCCTACATCAAACATCCGTCAATGTTAGGCTTGTTTTGTTACACATGCATTACCGTAAAATAATAACTGCGAGATTAATTCCGAAGCTTATCTTGAGATAAGATTCGGATAAGCCCACACATCTAGTTTCTTAGTTCGAGAGAGCAGCAGAGAGACACAGTTACAGACAGACAGACAGACAGACAGACAGATATTATATGGAGGGAGGATAGAGAGGAAGAGGGACAGAGTCGACTGCGGCTGACCTTGGCCGCGTCAATGAGAAGAGAGGCGACGAAGTCGAGGGTGAGAGCTCCCTGATCGGACCTCATGATGATATCCTGCAGACTTCCTCTCTTCCCAACAGACATCACAATCGCCACATTTGGCTCCGACGGACAGATGCCCAGGTAACGTACGATGTTCTCGTGTGAAAGGTTCATCGTCTGCACCAACGCCCATCAAACACAACACACGTGTCATTGCAGCCATTTAGACAAACGCATAGCAATTATTTGCCCCACGCACTCGTTCGATCACTTGCTCGCTCGCTCATCCATTTACTCGCACGTTCACCAAAAAAGTTATTACAACATTTCAAGATAACAATTCAGAGATCTTGAAGACTGAGAAAGGTTCTAGATATAATGAACTTTGTATGCGGACGAGACCAGTTCTTCGTGTCTTTCAATATTTTCACTTTTAACTCTGCTCATGTCTTTGCTATGTACAGTCTTGGATGGCTTGCAATAGATAGACCACTTCCGAATCCTTCTAGACCTGAATTTCTTCTTCTAGGGACAAGCCAACAACTCGTTACTCTACAAATTTAAATGGCAAATATCTGTTCAATTGGGTGGCTTAGCCGTTAACTACGCCAATTGTGCACATAGTTTGGGCAAGGTGTTTGACTCCACCATGTCATTTTCTAACCATGTTCGGGGATTATGTAGATCAGCTCAGTTCCACATATGGGATATGCATAGAATCAGATCTCTGGTGTCTTCAAATGTCTTAATCCCACTGGCTAATCCCTAGTTTCCAGCAGATACGACTACTGTAACATGCTTCTAATTAGTATCACTAAGGGAAACATGCACAAACTACAAATGGTTCAAGACTCTCTTCCTTGAGCCATAACAAAGTATCAGCATACCAGGCCTTTGCATGAGCGCAGATCTTGAAAAAGCAATCAGCGCCTATTGTGTCACATGCGATGTGTGGAGTAAATATTTACCAACCATATAGATTTCTTTGAGAATCCTCCGATTTTTCAGATTGATCGAATTGCAGAGCAACACCTGAACTAAGACAGCATTGTTCTAAAGACAATAGAAATAATCCATTCATCTGTCTGCATCTGTCTATGTATGTGTCACAAGACCACAATCAAACAGGTGTTCTTCAGTCGGTGGATATATACAGAGGCAGAGAAAACGGAAAGAAGCTAATGTCCTATATGATGCATACTGCATAGCACTGATGGCGATCTGTTGTTAGCTGTAGATGAATTTAAAATCAAAGTGGCTGAAATCTTTCAGCGTTAAACAAATGTAAGCCATCAGCATTAAATAGGTCGGTGTTTATACGCTGAGTTGCAATCATGTTCTGTACGTACGATGTACAATTGTATGAATGTGGAATGTGGATGGATGGATGAAGGAATGAATGATGGATCGATCATTAAAATAATGCCTTTTAAATAACCTCTGAACAGCATCTCGTCATCTTATTATTTGTATACTTCATCACAGCCAATCATAGTTTTCAAATTAGACGATGAATGCTGGCACAAATTTTTTTAGAATTTATCTATAATAGTAAATAAAAATGTTCACATTAAAATTTAGTACACTTAAGTTTACCTGTGTCTGAAAATATAACGATGAAAGATCGAATTGCAGGAATATAATTTTGCTAGTCATTTAATATTCTGATATGCCAACGTTTCGAAAGTGAGACAGCTAATGTAATGTTAAATTTCAAACTTTGTAAAGGCGAAAAATGCAAAAAGAAACAACTATAACTAAGACTTGAAAGCTAAAGCTGTTCCTCGCAATGTGCCTCTAAATATGATAACCAGTCTTCGGGCGTTTAATTTCTCCTCTTGAAACCATTCTTAAACTGTTGTGATATAATAATAAAAATATTTTTTAGATATAAGGAAAAGCTTCATTAGCGTACCGCATATTCGGCGTTGATGTAAGAAAGTTCACTTGGTCTGCCTTTCGAAATCTTTTCAGCGGTGTCAGCTATTCTCTCCTAACAACCAGACAAAACGAGATAATGAATATTATTGTCGTAATGAAATCTTCTTCCATCATATGCTGTCATATAGCCAGCGAGATAAAGAGTCAACTGAAACGTGTTGAGGACAGATACCGCCAACTTGCGCCACAGTCAGCGCTGAGTTACTGTATGCTACACAATGGATCAGTGGTTGTCTGAACTTGTCTCCCATTTGACAAGCGGTGTATGCGCAGCAAAATCTTGAGTTCTTTGGAACAGACGGCAGGTCCGTGATGGCGGAGTGGTTGATTACACACGCACACACACACACACACACACACACACACACACACACACACACACACACACACAGCACATTCGTTCTTCCGTGCCGTAATCGCTGTCATGCTTCCAGAATTGTCATGCTTCCAGAATTGGTCCAACCAATTTCGTGGCTCCGTTGCAGGAGTATTGGGAGGTGCGATGTGGTGCTGTCGACTTAAAGTCCTTGTTCGAATTGATCTTTACAGGAGCCTCAACTGCAATAGACTCCTTCCTACGGGGATGATGTTGCATCTAAGTATGTAGTCAGACACTTACTATAACGCCTTATAAGTACCTCACATTGTGATACTTATAAGGTAATTGCTTGTGCCAATATAAATGGCGTTAAAGTAGGCTAATTAAGAACACAAACTTAATCGGTAAGCGAATAATGCTGAGCAGTTGTGCCTGGTCCCGACAACCATGCCAGGTAGGTGGGGAGTCCTGCGGTGGTAGTGGATCACCGTTATCTTCGCACTCCATGCCAGACTTGGGAAGCTACTGGTCCAACCAGCGGATCGAATAATACAATAAATCCTGGTCATGTGACACCAACAGCAATTACGTAACAAATACTTCAATGTGCCGACGTAAGGCGCTACATAAACGAATATCTACGTTTATAGAAACGATATGAATCATGTGTGCCGCCATATTGGCAAACGATTCCTTCTAAAACTTGTCTTACATTACAACACATAAGTCTAGTAAGTAAGTAAGCATCGATGCAAGTCTACCGAAGTGAGGCTTGTGGCTTCGTCGTACGTCTTATTAGAATCTTCGAACTTAAGGTCTTTCCAGTCGATGATCCACTTGGCACTTGCCTTCAGCAACACCCGATACCTCAGCTCTCTGTCGATTACACACAAACACAACAGCCTTATAACATCTCAAGCTTTACATTGTGCAAGTTGTATAGCGCACACTCGATTCAACAGTCTAAAGCTCTAGACATTGTCCGTCTTATTATCAGAACACTTAATATTACATTAAGTTAATAGGGCGCGTTTTAAAGCACCTCATATCATTGGATCAAATGCCGTTGAAGTCAACTGGAAAAACTTTTGTACAGTTTTCAAGTAGCTGAGCAGCAGTTTAATTTCGTATCGGCGTAAGCTGGAAGAACGATGCGATGGTCTCTTACAAGAACGTTAGGATTCCTCAATTACCAAATCAAGGGCCTAAGTGGGACACGTGGGATTTTACTTTTGACCTAGCAATTAATTTCAATCTATCAGCTCCATTATCATAGGCCGGCGTGAAACAGCATATAGATGGTGCAATTTAAGTTGACTTATAAAGTTATTATTATTACGAAAACTTTACGCAATCTAGGTAAAGAAACGCATGAGCCGTAGAAGAGCGACGACTGCAGAGAGTATGTGACGGCAACGCCGAGGGCAAAATCCGGCCCGCTGGAGACCATAGCAATACTCCTCTCACATGACAGTCACAGAGTTTACGTACCGGTACCAAGAAAATGTTTGCAATGTGCAGACCGCGTTTGTCTGGCATCCAAAATTTCTATGAGCTATTTCCGGAATGAAATATAATATGATACTTCATTGATTCATCCAGGAACGTTGTTTGACTGATAGCCAGCGACAGTCTGAGGTTTCGAACCGATTTTTTTGAACGAACTACGACTTTGTTGTCCACAAGACAATTTCACTGTAGGCCTACATCTTCCATTTCGACTTGATAACAGACGCAAAACGTTAGCAGCAGGGCTGTAGTAGTAAAATTAGAGGCGAATACAGGCTACCGATTAGTTTTCCGAAACATTCTTCAAATTATACAATATTTTTAAATTTATCTTCCTACGGTTCTACGCTAATTGCAAGGGGACATCGCGCTCGCCTCTTGTATTTGATCTGATCTTTGCTGGTGGATACGCCAACATTCGTTTATTTTACCTGGTGGTACAGTCAAAACAGAAGTTTGAAAACCGCTGTAATACGACATTTTGAAGAAACATCTGTTAGTTGAGTTGCAGCATCATCGTCAAGTGTATGATTGCTATCATAATTATATGTAACATAGGCCTAATTAACTATTGTAATTTGTGAACATACCGGTAGGTCAGATAGAAGAGCAGAACAATGAGAAGATATCCGAAGACGATCGGAAGGACGTAGACGAGGATCTCAGACGCTGAAAAACAACCAATATTACATCACGACACTTAGTACAAGACACTTCTACGACGCTCTCCATTAACAATCGACTCATTTCACTCAGATGGCTCTCGTAAAACACACGACTCACAATCAAGGATCCAGAATGGAAATTAGGAATGCGAAGAAGAATAATTATGCGAAGAAAAAGAAAACAAATAAGAACGTGAAGAATGTGATGAAGAAGAAAAAGAGGAGGAGAAGGAGGAAGAAGATAATGAAGAAGATGATGAAGCAAATGATGAAGAAGATGATGAAGAAGATGATGATGACGAAAACAAAGAAGAAGAAGGAGAACGAGAACGATAAGGGCATACGAAGAAGAGGACGAAGAAGAGGCAGAGGAGAAGAAGAAGAAAGAAGAATGACCAAATTAGCGCTGATGAATGAAACCTGGTTTCGTGGTTCGGATGGTATCACTTGGTGCCTGCGATGTTCCACCTGGCCAAACCATCTGACTGAGGTCGAGATAGTCGACTTTCATCTGTCGTCTGTCGGAGTCGTAGGATAGGTGCATGACATCCACTGGCTCCCCGTTCCGAATGTTCATCAGACCGTAACGATCCAATCGCAGACCATCGTCATCGAACATGACAACACCGGACGAACCTAATTCAGACATTCATCTTTGTTTTTGTCGAAGATGGTTGAGTAGATTGATTCGGTGCAGCTGACAACATTTTATCCGCCTCTTCCTCCATCTCGTTATTTTCAACTTCCTAACCCCCTCCTTCACAACCTTTCTCCGTCCTTTCTCCCAATATGTATGCCTTCCTATTTTAACCGAATGCCTCTACTTTCTCCTCGTCGTCCTCCTCCTGTACACTTTCCATTCCCTCCTTTCCAACTGTAAGATCCGCTTTTCCCTTGCCTAAATCTGCTTTTATTAGCTTTACGTAGAACTAACGTAGCCTATATTATTTATATTCAAACAGTTCGATAGCTTTTCTCAGAGCTCGTCTTTAAATCCTTTTCTTCTCATATGTCCAAGTTCACAATACATTTCTTTCAGCTAATCTTATTAGCCAACCCCCATTGACACATCATTGAAAACCCAAACGGGGATTCTTGTCGAATGATTAATAAGTCTAGTACATCATCTTCATATATTTCAAATATACCTAAAACGTAGCTTGGCAGAAAATGAAGTTGCTAATACACTACACACTACACAACCGTCGATGTTCACATCTTCGGTGTTAGCGTCAGGGTCTGTTCCTTTTCTATATTTATTATTATTATTATTATTATTATTATTATTATTATTATTATTATTATTATTATTATTATTATTATTATTATTATTATTATTATTATTATTATTAATATTATTATTATTATTATTATTATTATTATTATTATTATTATTATTATTATTATTATATACATTTTTTATGAATAAACGAGAATATAATGAAAAACGAATTAAATTTATTATTATGATTGTTCTGAGGACTGAGTACCGTTGAAGGTGTCGTTGCGCATCAGTGCCATGATCTGTTCTGGATCGTCGGTCTGGTTCTTGGCTCTTAAGTACAACTGGATTCCATCGAGAACGCGAGGATCAAACGAAGTCTACAAGAACCAACGAAATAGAAAGATGAAGAGCGCTTCGGGCTTTCCGAAGCAAACATCACACAAAGACCCGTAAAGTTAGAACATCAGTCAACGGTTACCGTCTGGTGATGATGATGATGATGATGATGATGATGATGATGATGATGATGATGATGATGATGATGATGATGATGATGATGATAGTGTCTCATAAATCGTTTCCTTCGTGCAGATTAGCAGACATTTATCAGTCAGGTGCTGATGAAAGTATCGATGCTATAGACTATAGGCGGTCTACCTACCGTTCCTGCATCCATCGGGTTGAGGAGGATTAAACCCTCTTGTAGTTCTATAGCTTCCTTCGACGAATCTGTTTTTTTACGAAAACAACAATTCATATTTAAAACATTTCAAAGATACACAGATCTAATCTCAACTGATCTCCGCAACCGAATCTAATCCGATCTCATCTCAAGACGTCTTGGAGAGAGTGACGGTGGAAGTTATGTAGTAGGTCAAGCGTAGTAAAGAAGAAGTAGCAGAGCAGTCCCTTAAGGCATCAATGGGTATGAAGTGTAAGCGACTTCATTTTCTTAGCCTCGGCATATGAGGGCGAGCGACCAGACCTCTCCCTCGCCGTCTCATCGTCCTACCGACACACGGTCAGTGTAATCATTGTAGCTGAGTTGGCTAGGGGATGCAGGTTAAACAGAAACCTCGAACCAAATTTCTGCCGTGGCGGGGATTTGAACACCCGTGTGTTGCAGCTTCCGTCTTTAGCAACTCTGTTAACAGTCCAGCACGCTAACCACGCTAACCACTTATACGCTATCGAGCACCCTCAAACGTAATTAAACGTACGGTACAGCTAAAATCATCGGATTTTGATTGTAACGGACGGTTATGGTCAGCGCTATTAGAGGTTCCACCGGCGTGACTGAGGTCGATTCGACTTACCATCCAAGTTGTAGATGGTCATGAAGGCGTAATTTCCGTTCAACATATCCAAGTCTTTAGCAACTCGAAGAAACAACATTCGATCTTCTTGACTGAGCATCAGAAGCAGAACTGACGGCAACAACAACCAACAGACGAAATTATTCATAATGCACAAAGATCGATCGAAAAGAACTTATCACCGACGAAATCTATCTAAGGTAGATTACGATTACAACACACACGCTCAGCCTGCTCTATCCTCATCATTCTTGCAGGGCATATTTTAACTGTATAACTAGTGGGACAAATGTCCCAGTAGTCTTAGGATTTGTCCCAGTAGTCAGAGCGATTTGTCCCAGGCAATGTATGTATAAAGTACAACTAGTGGGACAAATGTTGCAAGAATTTAAAGATTTGTCCCAGTAGTATAATGAGAAAGGTATGACATTATTGTTGAATGACCCCTTGTTATTGGTTGGGAGACCCGAGAAAAGTTGTAAAAGAAGGTGATGACTAAAAAAAAGGTCATCAACTTTTTTTGGAGATGAATTTTGAAATTTTTTTTAGAAAAAGTCTAAAAGTTGTAAGTTTGTGAAGATTAATTCCTTAAAAAAAGTTCTTCGACCAGATCATGGCCGAGTTTCTCCGACCCACCTCTGAGAGACGAGTTCCAAAGAAAGATCATGAACTAGACCCATGGCTCATTTTGTCCCAGTAGTCAAAATTCCTTAAAATATGCACTGCCTTCTTGTCTTGCTCTTTCTTCTTTAATCTAGTCGTTGAACTGTGATGTCGATTTGTCACTTTGTGCTCTTTCAGCAATTATTCAGCGGCGCATCCCATGTTTCTCGTTTGTCAGCCAACGGCACTGATGATTCGACATAGCGAAAAGTCGTGGATGTGGATAATTATATGCTGAACTTTCAACTCTGACGACTAATGCTGCGAGAGGTATCTAAAGAATGAGCGATTACACTGCTTTTTCACCAGGAATCATCGCTGCAGGAGTATCACATCGTAACTAAGCCAAGTGGACGACCAAACATAGAAGGTCAGTTCGAATGAAGGGCTTAATTGGCTCTAACCAGTTTATAGAACGATTCGATTAAGCAAATTAGGCCTACTGTTCTGTTTAACAGCGTCGTTTTTCACGTCGCGTCAAAGAGTTTTGGGTTTCGTCTTGAAAAATTATTAAAAGAGAGAAATGTTTCCATTGAGTGCAGTATTTGAAGCATTGCTTACTTCCAGTTTCTCGTCTGGCTTGTTTTGCAGCTTCCGTCATTCTTGTGAGGTCATTTGGATTAGTAAACGAGCTGTAGTCGTCGACTTGGTGATCAGAGACGGTCATTCCCTGATCTCGGAAGAAACGTATTATCTGCAGCGCCCCAGTGTTAATCATGTCTCGGTAACTGTATATGATGGCTACTTTTCTCCATCCAAAGTTCTTCACGAACTCGTAGAAAGGCTGGGCCATTTGTCTCCAAGCGCCAATGAGCCGAATCATGAAGGGAAAGCTGTTGAAAACCTCCGACATGCAACCGTTGACTAGCGTTGGTGTACGCAAGAATCCATAGAAAGACAAGAGCTGACAGCCAGGCAGACAGTCACCGATCAGCACAAAGTCCAGACCCTTTGATCCTTGCAACCAAGTTTCCAACCAGAGATCAAACGTGTTAATGAAGACGGACTTTCTGGCGCACTGGCACTGGCGAATGTTCAGACTGATTGAGAAGCTGGATATCAGGCGTTTCCAGTGTTTGCTGTCTGACATCATTTTCGGCAAATCGTTGAAGTCCTGAAGAAGTGCTTTTCCTCTCATCTCTTGTATCACGCCACCAGAAATACTTTTGCACAAACTGTCACAGATACCGTTTATCACGATTAGAATAACACCGATGGAAATTCTTGGAAACAATTGCTTCATCCTAGCCTCAAACAGTTCTAGGAAACTCCATTAGTATTTCAGAGTCCGAGTTGTCTTTCTTAAAGCGCTTTCTGTGTCCACGAAGAATCGTCGTAATTACTCACTTTGTAACATATGACGTCACAGTATTTGTGCGCTTTTTCTTCTGAACAAATCTATAGACTTTGGTCTATTAATTCAGGCAATAGGGTCTAGACACCTTTTCAATTAAAACAGTGCATGTACGGAATTTTGCTCAAACTAAAGGCACTGCGCTTATCCACAGAACCAGTTACGCAGAGATTGATTGATCTAGCGGTCGACAATGAGGGGACGAAAGATTGAGTGACATTGATTGTTGCTGTCGTATTTGTAAGAGCCTCACACGCTGGAGCCACGAGAATAGGAGCCAATGCGTTGTCAACTGATATATGATATCTACATTACTATCTTACTTTACTTTAACGCATTGCAGCCGCGCATGAGTGGTAGTTAATGTCAGCATATTTATAGGAGTTCTGTAGAAATCAGTGACTTTCATCTCGCTTTAGACATTCTTAACTGTCAGCTGCGCACGAGTCTTCTGAAGAGCTTTTCTATTCAAAAGCTAACATGGAAGGACGCTGTATACAATGTCCTTTACGTCCCATTTCAAATTTTTGGTTGTCTTTCCTACAACTCAACAGCTTGTTGAGTTGTAGGAAAGACAGACTAAACTAAACAGTTTTACAGAGCGCCGGCGAAATGACTGGAGGGGCAACAAGAACACTGGAGGGGGAAAGGCAGCATCTTGATTTCAAGTTGCAATGAGGTAAACGGCACCCCGACAAAAGAACGCCCGACAAAAGAGCGCCGACAAGAGAGCGCCGACATAAGAGCGCCGACATAAGAGCGCCGACAAGAAGTGTAAGGTGTCACGACAAATAGTTCACGGACAAATGGTTCACTACAAATGGTTCACGACAAATGGTTCACGACAAATGGTTCACTGACAAATGGTTCACGACAAAAAGTTCACTGACGAAAGGTTCACGATGTTTTCATCGAGAATCCAGCATCTAGTTTTAGCTATATTTTCACCACTCATCCAGCTTCTAGTTTGAGCTATGTTTTCTTCGCTCTCCCAGCTTCTAGTTTAATGTATGTTTTCATTGATAATCCAGCCTTTAGTTTGAGCTATATTTTCATCACTCATCCAGCTCTAGTTTGATCTATGTTTTCATCGAGAATCCAGCTTCTAGTTTTAGCTATATTTTCATCACTCATCCAGCTTCTAGTTTGAGCTATGTTTTCATCGCTCTCCCAGCTTCTAGTTTGAGGTATATTTTCACCGATAATCCAGCTTCTAGTTTGAGCTCTATTTTCATCGACAATAGAGCTCAAACTAGAAGTTGGATGGCCGATGACAATATACAAGTAGTAAATGGAAGATCGATGAAAATATAGCTCAAAGTAGAAGCTGGATTTTCGATGATAATTTAAAAAATTAATTATTTATCGTGAACCATTCGTCGGTGAACCATTTGTCTTGGAACCGAAGTTTAATAATGCAAATTTAATGTATTTAATGGAATGCATTTAAAAAAGATTAAGTATTTATTAACGGAATGCAACGAAAAAGATTACAAAGCAAATCATATTTTCTTCTACAAGGTTCTACAGGGCTTAGCGGGACAATGTCCCTTTCTGAGTACCCATTCTGAGGGTTTAACAACAGTGTATATTATGTCTCTTGTTACTACTGTTATGTGACTGTTGTTTGGACTTCTCAAAATAAAAATGGTTTTGATTTGATATGATTTGATTTGATTTCTTTCGCTCCGAATACCAGGATTCTGTTGGTGTCATCCGCGCGATTTAATGGTTCTGTCGGCGCTCAACTATAAAAACTTAAATAAAATAGGCCTATACTTGTTTTTTCCCATACCAGTTGATATTTAACGCATTCGGTAACGATCATTGATAAATGTTAAAGTGATTTAATAATCTCTCAGCTGTCCCTCTCCCTTGATTGCTATTGAACCCTCGATATAAAGTTTTCGTCGGCGCTCTTTTGTCGGCGCACTTATGTCGGCGCTCTTTTGTCGGGCGCTATTTTGTCGGGTCACCCTATTCGCTAGAGCATGTAGCCTGAGTAAATTTCATTTTTGCATCGTGAGGGTCAGTTAGGGTCAGGGAAGGCGTCGTGTGGATTAGGGCTTAGGGTTAGGGCCAGTATAGCCTATGTAGGCTATTTTGTGCGACTAAAAACCTATACCTTTTACGCATGCCTCACCTGATTTAAGAAAACTAGGTCAAATTATGCGGCCGAAGAGGTCTATTCACATGTGATTGACACCTTCTACCCACAAGTACTTGTTATTAATTTATATTAGCTACTTCACCTTCGCTCTTTCTAACAAGGTGTTATAGCGCATTTTAATATCGAACATTGTAATGAATATTATGTAAATTGTAACGAAGTAAAAGTTCTGAAAAATGGGTTAAATTTTACTTCCTTAATTAAAAGTAAAGGTGTTTCCGTATTGTGATACTTCTTTACACGTATAATTACTTAAACTTTTACTTAAGTAGAGTGACGCATTACTTTTACTTCGTTAGAGCCTAGTGTACAACACTCTTTCTACTTCTCGTCTTCTCAAATAAAGACACCATTGTCACCATTGAGAAGGGGGATAGAGTAATGGTAACACTCATGGCCAGGAGAGCATTAGATTCGCGGTTCGATATCCGTAACACCCCCTCCCCCCTCTAGGGCGGCGCCTTGCATCGCTGCCAAACCGTGTGTTCAGTTAAGATTTGATTGTACTGTCATGTTTCAATGTAATCTTACCGAGTTTTTCTCAGTCAGAATTAATAAAGATTATTATTATTATTATTATTATTATTATTATTATTATTATTATTATTATTATTATTATTATTATTATTATTATTATTATTATTATTATTATTATTATTATTATTATTATTATTATTCCCCCCCCCCCCAGGTACATGTAGTCCCTCAGGAGTCTAAAAAAATTATGCTAGGAGCTGTTGTTGAATGTCTGAAAAATCAGGCCTCATCCTCCGTAACATTAGTGAAAGTGCCACGAAATGCGATGGCGTTGTAGCGCTGGATGCATTATTAATAATAATAATAATTATTATTATTTTTATTGTTACATACGGAGGCTCGTGCGTCGGGGGTACTTACCTTCATCATCCCCTTTATTTGAGACACTTTGTAATAATGCAGACGCTAGCCTCTTTACCAGTACTTTATTCAATCCTTGCCATGTATTACATACAATGCTGCCGCCGATTTAGCACACTCGCTACTCTATGCGACCACGGTCTCACAACCGTGAGCTCCCAAGGTATGACAACTTGTCTCAGGTGCTATACAAATAACTATGCTCTCCAAGGTTTGGCTACCTTGCTCTTCTCTTCTATCCTCCTTACGTATCACTTAATTTGCAGTAGTTTCTCTGTTTATATAATTGTTATATTGTTTGATTATTTGACTGTAATATGTTTTCCATGTACAGCGCTGTGCGTCGTTTGTTAGTGCTTCTCAACAAAGAAAATACTCAATTACTTATTATTATTATTATTATTATTATTATTATTATTATTATTATTATTATTATTATTATTATTATTATTATTATTATTATTATTATTATATTTAATTATCTGAAGCGCCATCTTAGCGTCACTCAGTCAGAGGTGGCAGTGTCCTGGAAAGGCAGATGGCATTTCCACGTTGCAGGGCCACTGAAATCCGCTGGAACAAATACGATGTCTCCAGTGGATCGTGCGTTGAGTCCGATATCCGGCTTCCCAGCTCCACAACGAACTGTAGGCCTTCACCGCTCCAAGATCCGCCCGTCTCCAAGGCGATCGCCACAAAGGTATGGGTGTTGGTGATGGTTGCGTATTTCGCCCTCTTGATCAGAACTGCATGTTCCGCGGCTTCGCCAGCTCCGATGGATGTGTGGGCAAGGTGGGAGGTGGCGTAGGTATCGGGCACTGTCACGTCCCATGTCAGGCATCGTCCGCGTGACCAAGGGATCAGCGTGACACCGTCTGGTCGCTTTCCATTTCCTCTTGAGAGGCCGAGAGGCTCTTTCTGAGCAGGGATTTTCGCTCTGCTCAGCGCTCTCCAGATCACATCGTTGAGCATAGCGTGCCGCTGTTGTTTCCCTCCTCCTCCTCTACAAACCAGACCATGAAGCCCTCTTGCGTCGACATTTGCTCGGCAGTGGTGGCACAAGTGCGGCTCACAGAGTGTCGTGCCTAGCCTCACCCCGACTGCGATCCGTATCTCCTCGTCTGAGAGGCGAAGGCCCAAAGCAGTCACCGGAGGAGCTAGCATCCAGTCACCAGAATGAGGTGCTTGTGAAGCTAGCAGGCGAGCACGATCGCGAGGACAGCTGGTGGACTCGAGCAGGCCTGTCCGTGCCTTGTCTGTGTATCGGATATCCCACTCCTTTTGGCGATGAGTTGCTGTTCCTGTTGGTGGTTCTGCATCTGTCAGGGCCTTCCACGCGGTGAGTGCTGAATTGACCAGTTCGTATGGTATCTCAGCCGACTCTGTTGGTAAGATGCATGTCTGCAGTTCGGTTGTGCTAGCAGCAGAAGCCAGAAAGGCGGAAAGTGCCAGCGTAGATGCACAACGAACTCCCAGACCACCGTCTCTCACCGGCAAAGAAGCCTGGAGCCACCGGTCATCGTCAAGGTTTACATTTAGGATGGTCGATAGACCTTCTCTCAACAATTTGTCGAACCGAGCCAAGCCCGGGCAATCAGCACAGACGGCTGTGCGCATACTGTATAACAGCTTCGGTACACTTAAGCTGTTTCTCAGCAGAACCAGAGCATCATGTGTATGAAGTAAGGATAGTCTTGCGATTGCTCTCTCGAGATCGTTAGCTTTCGTTTCTAAAACCTTATCCACAGCTGGACCTTGTATCAGAGGTGCACCCAACAAGGTCATCTGTTCGAAGGCCATTTTTGTAAAGTCTTGAAACGCCGGGTCATCGATCGGCGTTTGGATGTTCTGGCAGGCGATCTCACATTTGCTGCGGTTTAATAGCAAACCCAGCTTCTTTGATTCTTGCGCAATAAGGTGAACATCGGCGGCCACTGACTCCTTGCTACCCCCCAATGTCAGGTCATCCAAGTATCCAATGCGCAGATCCGAACTCAGCTTTATCAGAACCGGTTGTAAGACAAGGCAGAACTCCAGAGGGCCCAGTGGATCGCCTTGCTGGGTCCCTTCTTCAGATCGTATGATATTCGAGCCATAACGCAACAGTGGACGGTTGGAGTAGGCGGCGTGAGCAAAACGATAGAGCTCTGGGATGTCTCTAGCCACTGCCTCTAGAAGCGAATCTCTGCGCAGAGTGTTAAAAGCGTTAGTGAAGTCAAGCTTCACTAGGACGCTGTCTTCAGGCATCGTGGTAACCCAACGACGTGTTGCATGAACAGCTGCCTCAGCACCTCCTGGAATGCCTACCCCAAGTTGAATGGGGGCGAGCAGCTGAGACAGTCTTGTCACCGCGTATGAATTGGCGCACTTTGCCGTCAGGCGGCGCCAGGTGTAGCCCACCGCGATTGGTCTGATGCCTCCGTCCTTCTTGCTTAGGGCTAAAAGGTTTGCTCCATAAATGACCTCATTCGCCTCTTCAGGTAAACCTCCTTTTAAAAGCATATTGACAAGGTCGGATAGATGTTGGCAGATGTTATCATCCACTCCAAAGGCCACGAGGTCCTTAAGATGCTGTGGGGTGATGCCGTCGGGGCCGCCTGCAGAACCCGATGGGAAAGAGGAGATTGCCCTAGTGACTTCTTCTTTGGAAACCTGCAACGCGATGAAGCGCTCTGAGCTGTCTGGATCACAAGGTGTTCTCCTGTCCACTGGTGCGAGCGGGTGTTTATGCTTAAGTGCGGCCAGAGTTTCCGGTGTTTCCAGCGCCGGCTTATCCTCACTGCAGACGAGACGTATGGCTGCTTTGAAGTTGCCTTCTTCAAGCTTCCTGGCAACTGCCGTCGCCAAATACTTGGTGGAGTCGTATTTTGTTGCCTTGGGTTTGTCCGTCGAATTCAGTCCAACGTTGGTTGAATAGTTTGACCCCCTCGATCTCCAATCGGCAATGCGGGACAGAATCGTCTTCGTCACGTTATGTTTTCGCCCTCCTCTTTTAGGTTTCGCCAGCACGGTTCCTCCGAAAGCCAGCAAGTCAGACCATTTGCCAATGCAATTAGGTTCTAGAACGATAGCTTGTATTAGGTCTCCCAGGAGAGCAGCACAAGATGGTCTTGCGGCTCTTGGGATTCTCTTAATGAGAAGACCAGGTAAAATAGGGTGTGAGAGGTGCGAAGCGTTTGGCGGAAGGTCTTCATCCGCTGACAAACCCTGTGAAGAGGCGATCTGTTGGTTCATGGTGGAAAACGATTGCGTTACGGTCAAAGGGTTTGCAGGGCCGTCCGCCGGTGGCTGGTCAGAGCCCGGACACGGGGCAGATCGAGGTCCGTGCCGATGGATAGTTCCGTCTGAGGCATGTGTCTTAAATGACGACCAACACACCCCGCAAACGCCTCGCCCCTTGCAAGGTTTTTGACTCATTTGGGAGATAGTGTCGTTTATCGTGTTCTAAATCAGTTCAGATTGTTTACAGTTACGCCGCCATTTAAAATGACAATACGTTGCCATTGACGACTATGACGTCGTAGGCCTTTAAACATGGCAGAGGAAAATTTTGAAAGGCGGATTACCGGTATCGTTGATGATATAAAGAAAGTTTATCGAACCAGACGTGTCGTGTTCTGGGCGGATCGTCCTCAACTAATAAGATCCTCTGAGTCACGAGTCGTAGGTCGATGAGATGGTGTGAAAATCCAGATCTAACGATTGCGGAATCCGCAAAACGAATGTAAAATTAGGAAGACTTAACATTTTCCAACCTATACGGTCCGCTGATAATATTATTATTATTATTATTATTATTATTATTATTATTATTATTATTATTATTATTATTATTATTATTATTATTATTATTATTATTATTATTATTATTATTATTATTATTATTATTATACTGCTTGTAAACTTGTCGCAGCAACGGAGTGTACCGGTATGTGATACGCAATATGTATCGAAACACTGAATATAGCTCAGGTTTAACACATCACAAAGACGCTGCTGTACTTAAGACTCGCTAGCTAATCTAAATAACTGCGTTATAGCACTTTTTAAAAATGTTGATGAAGAGAGTCAATTGCAACAAGCCGAAGGCTGTTCGAAGAGGTAGTTGTAAGGCATAAATTGGTCTTAGTGTATGCAAGGAAGCGCCACAGCGACGCTTCACCATCGCACGGCCATGCCCTAAATGTTTACCATCTTGAAGTGAGCGTCAGAAGCGCTCATAGTAGCTGCTAATAGCCGAGTTTCCCTGTTGCTGGACCACGCTATTGCCTTCCAATGCACCTTTGTTCCGCCGGATCTTGACGACTTCCAGCCGTCCCACAATAGTTGTTTGTATTCTCCGGATATTTTTTCAATTCCCAAGGTATCCGAGGTACCTCGGGGCAAAAATTACAATAATCTCGAGGAATAAGGGCCGTTCCAGAAGTTTTCACTTCTTAATTAATGTTCAAGTTCCTGAGGGATCTTGTGTAACTCGTGGCGACGAAAAATAAAAAAATATAATATAAATAATAATAATAATAATAATGATAATGATAATAATAATAATAATATTATTATTATTATTATTATTATTATTATTATTATGTGTGTGTTTGGTTTGTATTGTAAGTCGTTTAATTTTATTTTGTTCAGTTACATTGCAGTGTGTATTGTATTGCTTTGATCCTCCGCCTACCCTCCCCCTCAGGAAAAGCCAGATGGAGAATGGTTGACAAGACTTTGTAACAATCGAATGACTGTATTTCAGACAACCGTAGTTGTTGCAATTTGAATCGTCATCAATTCCAAAAGAGTGTTTGTAAGACCACGTGACGCATCGAAAAATCGAGTCTAACTTGAAAGAACTCTTAAACGACTAAGAGGCGACTGCTTGACATGACTTATTCTAAGACGACCGAAAGCAGTGGACTGTTCAGACGAAGACAGCTTTCATTCGACGGATCGTTTATCAATCGACGACACTTTGTCATCATCATCATCATCATCACCGGCCAACTGTGTCATTTGGCGTTGCATTATCATCGTTCCGCGTGAGATGGCAGACCATATCTAATCCAGAGTAAGACAGCTGCTGTTCTCTTCAACGTTGAACGATCGTTCCACATCACTCGTTCAGTTACTTACTTTTCAACTGAAGGTTTCAAAGAAGTCCTCTGCATGTATTCTCGATTTGGCACTGACGATCGTTTAGTTGAGGGCGTCTTCTTTTGACGTTCCTGGATCGTCGACGAGCGTCTTCTGTCTGCGTCCGTTTCTTTATTTGTCACCGATTTGTCACCGATATTCACTTTATCTTTGTCGACGCTGCTAGGTCTTGACTTGACATTGCCATCTGAAGAACGATTCGCCGAACTGCGTCGCGAGGAATCATCGGGCTTCGACTTCCGATGAGGTGATGACCCGGAAGCTGATTTCCGTTTCTGTTTCGACTTCGTTTCTCTCAGGCCAAGTAAGTAGTAAGTCGTCAGCACACGCTCCTACAGACAACAAAAATCGTCCAAATAAGAAGTAAATGGCAATGATTACGCGTTGCTTTGCGCATTCGTCCTCAGAGCTTCAGGGGCGTTTATCGTCCTACGGGTCGACTGATCATTCGGCTGAAGCACATATAAGACAATAGCAACCAAAGAACCAAGAACCTTCCTCCTTGAATTTCCTGGCTTGGCATTGAATTTGACCTGATGTACAGAGATTCGAACTCTGTAGGCAGAGATCAAGGCAAACCTATTAGCATCCTTTTGTCGCACACTTCATGAGTAGGTTGGGTGGCCGCGATGGTTCACCGAAGACTAAATTTTCATTTTGCTCTTGCATCTCTTTAACTTTGACTAGGAACACCTTTAGTCGACGCCAACTTATCATGACAATCATAAGCTTTGAAGTGCATTAACATGTTTAATATTTAACCTACTGTTATAAATTATAATACCAACATGTGATATAGAAAACCTCACAAAGCGAGAAATGTGCGGATATTGGTTTACTATTGCACCTGTTTGGCTGGAGTGCTGCATATTTTGTGCGTGTTTTTTTTATCGTAAATGATTACAAATTTATAACTATTGACATTTCCATCTCCAGGCAAAAGTTTAGCAAAATCGCGAATGAAGTCTTGCCGAAAGTTTAGACGTCTGGTGCAAATTAAATAGACAGTTTGTATGCAAAATTACTTACATAGCCAGAAGTTAAACATATAGCCTACGCTTTGAATGATAGGCCTATAGGCGTGTTGCGCATCTCTGTTGAAAATTATCTACTGAACAATTTCGGACCTAAATAAATGCATAACGGCTTTCTCAGTCGATTTCTCGCTTACTAGCATTGCTGATTTTGTTGGATTTTCTTAAGCACAGTCATCTATGTGCATTGTGTTGCCACTAAGATCAAATCTTAAACCGAGCATTTTTGCACTAACCTCAATTCCTAAGACATATTTATTGATCATATTGTCCGCAAACTTTCCTACCCTTGTGACCTCCATTTCTCCTCGCTTTTCTAACACGTATAGTTTGGTTTCCTCGAGAATATCGGCCGTCATCATCGTTATGTGAATCATGTTTGCTGAAAAGCAGAAACCACTTCCACTCACAAAAATACTTATTGGAATACACTTTTACAACTGCTAACAATAATTATTACAATCGCAGATGATATTATCAAGGACTGGGTGTTGTTTCAAAACAATTAGCATACCGTAACTCTACAAAAAGTTCGTTGAAAGAGCAGTTAAATGTCAAATATTCTGAATATTATTTTCTTTGATTGCGAGGTGACATGTAGGCTATTTCACCTACATGGTGAAATAGCTGTATAAATAGCCAAATTATTATTATTACTAATAAAATACTAGTATATCCTTTACCAATACGCAAATACTTCACATTTCACTGCTTTCCAACAACATTTCCAATTTCAAAATTTTCTTCTTCAGACAAGTGCGTACTTTTTTTCTTTTCGAGTATTATACTCTCGTAAATTGACGTGGCATACTGGCCAATCTAGAGTGCGAATAGCGTGATAGTGTGTCTCTTTGGACGTCTTAAGCCTACCAAGTAAGAAATGTTTTTCAAAAGGTGTCCGGACATGAATCCCTGCCGGCGTCAGCTTGGCTCAGCGCCAGCCAATCACAAACAAGGCAACAACCCGATCACTAATCAAAGTTATGTCATTGACAATTCCTATCAGTCTTGTTGTCCTCGAGACCAAGGTCTTGGTCTCGAGTGCACTCGAGTTCGTTTTTAAAAGTCTTGGTCTTGGTCTTGGTCTTGAGACTCAAGGTCTTGGTCTTGGTCTTGGTCTTGAGGTTCAAGGTCTTGGTCTTGGTCTTGGTCTTGAGGTTCAAAGTCTTGGTCTTGGTTTTGCAAGACCAAGACCAAGACCTTTGTCAATATGAACAGTCATTAATTTTAACAAGGCAAGAATTTTAAAAATTTATCCAATAATTACTCATACAGTTATTGCTTTAGTATTTACACGGTGTGAATGAGGCTTCACTGTTGCTTTGGACAATTATTTTGACTTCCGGTTATTTACCATGGAATGATTTCAAAACAGACTCACGATTAGTTTGTACATCTACATCCGGTTGTTGAAAAGCTGCTTTGTGTGCCAGCGATTTCAGCACTTATAGACCGTGTTTTTTCACATGGCAGAATTTTTATGAGGCCCACAGGTCACGTCTTGGTCAGAAAATTCTGAGCAAATTGGTTTTTATAAAATTCAACAGGCATTTGGAATAACATTTCGCATGAAGGGCTTTTGTAAATATGAATTCGGAATTCTCTGCAGTCTCATTTTAGAGTTGTTTTGCTTGAATAAAAGAAAAAACTCATGTTTTCATTAAAATAACGAGTAGTCCGACTGGACAATTTTTAGTAAGGAATATAAGTCTGGATACGACTGTGATTTTTTGGGTCTTGGTCTCGGTCTTGGTCTTGAGGTTCAAGGTCTTGGTCTTGGTCTTGGTCTTGAGGTTCAAGGTCTTGGTCTTGGTCTTGGTCTTGAGGTTCAAGGTCTTGGTCTTGGTCTTGAGGTTCAAGGTCTTGGTCTTGGTCTTGGTCTTGAGGTTTAAGGTCTTGACAACAAGACTGATTCCTATACAAATAGGCACTAACTAATCTGCGGAATGTTACGTTCACAAACTCCAAAACTATTCAGCGCAGTGGACTATACCAGCGGTTCCCAAACTTCTCTGGGTCGCGACCCACTTGTGAATATCTTGGTAGTCTCAGCACCCACTGTGTAAAATTAAACGTTGTGTACTAAAATTTGCTTCGTAAATTGGTATCGAAATATGCGGAGTTATAACGTACAGCCCTTAGAAAATTAAAGCATTTAAAGGAAACTTAGGTAAACACAGTTCACAATTTATTGCAATCCAGGTAATTATAGCCCAATCATAGCCAAAGATTGTTGCTGCAAAAAATAGGCTAAATGTTTCTCGACTAAATTTGGCGACCCACTTGCCGGAGCTTCGCGACCCACTTTTGGGTCGCGACCCACTTTTGGGTCGCGACCCACAGTTTGGGAAACGCTGGACTATACTATCACTATAGTACATTTGACTGTGTGCGACATTGTCAAATAGATAAGTTTATTTGATTATGCAGATTTAAAGTAGCCCAACCTTTTCCAAGAGCTTCCATTCTCTCTGCGATAGCAGTCGTTTCTCCGAACACTGTGTATCGAGGCATTTTCACTCCGACTATTCCAGCCAGGACTGGTCCTGGTTGAAGAACAACGAAAGCAAAGACTTCGGTAAAAGCCATCCTAAAATCAACTCCAAACACACCTTTAACAAAACAATAGACGATCGTTATTTAGTGTTAGTGTCTAATGATCCTGCTGTGATGTTCTTGTGTTGAGCCGTTTATGAACTGTTTAGGCCTACAGGTACATGTCCCTAAAATATTCAGTGTTAGAGTAAAGAAAGGGTTAACTTGACTGTTTCAAAGGCAAATATCATTGTACGAAAATTTTCTGTTGTTAATTAAATGTGAATGTAAATCTCCAAAATATCTTAGCGCCACACAAATGCCGCGAAAGAGAACTGGTAGTGTGATAGGCCTACTTTGGTGTAGGCCTTACCGAATGAACTGGTAGTGCGATATCGAAGTGTCACCGAAAGAAATAGCATACGTGTGATTGTGCGATACCTCAGCGCAACTGAATGAACTTGTATCAATGTAACTCAGTATTAATTTAATTAACGAATTGGTAGTATGATATTATCGGTGTAACAGAATGAACTGTTAGTGCGATACCTGAGTGTATCCCGATCCTCGTCTGCAGATGAGAACCTTTCATGTGAGGAATGTTGAAGCTCTTGATAAACGCAAGCACATCCAGAGCGAGGTTTGCAATTTCAGTCGCATGTTTCTTTCCATTACGAATGGGTAAACCACTCGCAACAACATAGCAATCGCCGATCGTTTCCACCTAATAAGGAAAGGAAATTGTCTGACAGAACAAAGGTCGACCTCGACAATTCGTGAAGAAATCATAAACACTTCCGTGGTTTTAATATGATAAACATACGAGTGCCATAACTTTTAACAGTTCCATCGCCATCGAACAAAGGTATTCCAAACTTTATTATAGACAGGTATTTTGATCAAGATAATTGGATAACATGTTTCACAATGGCATAAATTAAACGAACTTTCGAGTTCGAGGTTAATTTGCAGTGGTTCTAACACAGACTACACGTCTTCTGAACCACTTAAAAACCCTTGTTATGTTATGTTATGAACTTAATTGCATATAGAGCTGCTATGAATAAATGTTGCTATGTGTCCCTAGCCAAGATGTGACTCGCCAATTTGTACAAACTCTGATTCTGAATATCTGAGTCAAAACGACAATGTCGCTCTGCTGTCTTGTTACAACACAGCGTCATTCATCGCCATCAAGCCCGTCAAGTCCAAACTTTGCCTTTTCTTTTACAAGTGCCTGAGTAACTGAGAATCACGGTTATCTCGCAGGCAGCATGCCACAAGTCGCTCTCTGATGACTGCGGTTGCGATCATCAATGTTCCGATGTATTCGTTCCAGCCGCTAAGACTAGAATTGATTATCTGGTCTTTCGAGTTCCCAATCCGCGTTCCTTCATCTATTCAGGAAGCCTTCGGACGTCAGAGCTTTCAAGATAGAAATTAAAATTCCATCCGTTCTTTAACTCTTAGTACTTGAATTGGAAACTATCCATGAGACGCACCCTAAAAGTAGTTCACTACCAATGATGCCACAATAATTGTCGGCAGCGCCTTTGTGAGGTTCTTAAATAAATATAAACTGTGCAAAAATACTTAGACTACTGTATAAAAGAAAGTTAATGACATTTTCCACTGGGTTTGACCGATTTTCGATGAGCCACTTTAACAGTTAGGCCTAGTTAGGATCAGCGGTATTAACATATCAGTTAATACCGCTGACTACCAGTTAAAGTGGCTCATCGAAAATCGGTCAAACCGAGTGGAAAATGTCCTTGAAAAACTGGTTTACCAATTGAATAAATTAATTTATACGATTAAGTTGAAATAGACCAGATAAAATAGTTGATATCGACTCTTGAATGAAGTCATTCACTTTCTTTTATAGTCTAAGTATTTTGCACAGTTTATATTTATTTAAGCTTAAGTTAAGTAATCTAAATAAGCATCTGGGTGCTGGACCATTAAGTGCCTTGTATACAAGGACAGCTACTTAACGGTGAATTTCAGCTGGAAATGTTAGCAAGTGCCATTTTGAAGGCATTAAGGTTGTTCCTGGGACGAAACGCATCAAGATATTTCAAGCAAATTTCGAAGGTTCTTTTTGGGAAGAAAACGTCGATATGAGTCAGTGAAACTGTGTAATCTAGAACTTACCTTATAAGTGTCATGTGCATCTGTTATCTCGTCATATTTTGAGTATAGCGAGTTTAAAAGTTCAACGACCTGAAAGAAAATTAAACTCGTTAAACGAAATGAAATGAAATGCGTAAATGTTTTCCTGTGTTTGGATCAACTGTGCTTCTTTGATAGTTCAAGTGATTGGACACTTTAATGAGCTCCCGTCTACCTGCCTCAGAGTGGGAATTGTCGGGCGTTGAGGGTTGAACCCCTAGTCTTTCTTAGGACCTCCACAGTTAAGTCTTTATTGCACACCCCAAGAGGTCGTTTCCAAACCCCTCAGTTGTGCTAGCGTGATTTAGCCTTATTTGACTCTGAGTCTCTGACAAAGAGAAGAAATTTTCACATGTATGAATTTTTTAATTTTCTCAGCAAAGGAACTGATTTTGCTTCGAGTCTGATTTGCAAAACTGCTAGCGTTGAAATCATCAGTTTGCAAAATACGGATAAAATGATCACCTAGACCAACAATCACCTAGACCAACTCCAACCTTTTTTCTACAATTCCCACACTGCCCTGTCTGGCCGTTGATGTTTGACGGAGAAACGTATCCTGACCACACCTATCCCAATGATTTTGCTTTACCTATACGCATGGTAAGGGGATGGTTGCGAAGACTCTTCTGGGCGGATCTTACGATGAGGACCAACGAAACGAAACTCCTACCTGCATGGGTGAACTTGAAGCCGCCAATTTGGTGAATCCGACAATGTCAGCATAGTACATGGTACAGGATTCAAATGACTCTGCCGAAACTCCCTCGCCCTTCTCTAGTCTGTCAGCGACGTAGCTAAACAGCAGTAACAAGCACATGCTCAATGACAGCCAAACTATAGCACATGCTTAAAAGGGCACAATAACAACACATGCTCAACAACAGAAAAATGACAGCACGTGTTTAAAAAACAGCACAACAACACATATTCAACAGCAGCTCGTTCTGGAACAACAACATACACTCAACACCATCACGAGGAGATTAAATCCTTAACAACAGCGTGTCCTCAACAATGGCACATCCTCAAACAACAGCACATGCTTGACAACAGCACATCCTCAAACAACAGTGAACACTAAAACAACAGCACATCCTCAAACAACAGTGCATACCAAAGCAACAGCACATGCTGAAACAACAACATATGTTCAAACGACAGCACAACATAGTGTACAAGCTCCAGCAACTGCACATGGAGAGCACATGATGAACAACATCACATATGTCCTGGATTCTGTTGAAAGTGTCCTAAATGTGTTTCGTTTGAATGACAGACGTGGGCAGAGCTCGTCTTAGAGGTTCTTAGCGACGACGTCTCTATGAATGATGATCCGTGAAATAGCCTATGATTCTCGTTCTATTAATAACCGATAAATCGTAATATAAGACGTGTTGCTTGATCAGCTACCTGGGTAGTAAAGCGTGTAGCAGATTGTAGACTCTCTTCCGTTCCAGCTCTACTTCGGCTGTGGCTTGCTTCACTTGTCCAGCCAGATTCATGGCATGCTTCTCAGTCCTTATCATCAACTTCTCCATCAGACCAGCTGGTGTCTGCTCTCTAAGCCACAACAAACAACTGCTTCTGACAATCTCTGACTGACAATTGTTAACCGGTATCCCGAAATAGTCTCCCTTCTAAAATTCTTCTACCCAGAGAATTTATTTCGGAACAGATTCTCCTCCCGGTGGATCTGTTTTGTAACAAATTCGTTTCCGGAGACGATATTCTAAACAATGCCTCCGGGGAGAAAATATTTCATCCTTCACTGAAATAATATCTCCCTATAGGGAGACTTAATTCTTTTAGAGACACAGTCAGATTTGTTTTAAAGTTAATGATAATTTCAAGCAGATGGATTTTCTAGTTTTATGGTAAAACTATTTAGTATTTTCAAACTACATGCTACGATAGTGACATAAAACTTGTTAAGGAAAGTTAAAACAAACGAGGAAGAATTATTTCAGTCTGCGGAGAGCATGTTTTGAGGAGATTTTATATCGTGACACTGGTCGCTAGCAGTCGATTAGCCCGATCATTAGAGCCGCTCAAAGAGCAAATCCGAGGCGTGCTCCACGTTAAATGATATCATATATCATTACGAAGGAGACCATTACATCAGTTAACAAAACAAGGCACAGAAGAAGAAGAAACTAGAAGAAGAGTCACCAATGGCAAACCCACGCACACACGTCGAGCAAACCAATGCGCTTCCGTCGACAGTTGACATATGGCATCATGTTCAGAGTCATTGGACCAAATCCTGTCTATAGGGTGGAGAGACGACAGTTGACATATGTCATCATGTTCAGAGTCATTGGACCAAGTCCTGTCTATAGGGTGGAGAGACGACAGTTGACATATGTCATCATGTTCAGAGTCATTGGACCAAGTCCTGTCTATAGGGTGCAGAGACGACAGGTGACATATGGCATCATGTTCAGAGTCATTGGACCAAGTCCTGTCTATAGGGTGGACAGACGACAGTTGACATATGTCATCATGTTCAGAGTCATTGGACCAAGTCCTGTCTATAGGGTGGACAGACGACAGTTGACATATGTCATCATGTTCAGAGTCATTGGACCAAGTCGTGTCAAAAAGGGTGGAGAGACGACAGTTGACATATGTCATCATGTTCAGAGTCATTGGACCAAGTCGTGTCTATAGGGTGGACAGACGACAGTTGACTTATGGCATCAAGTTCAGAGTCATTGGACCAAGTCGTGTCTATAGGGTGGAGAGACGACAGTTGACATACAGTCCAAAGACTCTGAAAACGATGCCATATGTCACCTGTCGTGAAGAGACGACAGGTGACATATGGCATCATGTTCAGAGTCATTGGACCAAGTCGTGTCAAAAAGGGTGGAGAGACGACAGTTGACATATGTCATCATGTTCAGAGTCATTGGACCAAGTCGTGTCTATAGGGTGGACAGACGACAGTTGACTTATGGCATCAAGTTCAGAGTCATTGGACCAAGTCGTGTCTATAGGGTGGAGAGACGACAGTTGACATACAGTCCAAAGACTCTGAAAACGATGCCATATGTCACCTGTCGTGAAGAGACGACAGGTGACATATGGCATCATGTTCAGAGTCTTTGGACCAGTTTCGTCTTAGGATAGGGTGGTAAGACGACAGGTTACAGATGGCATCATGTTCAGAGTCTTTGGACCAAGTCGTGTCTATATGGTGGAGAGACGACAGGTGACAAATTCTGCATTTAGGCGAAATAATCCATCGAAATGACGCAGAAGTCGACTCTTTAATGAAAGAGACGAAGTGTGATTTCCAATGACGTGTAAGTTTCTGTGTGATTAACACGTGATAACATCATTTGGATTAGCGTACAGAGCGACTTCTGAATCTATTTTACTTGAAGCGCAGCTATACAATTTATCTGATTACAATTATCAACGATTAAAATTACAATTCCGGAAGTAAGTCAGTAAGGAGCTATCTATAGCTACATGTGAACGGATGACGATCGACTTACTGCATTTCTGAGAGACCTTCGAGGTCTTGGATGATTTTGAGGAAGGTGGGTCTTTTGCTGGGACTTTCGTTCCAGCATCTTTCGATTAGCTCGATCCATTCGTCGCTGCAGTCGGCGTCGACGAGGGCTGGACGGAAGGGAGTGGCTGACACCTTCTGGATCTGCCCCACAATGTCTGCCACGCAACACACGACCGTAAAGCGATGCATCGCCCGAGTCATACGCATCGGCGTCGAATAATATCTTACGCAATGTGATGTCATGCAGAACAAGGCAATGTGACGTCATGCAGAACAATGCAATGTGATGTCATGCAGAACAATGTAATTGTGATGTCATGCAGAACAATGCAATGTGATATTATGCAAAACAATGCAATGTGATGTCATGCAGAACAAGGCAATGTGACGTCATGCAGAACAATGAAATGTTATGCCATGCAGAACAATGCAATGTGATGTCATGCAGAACAATGAAGTGTGATGCAAACTGCACGACGTCAGCTACACACTTTATTCATCGTCATCATCGGCTGTTTAAGTAAATAGTGTCTGAGTCATTTTAGTTTGAGAGTGGCACTGACAGTGTCGACTGAAACGGAGTTTGATTTGTTAGTAAAGCTTCGATGTTAGTCGTAACTGTTACCTTTGTAATAGTATTGTGTTGATTCCTCAGGATAGGGCGATTTCGTTAGGACAACCTCCTGAAGAATGATGGCGAATGAGTAGACATCTCCTTCCTTCGTCCCATACATCGGTCGACTCTTCTCCGGCAGCCTCAGCAACTCAGGCGCCGTCCACAGCAACCCTGTCGACGCACAGGAATCAATAAGAAAGAACAATAAATTCAGGCTAACAATGGTCGTCGATTTTTTATAACATTTTATCCTGTTGTCAAGCTGTGCCTCATATTCACACGTGCTTTACACTTTTAGTAGCAAAAAATACTAATAATAATCTACATGTATTGTGCGTGTCGATGATTGCCATTTCGTATGAGATTAAATTAATGTTGAATGAAAGAAAATTCTTATTAAGCAGTTATGGAAATGTTATAGGAAAAATTTAAGTGAAATAAAACTAAACCATGGCCATTTTCATTGCCATTTTCTTTGTCATTTTTCATTGCCATTTAAATTGTCATTTTCTTTGTCATTTTCTTTGTCATTTTCTTTGACAGTCAGAATGAAGTGCATAATCTTCAGATCACCGATCAGATCTTCAGATCAGATGCAACAGTTTGTTTAGCCTCACAATCACGATCTTCTTAATGCCATCACTGGCGTATCGTAGAGGCCTAATGTGTAT
>OY744614.1:20609435-20616935 GCA_963556255.1 Allolobophora icterica | reverse complement strand
GAAACATCTGATTAGTCAATTAGGTTAAATGTCTCATCCTAAGTTCTCTTCTTTATGCAACTGTTTGTCCTCAGACCAATGCTTATTCCAGTAAAATCAGCCATGAACAACTTGAGAATATTAATTAACAACAACGATACAGAACAAATTGCAAATTTATTGACCTTCAACCAATCAATCAATCAATCAAATCCTTTATTGAAGCAGTTCATTCCACTTATATAACTTCTGGCATGTATGAACCTCACTGTTTCTATCGTATTGCCTCGACTACAACGTACTGCTCTTGTTGGCAGGACTTTTCTTTCTGTTGCTGGGCCTATGGTGATTCCGTTTGTCTTAGTAAATATGCGAAGAATAATATTAATTTTGTCATAATTCTCCGGTATTTAAGCCATTTTGTTTTGATTAATTTTGCTGGTGACATTTTTCACTTCATTACAAGGCCTACGTCAAAACTGTTGAAGGAATTACACGTGGCTCGACAGACGCTGTGTCTCGTCTAAATGCAGACCTATGGAAAATTATATATCGAAATAATCACTGTTGGTCATTGGTTTAAACATAGCGACGTAGGGAAATAGCGACAAGAAGAACATCTTCTTCTGCAGCTTATGCATGCAATGGAGTAAAAATGTACATCATACAGTGATAATAAAACGACTAATATTAATAATTCATAAAAGCACTGCACAGTTCAAATCTAAAACGTAGCACAGTATACAAATGACGCGCATCGTTTCCGAGAGCAGTAAATGCCTAACTAAAACACCTTTGGAACTTTACTGTTGGGGCACATTACCAACGTTAGGTTTTAAACTTATTAGCATTTAGTATTTTATTTGTTTACGTATCGTCTCAGTAATGTTGCTCTTAACTTATTCTTGAATGTGCAGGTTTACACTAATTCCAACTTTGTATAAGATGGTTGCAGCAGGTTGAGTGTTACATCGGATGCTGTTGATTGCAGGAGGTAATAGACCTACCTGATAAATCTCATTCAGAATGCTCCTTTCTGTGAGATCAATGGAAGCGCAGTTCAGCCTCTGACACATGACTTCACTGTTCTTGAGATAAAAAGACATAACAAATAACAGAATGATGTCATCATTCAATGATGCACAGATTGGACACACCTTTTGAAAACCTTATGCTGGTGCCTTGACTATGATTAGAAGATCACGAATTCGCACGTGATCAGCGAGGTTACTGAGAGATATATGGGGCAACCAAAGGCAAGAAACTTGCATAAAAGATAAAAGCAGAAGCGGGTTCACTTAGCGAATAATGAGAACGACGCCATCGCTGCTAAAACAACAACATCGAAAGAGGCCATCTAGTGGATGAAACAGAAAGTGGACGACGATTCTGATGACAAATTTAAGAGCAAAGAAGATTCTAACAATCCCAACGTGTTAGCTGCTGCTCAACCATGCAGCAGGAGTCAATTGTATTGGATTGAAACAAGGCATCTGATCACGCAGCAGATCGGCTGATGTTGCCGATTGCTGCAGCTGTGGGTTTCTACGGCACTTAGGTTTCTCTTGATATATGATGGAAGAAGAATTCCTGGAATTGGCTTGCCGTCATCAACATTGGAATTGTTTCTAGCGAAGATGTTTTTCAGACATTCCAATCTCCAGAGGATTCAATGCTATATGCGGTAATCGCAATTTTGTAATTGTAATTGTAAGCGCTTATTTGTATAGCGCCTCACTCACCAGAGGTGCTTCCGAACTGACTACAAAAGACTCCGATCAGACAGAATGGTCTTAAACCGCTTCCGAAAAAAAGGCATGGAAAGCAGAAGAAGCTCATGTGGCAGATAGCATGGAAGCCTTTTCCAGACCACTACGATGTTTTCATGTTGCATGGTGGCAGTATACGCGATGGGAGAACAACCAGATTACAATCTGTTGCAGAACGAAGAGATCTGTGACCAAGTGATGGCTCAGAAAAGGTGATAGAGTTGACTGTATTAAGGACAGCTGTGTTTCAGCATGAAACACAGTAAAACCTCGATCTACCCGGCTGAGATTACAGGCTTTCTCTTAGCTCCTGATGTTGCAAGGAAACAAGAAGAAATCTTTCCTTATACTAAGTTATTCAATATAATCTTTCCAAGCTGTTGCAAAACTGTGTTATAAATGTGGTCAATAAACATCACAGAGTTAAAGCTTCTGATAAAAATATTAAATTTGTTGGAAGCCAGGTTAAGTTGGCATTAAAGAGAATGAAGCTGCAGACACAGGTGAGAAAACAGCTTTTCATGATGCAGCGTCAAACTGGAAAGTGTCATGTTCCTTTACTTGAGAAGTGCAAAGAAGATTCTAACAATCCCAACAGCAGCTAAACCAGCAGTTGCCAATATTGTATCGGATTGAAACAAGGCATCTGATCGCGTGTGCAGCAACATTTTCATTTTGCTGCACTTTCCTCTCAATTAACTACATGCCGTTAATGCATATATTTAAAGTTGGAGTCATAGCATATGTGAAGTTGTAAGTGATAGTGCCTGTTCTTGTTCTGTTTTATGATGATGACGCTTGTCTACCTTATACGTGGCGATGAAATGCGTTTCCTCCGTTCGACTAAAATCCACGACAGACGTTCGACTCTCAGACGATCCGTGAGAAGTCCCATGCGAAGCTCGTGACACCTAAACAAATTTTCATCATAGACATCATCATCATTATTATCATCATTAGCATCATAAGTACTAGGAAACTAAAAGCAATATAATCAATTCTGTATTTATTATGAGCCACTATATATCACCTAAACATAAACTGATGTCTTTAACGGGTTTGCTCAAGGTCCCATCCTATAGGAAAGAACTCGCATATTCCACTTTTCGATGTGAGCGCTCGAACGAATAAGTTATCGCATGAGAAGCCATTAAAGAATCAATTATAGGTTATCTAGCTTTATCCAATCTTAAGCAACAATCTGCAAATCCTTCAAATTGCGATTAAACTATGGCGACAATAACCTATTACAAATAAAATAATAGTAAAACCGAAGAACTACCGTACTGCTTCTAAGTTCTTGTGCATTTATGGCGTACATTGGCTCGGCCTCTTGCATACATGGGGACTGACTGGGGAGTCATGGGAGCTGACTGGGAAGTCATGAGGGCTGATTAAGGAATAATGGGGACTGACCGGGAGCTATGGTGACTGATTGGGGAGTCATATGGGGACTGACTGAGAAGTCATGGGAACTGACTGGAGAGTAATGGGACTGACTGGGGAGTATTGAGGACTGATTGTGAAATCATAGGGGCTGATTGGGGAGTCACGGGGACTGATTGGAGAGTCATAGGGAGTGATTAGGGAGTCATAGAGACTGAGAGGGAGTCATGGGGACTGACTGGGGAGTCATAGAGACTGACTGGGGAGTCATGGGGACTGATTGGGAGTCGCATCTTTTGGAGATTCTCGTTTCGCCTAGCAGTAGAAAGATGTGCAATGATACTAGCACCGATTTGTTTCTTAGAGTCTGTAGTAAACATGGCAGCTCTGTCCAGCTGAGACATGACATGGCACGTTATTACAACTCGTTTCGCAACCTCAGTTGCACGGTCCACGTTAATACGGTGCAGCCATCTTTGTCTCATACCTGCACGAGGAACTTAGGCTGCTCTGAACTGCCTCGTCATGAATAGTAAACAGCGGCGGCTCTTTAAACAGAGGCAGAGGGACCAGTGCCCAATTTGAAACTAATTCTTTGCTGAACAGGAAGCCAGTGCACAGACTTAAGCACACGGGTTATATGATCATATTTGGATGTATTAGTTATGGCTCTAACCAAAGAGTTCTGGACTCTCTGCAGCTTCAGAATGTTTTACTTATTGAAACCAGTAAGAAGCGAGTTACAGTAATCTAGGCGACTAGAAACCAATGCATTTGCCAGAGATGTTCTTGCAGACATGGGCACATTACGTCTAATTCTGCGTATGTCACCAATGAACATATATGATGACTTACAAATACTGTTTGCATGGCCACTGAGAGACATGGTAGAATTTAAAATAAGTTACAAACAGCCTCTGTACCTCATCAAAGACAACAGTCAGCAGCTACACAGATGAGTCACGTGACAGACTGTCGAATGAACATGTTGCAAAGTTACTATTTTAAGTGACATGCCAGAGTCTAATATGGAATCTTTGTATTACTTTCTATTTCCATTTCCTCGAATCGTAACAAGTTAGCTGTGTCAAGGTATCTGTATGTACGCATAAATAAATAAATAAATATATATATGCAAATACTAAACCAAGTCTAAGACACAGAGCAGATATTCTACCGAAATGAGACTTCGGTTTCCTCGGATGGTGGCATGGAAACGCAGATCCTCCCATGGAATGATCCAGGCCTTCGTTGCTTTCAACAGCGTTCGATACCTCAACAGTCTGAACAGAAAGAAAACAACAAGTTAAGTTGTGTTAAGTTCAACTGAAAAGAAAGATATGAGACTGGAATTAAAGGTCGTTTCAAAAGACCAACAATAATGTAGTTTCCACGACTGACAGTGACGACTGAAACTTTAACTTTTCCGAGAAAGTTGTCGTGAGAAAGATCTGACCAGACTACCAGCGATTACTTGCAAAAACCAGTCAACAGACGTTATTTTTATATGTCCACAAAGATCATAGCGAGATAAGCCACAGATAAAATCTAACAAACTCCAGTAGACATTATGATATAGCCTAGTAACGTCACAATCTCCTCTTTTCCATCGTCCTTTCCACTGCTTCCAATCGTTCCTTCTTTCGTCCTTTTTCCGTCTAAGATAGCTCTCAAACTTCTTACCAAAGTCTCTATAAGCCTATATCTACGATTTATTTAATCGCTTTTGAAAACGTTCGTAAACAAAATTAAATTTATTTGCTCTTGGATAACATAACTTCAGTTTAACGTTCTTAACTAACTTTGCAGCCCTGGCAACTTCTTAATTACGCTGAGCGCATGATTTCACTGGCAAAGAAAAGCGCATTCAATCTCCCCAGCCATCACCTCATACATAGGCTTATCGATCGTTATTGGAACAAACTGCTCCATTTTATTTCACTATCCTTCTCACGTCTACATATTTTACCAACTCCAAGCGGTCATGTCTAAAATACAGACATGCCTTTTATCAGTGCATATTTTAAGGAATTTTGACTACTGGGACAAAATTTTGGAACTCGTCTCTGAAAAACTTTTAGGACTTTTTTCTGGGATACAAATTCACCTCCAGAAAAAGTTGATGACCTTTTTCTTAGGAATTCATCTCCCGAAAAGTTCATGACCTCTTTGGCAATTTACTACTGGGGCAAATCTTAAAACTCTTCCAACATTTTGTCCCACTACTTATACTTTAACCATACATTGCCTGGGACAAATCAGCCTAACTACTGGGACAAATCCTAACACTACTGGGACATTTGTCCCACTAGTTATACAGTTAAAATATGCCCTGCCTTTTATTATCCAGTCTGTTCCTTCATCATCATTCCGTTTCTTAAAATCTACATCTCCGTTTAAAACTTATCGGAGTTGACTGTCACCTGTTTACCTGATGTCGATTCTTTCTGGATATATTGGCTTAAGGTCTGGTTCTTGTGGCATTGACACAATAAATTCCTGCTCTCAGACCATCTGACACACCTTCCCTATTCCCTGGGGAATTTATATGCCTTAAGCCTGTTTTTGGACGTATATATACGGCTTCCCCAGGGAAGGGGTTAAATATAACACTTCCCTCTTTCTGTTTCCTAAATCAACCCCATCCGGATAAACCTAGCGGGGGAGTTGCTTTCCCTCATAAGGAATCAGACGTAACACTTGCTCGCTTCTCTTAACCTACTTAAACCCTGAAAACATTTGAAATCCTGGGCTCAGAAACATCGCTTCTCCTCTACGTCATTGCTTATATAATAGGCCTCCCTCTCTTTGACGTTTTTTTACAGAATTTCAATCAGTTTCTGAATTCCTGATTTCGTCTATTTCCAAACTTATGATCACGGGCGACTGTAATACGTACATAAGCGCTCTTGTCAGACTCAAAAAGGAGCTTTATTATGTGGTTAGTTGCGCCTCTGAAGAAGTAGGCCTATTATATAGCGAACCACTGTGAACTGCAGCTGTATGCTTCTAACACAAAACTTATCGACGTGCTTGTGGTGGTGGCTTGTGAAATGAAAATGCGAATGAAAAAGAAATATGCGCAAATCATTGAGAATCATAATAATAAGTAGGAAAGTTTGAAAGCTGCTATAGGTCACGCGAATGAAATGTTGGAAAGTCTGTCCGTCCTTCGTCTGCCCGCATAAATTGAAAAGTGAATTAAGTTTCCTACCGATAAACAATGCGACAGATAAATAAGTTTCCTACCGATAAATGAAGCCAAAGATAATGAGGAGGAGGCAGGTTCCGAGAACGAAGCCGAGGATGATGAGGACAACAATCATAGCTAGGGAAACAGAAAGATAATATTGCACAACAGTCAACATTTTAAAATGATTTATTAGATAACACGTATGCACTTAGCCTATGCAAATCATTCTACGGAAAGCATTTGTTTTGGCTTACTATGAACCATAAAATAAAGTATAAAACTAAACAGATTTTTTACTATTTTTTGTCATAGGGCCTACATGTTTTCAACTATAAATCTAATTTAGCGACTTCTACTGCCTCGTCGATATCCTTGCCACATTAACACATTAAATTTCTTCTTGCAGTAAAATTGGCTCAAACCATCTAACACATCTTCCTTATTCTCAAATACAACACTCTGTCTCTCTTATAAATCAACCTCAGCAAATCAACGAAGACATCAGTCTATGGTCGCTTAGTCTGAAATCGCAACCAAGACTCATATGATCTATTCGAATGGCCAGATCGAAATCCGTCAGATCAGAGAAACCAAAGCTGCAGGTTACGATGGGTATGCAAGTTGAAAGAGAGGAATCTTAAAGCTTAAACCTGAATGACCATAAAGAATTGTATGAAGGTAATATGAACGTAATATTGCTCTGATTGGTCAATAAGGCTTAAGCTCATGTTTGTACTGGAAGTTTCTATGAGGTCACATTGATGAGAAATATAGGGTGTAGCTCTTTGCGCATGCGTTGAACACTCTACTAGATGACGACACAGAAAACAGAAAACAGTGACCTCTTACTGTCCTCGGATTATCGCACGAATTATGTTCTCTTAAGATTCGATCTTTCTTCTGGAAGAAGCCGTTCTTCTGCTGCATCGGCTTTATGTATTTTTTTAGAATTAGTTCTTCGATAGCTCTACGCGCCTGACGGTCCGCTGCATTGCTCTACAGTGTAGAGTAATGCGGTGGACTGTCTACACTCATTCATCCATTCATTTCTCAATCTATCATTCATCGATAGATATTTCAATCTATCATTCAGCCATTCATCTCTCAATTTATCATTCATCCATTCATCTCTCAATCTATCATTCATCCATTCCTCTGTCCATCGTCCATCCA